>VYZX01002843.1:0-46837 GCA_013401335.1 Brachypteracias leptosomus | reverse complement strand
GCCCGCCAAGCCGCTCTCACTCCCCTCCTCAGCAGGACTGAGTGAGGAGAAAATAAGATGGGGAAAAAAGCCTCATGGGTCAAGGTAAAGGCAGTTTAATAAAACAAAAGCTGCACGTAGAAGCAAGGGAAAACAAGATTTATTCTCTACTTCCTATCAGCAGCTGATGTCCAGCCACTTCTCAGGAAGCAGAGCTACGGTACCTATAGTGGTTGCTCTGGAAGGCAAAGTTCACAATAACAAATGCCCCCCACCCCTCCTTTCTCTCAGCTTTTATTGCTGAGCAGATGTCTTACAGTACAGAATATCTTTTTGGTCAGTTCAGGTCAGCTCTCCTGTCCGTGCCCCTTCCCAATGCCTGCTGATGAGGGGAGAATGTNAATTTTAGATGCTTTAGGATATTCTGCATGGCTTCCAACTACTTTAGAACAGCACAAGACTCTTCTAGTTCCTGTCACATCTACTGGATTAGCCCACAATGTCCAAGACATCATAGTGACATAAATTAAATAATCCTTAAGGGTAATAGAGATATGCAGTTGCTCCTGTTTTTTTTAAATGATGAAACTTTGCTAATAAATCGCAGTTCTGAAAAAGACACCCAGGATTCTGCTGTAAGCAGTAGAAATACTGTATTTTGTTTTATATAATAACTGTACAATCAAATTTTTTCTTGAAGTCCTTGCAGCTTTTTGCAGAGCTTGCATTCTTCCTGTGTTTTCCACATATTCTAGAAGAATGTGTTTGAGGAAATGTGAGTAAAAAGTCAGTGATGACTCACAAGTACTTGAAAGACAGATAAGTTACAATTTTGAAGCTTGGAATGCATGCCTGTAATCAGTTCTAGAAGAATACTGTTTTGTTACCAGACAAAAATTACTGTATCCATTGCAGTAATTATAGTAAGCCTTACAGTTCAGAGGTGGTATCACCTTCCAGAATGTATCATAAATTTTATTTTTACAACTTTGAATGCAAATTAAATACTTATATCATCTTACATAAATTTGTATTTCAGGTTTTCTAGCCTTTAGTTTAAGGAAATCTTTTTAATTCCGTTGATTTTATGATGCCTACTTTGGCATCTCTATCTTCTGCAGAAATTTTTTCAGCTTACTAATTGAGATATATTTTCAAAAAAATAACATGAATTCAGTTCTAATTAAACAGGAAATTCCAAAGATATTAATAGTAAGGTGGAAATCTTAATAGTGGGTAAAAAATAAGAGTATCAAAACTGAGGAAACCTCAGGAGGAAAGACAGGCTATATAGAAGCATCTGTCTATAGTTAAAGTAATGGTCTTTAAAATGTAGAGCTGCATCAAAGAGTTTGGAACATCTTGTCAGAAAAAAACTGTAAATTAACAGAATGTCCAAGGTTTATCATCTGAGATACAGAAGATTATAGACGTGCTCTGAACTGACCGTAATGGTTTCTAGCATCTTCATTCTTCTCTGTACTTTTTCTTTCTCTGGGAATATTTAAGCTTCTAGAGAGAGTTAAAATGCAGCTGGCATCTTTCCTGGAGGACCCTCAATATCAAGACCAACATTCTCTACATACAGAAATCATAAAAACGTTTGGAAGAGTTGGACCTAATGCTGAGCCCAGATTTAGAGATGAGTGTAAGTTCCATCAGTGGGAAGATGCAGTCTTCTTCTTTCCATCCCAAAGCTAATAGTATACTCATTATATTGATTTTTTCTGTTTACAAAAAGTTTGATGAAAACTGTTGTTTTCGGAGTTCAATATGTCCCAGTATTTAAGACTTCACTAGTAATAATTTAACTTTACCTGACATGGACATGTATATATTTTAGACAGCTTTAGCAGCAGGAGAGTAATAATGTTGCAAAATATTTTCTATAAAGTGTTACTATTTCAGAGGTACTCTGAGGTACCTTTTATTTTAGGTGGGTCTTACCATAGTTTTTATTTCGGGTTTGAGTTGATCAGTTCAATCTGCAAGGACAGTCCCACCAAAAGTGGGGTTCCACACTGTGTGATGCTCCAGATGCATAGCCACTGTTCAATGCTAAGCAAGTCTATGGAAGTCAATTTCAGATACTTATTCCAGTATTCCCTTTTACAGTCGTAATCCCACACTTGCTCAAGTTAGCCTTGGTCAACAACCAGCAGTCTGTGGATTCAAAGAGACTGGATATCGCCACTCACTTGTTTGAAGCCTACAGTGCTCTTTCTTGTTGTTGTATCCTTTTTTAGGGGAATTTTAGCTGTTAATTCTCTGTTGGGGGGAAGAAGATGAATACCTGAGAAATAACTAAGTTTGTCTTTGAATATGTGATGTAAAACGTGACCTGCTCAGTAGAAAGAAGAGGTTTTCACAGAGGTGGATGTGGTGGGTAAACCCTTGCTCGATGCCAGGTGCCCGCCAAGCCGCTCTCACTCCCCTCCTCAGCAGGACTGAGTGAGGAGAAAATAAGATGGGGAAAAAAGCCTCATGGGTCAAGGTAAAGGCAGTTTAATAAAACAAAAGCTGCACGTAGAAGCAAGGGAAAACAAGATTTATTCTCTACTTCCTATCAGCAGCTGATGTCCAGCCACTTCTCAGGAAGCAGAGCTACGGTACCTATAGTGGTTGCTCTGGAAGGCAAAGTTCACAATAACAAATGCCCCCCACCCCTCCTTTCTCTCAGCTTTTATTGCTGAGCAGATGTCTTACAGTACAGAATATCTTTTTGGTCAGTTCAGGTCAGCTCTCCTGTCCGTGCCCCTTCCCAATGCCTGCTGATGAGGGGAGAATGTTGGAGAGACAGCCTTGATGCTGTTCAAGCACTGCTCAGCAGTAGCCAAAGCACTGCTGTGTTATCAGCACTTTTCTAGCTACCAGTAAAAAACACAGCACTATGAAGGCTGTTATGGAGAACTCAGCCAGACCCAATACAGGGGAACTGATAGATACTTTAAAAAAGCTACAAAAACAAAGCACTTGATTTTAACTACTTAATAAAGAAAAGGAAAAGAAAACGAGAAAAAATGGTATGTATGTCTGAAATATATAGAGTTAAATATGCTTAAGATCTTTTTTCTTTATTAGTCATGAAGTGCCAAATGCTATTCTGTTTTCTTGGGTTTTGCTGTTGTAGCTTGTCTCTGTGTTCAGTAGAGTAACATGATCAGAAGACAGAAAATTTTATCATTTCAGAAGACAATGCTTATAATACCTTAACACCCTGGATTTTAGTTATTTCAGAAGATTTAATGGTCAATCACTTTTTACCAGGACTTAAGTGTTTACGAGCTGACATGGAACAACTCTCGCCAGAACATGAGGTGAGCAGCTCTTTACTAACTATGAGATGCAGCTGTCAACAGAAGCTGAAATGTAATGGTATTTAAAACCAAAAGTTAAGGAGAGCTACTCATAACTGGTATCAAAACAGTATTCAGTGTATTTTTGATAATGAATAGGCCACATAATGAAAAAAAAAAAGTCTTCTAAAATGTATTTCTAAGCCAAGAACCTCTGCCGAGCAATATTCTGCTGTCAGAAGTGCATGTATAAACAGGTCTTTGTAGACTGAAGGAAAAGGAAGTGTTTTTACCATCTGTTTTTTCATCAGAACAGGGATACACTAAAATCAGTGGCCACAATATCATAGAATCATAGAATGGTTTGAGTTGGAAGGGACTTTGAAGATCATCTAGTTCCAGCCCCACTGTCATGGACAGAGACACCTTCCACTAGATCAAGTTGTTCAAAGCCTCATCCAACCTGGCCTTGAATGCAGATTAAAATTGATGGAGTGCAGAAGAGACACAATAGGCAAGGATGAAGAAAGTATAATTCTGAAATACATGGAAGGCACTTCATGGATAAATGTAAAATGACAGTGTGAGGATGTTTTTAATCTTAAATATTCTGCAGAAACCTTTAATGCTGCAACTGCTTAAGTAAAGAAAAAAAGCTTTGATTCTTAGAAACCTTGGCAGACACCAGTGAAATGACACCAAGTTCCATTAAGATGTTGTCTTAGGGTGCCATCACACTTTTTTCTTTCTTTCTTTCCTTTCTTTTTCTTGCATGCATAATGTTGGTAAAGGCACAAATTTTAACAGGTACTTAAAAACTCTCTAAAGGAAACTAGAGAGAAGATGAATGTATGTCAAAGTTAACTGCTAATAAATAAAAGTATTGTTTGAAAAAAGGAAGACAAGGAGGTGTGTCACAGGACTGGAGTTTGCTTTAGCTCTATTTTCAAAAGCTGGGGGAAGCAGGAGGGTGTCTTGATCTCCTATAACAATTTCAAGAACATTTTCTTCCTTAAAGTATTTCTAATGGTTTTCTTGTTTCTAGCCACAAGGCATTTTCAGATAACTGGAATTTAAATTCAATTGAAAACCAACAGAGAAACTTTTTAAACAGTTCTTCTAGTGTCAAAATTAGTTGCAGAGTAGATTTCTGATGAAGTGTTAATATAGAAGAAAAAATGTCATGTCTATCTCTTCCTTATGTGTCTTAGGTTATTTTAAGCTCAATGATAAAAGAGTGTGAACAGAAAGTGGAAAACAAGACCGTCCAAGAACCACAGGGGTAAGACTTCCACTTCTCTTTTTTCTGTGCCTTCAGAGTGATGTTCTGCAGAATGTATTCCATGATGGTGTCCAAGGCTTGTGACCAGAAATGCCACACTGATATAGTTTGTATTTGAAATCAGGTTTTATGAACTTTAATTCAGTGTGTGGTTGTTTCTGTCTTCATTGTAAAACACAGAACAGCGCATTTTTATTTGTATCATAGCAATGACATCCTTGTTTTCCCATGCTGCATTGTTCCTGATTTTTTTTTTTATCCATTTAAAGCAGTAATTGAATTCCTGTCCTAAATCTGAGAAAGCAGAAAGTGCTTGACCTAAGTGCTTAGAGAAACCACATGGCACACATCTCGCAACCCTCTTTCATGGGGTTGCCAATAGCCAGCTGATAGCAAGTATAAACTGTTATTTACATAATTTATATGCCCTTGCTTTATTGTGAAATCAAGGGAAATGGCGCAAGAAATCCATCTTCCTGTAGTAGTAACTTACCTGCTAATGTTTATTAAATGGGAATATGTAATTCTTTAGTTGACTGTAGACGTTTGATCAAGCCAAATATGTCTGGCTATGTGATTGTGCCTGAAATAAGTATTTCACTGAAGTTTTGTAAATGAATTCAAAAAAGCAATATATCTTCATCACTGAGTGCCAAATAGAAAAAAAGAATTAAAGTAAATTTACATTTTAATCAGATGTTGTCTAAAGAGATAACTTTTGCAATCTTGAAACCTCTAGAATGCAAAGTCAGTTCACTTGTTTATTAAATAACAGCACAGTGTTCTTCTTTTCTCTGTAGTCTCATCACTAATTTTTTTCCTTTCCTAGCTCGATGTCAATCGCAGCGAGCCTTGTCAGTGAAGATACAAAGACCAAGTTTTTGAACAAAATGGGCCAACTGACTACTTCAGGTGCAATGTTGGCTAATGTGTTCCAGAGGAAGAAGTAAGATGGGAAAAAACTCCTAGCTAACACTAAGATGGACCTCACAGAGACTGGTTCCTGTACTTGAAGTACTTGCCTTTTAATTTCTTTTGTCTTATGTTCTTGTAGTATAATTCTATTCTAACTTCCAAAGATATTTGCACTGCTTTTGAATATCGCTGTGTATCTGTTAATTTTGGGTTAACTGTGGTTGATATAAAACTCAAATCATAGTCTGTACCAAGTCCCTGTTCTGTGTTCTTGTCTTTCCAGCATAATTTTTTTATATAGTGGAGGGATTTTTTTTTTTTAATTTTCTGACAGGATATCAGCAAATATCTGTATTATACATGGAGCTATTTGACGATACTTAAATAATGTAAATTTGAAGTCGTTGTCATGAAGTAATAAAAGTGAGATTACTTATGTATTTAAATTATGAAAGAGGAATACAGATTTTTTTTTTATCATATTTCTAAAAAGAAGAGGAAGAGCCACCAGCATTTGTCTGTGCTTCTGGGGTTGTTTTTGTAAGTATTGTGCATCTTGAATCCAGAGAAATTGCAGTATCTACTGTATGAGACTGGTTGCACTGCACCAGTCTGCAGGGGAATGCTCATGTTTCAGATGCTTTATGCTGACATTGTAAATGCTGTACAAAGTCCTTCAGAGAAAATTTTCACATCTGTTGTGGTTTTTTGAGGGATGTTTTCTTTTGCTGGGTTTTTTTGTTTTATTTTAAAGCACTTTAACAGCCAGTCTACACATCCAGAGGCACATCCACTAAGTAAAGGAAAAACATGATAGATCAATAAATGTTAACAAATGTGTAAGGTACTACACAGAGGTCCCAGCATGGTTCTGCAGGCAGAGGAAACTTAGGAAGGAGGAAGAATGCTTTGATCTTGAAGTCAGTGTGCAGTTCTGTGTACTGTGAAAGGTAAAATTAAGCTATTTTTGTTATTTAGATTTAAGATAATTTCAAACACTCTGAGATTAAATTTGAACTGATATTCAGAGTTTGACGTGCAGTTTCTTTTAGAATGTTAAGTACCCTGCATACATACTTCATAAAAACAACATAATAAGGAGTATCTTCAACAACTACAAAATATTTTTATTAGCAAGGAAGCAGTAAGACTGAAATCCTTTTATTCTTATACAGTACTTTTTTTTTTTTTCCTTTATGTCAGTGTAAGCTTCTGAAAGTAAACTCAAGTGCATGCATGAACTGGTATGAGACAGCAAAATGTAAGAGCTCAGGCATTCTCTGACACAGTGCCATTCAGCTGGAAATACTAACATCTCTGAAGACAGGGAAAGCACAAGGAGTGAGGGAGGAAAGTGCTCACTTCTGAAAGAATATGGATGGAGAGCACTTTGGGTATTGTCCTTAGGTGGAAATAACGGAGATAATTAGAGACTTCTGACTGCTTGGTGTGCATACCCAGTTGCCTGCCATGTTTGTGTTGTGACAGGACCTGCTGCACTCTCACACACTGGCGCTCCCTTTACAGTGCACTGAGGAAACATTTTTGCTGAGTTTACGGACAGCTCCACACCTTTGTGTTGTGTGTTACCATGGAAGTATACTTTTAGCAGACTGACTGTGAAATGGAGACATTCCTGAGGAATGGGAAGTGACATTCCTCTCTATTGTTCTGTTGTCAATAAAACATTTTGTATACCTGCCTCTACTTGTTCCTTAGCGTTTTCTCCAAAATAGATTATTTCATCAAAGCAGCTATTACATGGGAGGTCTAATGCACAGAAATTCTTTAGCCTGAACTTTGTTTACAAGGCAGATGGTAGGCTGGACTTGGTAAGTTATCCATCTCAATGTGCCTGTTTCACCCTGGCTTCTAGTCATGTGGTTTCATTCGCATTTTCGAGCAGGGTCTCCTCCTGTCCTGTGCCACACTTTTCATTCTTTTTTCCTATGTCTGTTCCAGTAGTTGCAGTGCCAGAGATAGCTCTGTGGTCATGGCATCAAAATGACTTCTTTATGGTTAAACTCCTTTGCAAAGCAGGGCACCTGCCTGCACGCTGCCTGTGAGAGTGGCTCCTAGCCCACACTGAACTTCAACCAGGGTTTGAAAACCTCCTAACTGGCACAAGCCAAAAACTTGACTGCAATTAACTATGGATGATTGTGGGACTAGTTCATTAGTATAAATGTAGCATCTTTGCCCAGCTAGGTCCAGTCTTGCAAAGTTTAACTTTTACTAGTCAGCATTTTACTTCATACTGGTTGATCCAAGGAGGAATGCGAGTAAGAATCCCAATAAACCAGCTCCTCTGTCATGGTAACTATGGAGGTGGGAAAAAAAGATCTACGTAGGCAACAAACCTTATGCAGGTTGTCTTCAGGAGTTTTGTCACCCAAATTTCAGGTCATGTTGGTTGCAGGAGGTTTTTTTAAATGTTTATTAGTTTAGCAGCTGCTGCAGTTTTTCAAGAAGAGGAGTCATCTCAATGTTCAGGTAAGTCTTCAAAGAAGTTCAGGATCATTTTGTGTGCTGTTAGATAAAATGACCGGGGTAATTCTGTGAGACTGGTAATGGGGTGTTGCACACAGTTGCAGTCCTTTTGCTGAGGGGTTGGGGAGTGGTTTGCCAGCCTTAAAGACTCCTCTCCAGGCAGGACAGACCAAGCTCCCCAGTTCATGCCAATATTGTTCTTGAATATATGACTTAAGTCTTGGAGGTCATCAGGTTGGTATCTCTTACAAGCATGAACAAATTTTAAAGTTAAAAATTCACCACGACTTTGTATTTCTTTCCAGAAGTCTGTGGGCATTGCTATTGCCACAGTGATTGGTGATAACTGATCAGTTCGGTGTGTGCTTACACACATACCATGCAAATATTTGACATATTAACAGTGGCTGGTTGTGAGCTTTTTTCTTTTAAATACTGAAAACTTCAGGTTTTTGGCAGGCATGCAGCACTGGTACATTTTTGTGGAATTGTAAAAGGTGTGTTGTGTGAACCACACTAGTAAGACTAAGGAGCTTCATTATAGTTGCTCTGTAATGAAAACTATTTGTGCTTGAAGATCTCAGAGACTGGGTAACAGTCTGCTATGAAAACTTGTATTTCACAGGAATAAAACAGGTTCAAGTTGATGACATGGGTTTGTGTATGATTCTTTTTTTTTAGTTATATAATAAATTTTAATGGATTAATTTTAATAGCTAGAGACCTCAACTGAAGCTAGAGCCCCCTGTGCTAAAAGTGTGCAGATATTTTTCTACCTTTTTTTCTTCTTGGCTCAGTGTAGAAAGCTCTACATACTGGATCATCTCGTAGGTTGCTCTCCTTGTGGTGGATGGTGAGGAAACTGGATGCAGCCTTTCTCCCTGGCCCCGTGACGGACTCTGCATAGCTTGGTAACACTCGGTAAGCTGCACTGCACCCCCTGCCCCACATGGCACCCCCTGGTTTAGAGGCTCTTTTCTAGGGCTCTGCCTTTGTACGTGCACTGGGTTTCTGGCTCACCTGCTGAGAGAGGTGCTCGTATTTACAAAGCTTGTAGTTAGTCTAGAGTCCAGCACCAACCATCCTTTACTACATCTCACGGAAGAAAAACATTGATCTTAATCCAACAAACCCCTTCACCTCAGCCCCCATCCCTCGACAGGGTGTGAGAGGCAGGGGAGTGGAAGCACCTTCACAGCCTTCCTGTGCCATATGAAAAGGCAACCATGTGCCTTTCAGCTTTGCTGCTCTGCAGAGTTTTCCTTCGTGTTGTTTCAAAGGCCCAGGTTTAACATGTAGCCTCCTAGTCCTCCCTCCCAAGGAAATAGGACATCACAAGCGGCTGGGGCCCTTGTCCAGGTAAGGGGCAGAAGAGTTCAGCTGTATGAATAAAGTGAAGGAGTAGCAGGGGACGTGAATGTGACCCTACAGGTGCTGTTCAGATGTTGATATCTTTGCAAAGGTAGCAGAAAATGTAGTGCCCTATAATAGAAAAAAACTTTGGTATAAAAGAAAAAGCTAACAAGCCAGTTTTGGTGCAAATTTGTAGTTTTTACTTGTGCTCCATAGAATGATACATACAACAAATTAAGAGCATTGACAGCACTTTCTCCTATATATTTCCTAGTTCATATTTTCAAGCATCCACATTTCAGTTTCTAACAATCTACTGCAATACATAATTAAGACTATAAAGCACCCAGTAGTGGCTTCTGTGGGTTTTGGCTCAGAAACATAAAACCTAACGCAGAGGAAAATGTCTGAGCTTTCAGAGAGAGGCTGTTTTCAAATAGAGAAAATGAGAGAAATTTCAGCCTGGACAATAAATACTTCAGGCAGGCTCATGGGGGCAAATGCTAACATGCAATACTGAACTGTCTGGAGCTCCTCTGAGCTGAACAGGGCTTGGCTTTACTCGATGGCTTCACAGCCTTTACGCAACACCCTCAGAGTGAGCCAATAACATGTCTGACTGCCCATGACACTGTGAGTTTGCTCCTTTGGTTAGAATGAGAAGCTGGTAAATAAATATAGCCTATAGCCTTGGTATTGTGCTAATGTGAAAGGGGGAAGAGACTTAACAGGCTGTTCTGTTTAAAAATAAATATTTCCTTGTACCTTAAATATGAACTTTTTTAAACAACCCAGCTGGCACAGAGCTGCAAGTTTTTGGTTGTGGGTGGATGTGTCTCTGGCAGAAGGATCTCTGCCTGGCACTGCCCTGCTAGCTCTGCAGGCTCCCCCCAGGACCGGTAGCAGCAGCCAGGCATGTCCCTTACCCACACCTCAGCCTTGCCTTGCAGAGCCCCAGGGAAGTCAGCTTTACACGTTGCTTACAGGGCAAGCTGGGTGCTGCAGCCATCCCTCCCATCTCCCACCACCAGCTCAGGTTTTGTTCAGTACTAGAGTTGTAGCCTGTCCAGCCCAAGTGTGGTGAGATCTCAACTTCTCTGGCAGGTTAACAGGGCTCTGATGCTACAATTTGCAGTTACATGGTTTGCTCAACCCATCAGCATGTCCCTTGCCCTAGCTCTTCTTGAGGTGCACGGGCAGCAGGACCAGCTGCTAGCCCTAAGCAAGCACATGTAACCCCAACCAGCAACTAAACAACACCCAGCCTCAATCAGAGAGAAATCAGAGAGAATCAGAAGGGTAAAAGTGAGAAAACTCATGGGCTGAGATAAAGACGGTTTAACAGGTAAAGTAAAAGCTGCATATGCAAGCAAAGCAAAGCAAGGAATTCATTTACCAGCTCCCATCAGCAGGCAGGTGTTCAGCCATCCCCAGGAATGCAAGGCTCCACCATGTGTAACCGTTACTTGGGAAGACAAACACCATCACTCCAAACATTCCCCCTTTCCTCCTCCTTCCCCCAGCTTTATATGCTGAGCATGATGTCATATGGTGTGGAATATGCCTTTGGTCAGTTGGGGTCAGCTGTCCCAGCTGTGTCCCCTCCCAACTCCTTGTGCAACCCCATCCTACTCGATGGGGAGGTGCTGTGAGAAGCAGAAAGGGCCTTGACTCTGTGTAAGCTCCTCTGAGCAGAAATCAGGACCACAGCAGCACAGGTAAAGGGCTTTTCTTTTAATATCCTCTTCATCTTTTGTGTTTAAATTTATTTGCAAACATAGAGCAACTTCTAAATAACTTCTTTTTTCCTGGTCAAGGGTTAAATCTAAATACACAAGTGAAAGAATAACTTCCTTATTTGCTCAAGTCAGAATCAAACTCCCAGCTTATTTCACAGTGGTGTGTGAGCTCAGGGAGGCAGGGAACAGCTTGGCCAGACTCTCAGCCTCCAGAAGTCAGCACTGCTGAGGAGCTGCCCTGTCATGTGCCACCACAGAGGGTTCCTGCCCATGCTGGGCTGTGCCCAGGTTTGAACAGCATGCTACCAGCGGCAGCCACTGCTTAGCCAAGCAAGGCAGCTGCTGGGTCATTAGTGTTGGAGATGAGTCTGTTTTGGAGATCGAGAGACAGCTTTCATGGTCCCAGGTTGGGTCATTGGGACTGACCCTTTTCATGGCTTGAGGTGTTTTAGGAGAGCTCCCAAAGCACGTCTTCCACTTTTCTTTCCCCTTGGCAGCAATTCCACGCACCAGGTCCTGCCATCCAAAAGCAAAGTACTTGAGGAGGCCTCAAGCTGTGCCAAAATGCCGAGGTTGGCACTCACAGCGTTGTGCATAGGAACAGAGATGAGGTAGGGAAGGGGTGGAGGGGATGGACGGGACAGGAGGAGGCTTTCCCCAGTGGCAGGGGCAGGTTCTGGCAGGAGGGCGTTTGTGCAAGGTTGGTCAGAGAGCGAGGTGGGAGGACGCCAAGGCACGTTCTCTGACAACGTAAGGCAGTATCCAGAGGTAGGGAGAAGGCAGCAGTTACAGGGCAGATGCAGGACAGGAGATGGCACCAGGTAGGAGGAGGGCCAGGAAGGGCAGATGTTGGGGTGAGAGGCAGGTGGGCTGGAGGCCCTGTGAGCGGAAGAGAGGGCAGTTCCCATCGGCAGGAGGAGGGACGTGGGAATGGTGATTGAACTTCTTGTAAAAAGGGGTGGAGAAAGGAAAGGGAGGGACAAGAAGAGGGAGAAAAAAACCCTGCATGTCAAGTCTGAGGAAATGCTGTGGGAACTACAGCCAGGCGCCTTTTTTTTTTTTCTCTTCTTCTTCTCTCTTCTCCCCTTGTGTAGCTGAGAGGAAGGAAAGGAAGAAAGAGAAGTAGCTGGGTCAAATGTGCCTTGCTCTGCTGCCGGGGCGTGGGGGCTTGGCTGGAAGGATCTAGTTTCTCTTCGGTGGCAAGAAAAGCAGCCACGGGAGGAGGAGAGGCGGACACCCAGACATGCCCGTCCCATCCCGCTGCTGGCTCCTGCTTTGCCTCGCAGCCGCTGGCGCACAGGTAGGGCAAAGCTGGCACACAGGTGAGGCTGGCACACAGGTAAGGAAGGCTGGCACCAATTAAGGCTGGCACACAGGTACGGCCACGCTGGAGGAGGGCTGGGCTGGAGCACCTGGAGTTGTGTTTCTTTGCCTGATGCTTGGCAGAGGTGACAAAGTTGGGGCTCATGGCATCTTGTGTAACTGGCCCTGGCAGAGTGGGATTTGACAGAATAGCTTTGCCTGACTTTTTTTCCCTCTGGTTGTTTGGTTTTTCTTTCCTTTTCCCCTGTAACTCAGTTTCACAAGCTTCTCTTGCTTTAAAATCAAAATAGCCCAAAGCCAAAGCTCAAAGGGAAGCTACAGGATCTGCACAGAAACAGCCTGCTCTGCCCAGGACAGGGTGTGAGAAACCAGAAAATATTTGCAGTGAGGTTGTTAAGGGATATAATTTGCATGTAGAGTAAAACTACGGCAGACTCCACCCTACTAGAAAGATTTATTCAAGAGAGCATGAGCACACTTGTCCTTCAGACATGAGACAAGCACGTATGTTCTTTGCAACCCAGCTACAGAAACAAGGTTCAGCCCTGTGGTTGTTGGCAAGCAGAGTGTGCTCCTTTTGCAGCTTCACATGATGTCAGGTGGTGACTGGTCAGCGTGTTGTACAGTTGGGATTGTTGCTGGTCTTCCTCTGTTTTCAGAAAGATCATTTTCTACAGGCAGTTCTTGATGAGCCTTGTGAATGGCATACATTAGATTTTCTTCAGTGGTTTAAACTTGCAGAATCTTGCTTTGCTTTTTCTAATTGCACAGCTTAAAAATGATTCCTCTCCCTTTGGATTATTTAGACCCTTCTAGACTGGCAGGCTGTTTGCAAACCCCATGTTATAGGCACTTTATTTCCCTCGTTAATCAATGTCTGGCAGCCTTGCTACCTTTGTATTTCTTTCACCTGAACTTCAAGTATTTCTCTGTGTCTCGTTATTCTTGATTAGTTGTGTCATTTTAAGTGCTTCTCTCAGCATAGTGCTGTAAGTGTCTGGGCTCTGTGAGAGCAAGGTGCAGCTTCAAGAACAAAAAGATAAAAGACCAAAACAAAACATCCTTGGCAGTCTACAGCTTACAATTTGATGTCTGACCGCATAGTGCTGAGAGCCTTTCCTTTGGGTCCCTGGTCCTAAATATATTGCCTAAAACCACACAGGCCTTTTTTCACCTCTAAAACATATGTTTCATTCTGCCCACTCTCAATCCTTAAAGTTTCTCTTAAATTGCTGCTTTCAAGGTGTCTTCCATGTGTGTGTGAATGCACCTGCCTACTTCAGAAGTATTATTACCTCATAGCTCTCCGGTGGTTTGTTCCATTCCTCAGGATCAGCTATATCTGTCTTTTTTTTTTCTGCCCTGAGGTTCAGGACTGTGGTCAATGCAGCACAAAGAATGCACCTTAGTGTTCTTTGTACCTTAGCTTCAGGTCACTAACCATTACCTATTCGCTTCCTTCTGGAGCCATTTGGGTTGTTGTTGTTTCCCCTGGAATCTCCTCATTATCTGGAACCTGCTCAACTCTTGACCAAACTTTGGAAATGCAGATTTCCATGCTATAGTTCCCAGCGTGTTTCAAGTACCCTGATGTAGGAGCCAGGAAACACTCCTCTTTTTTTTCCTCAGCTCTTGATTCATTGTCTTTCAGAAGATGCAAAACAGGAAACTTGTATTTATTTGGAGCTGATGTGTAAGATCTTTCCACTGCATTTAGCACGTGCTTAATTCTGAGTCTCTAAGTACTGCTTAGAGTACTGGCTAATTTGAACAGTGATTTCTTGAAAGGATGCTGTTTTCTCATGGAACAAATTGTGAGAATAAGTGTGGCAGGGCTACAGTTTGTCTGGTGGCACTTGTGTTAGTTTAGAGTCAATAATACGGTGGGGTAGTGGTAGGGCAGTGATATTTGCAATGTATTTACTGGCAAAGAATGACAAATGCTGTCACATCAGCTAATGGATACTCATAATTCTGCTGAGAACAGACATCATTTTCAGCAAAAACAGGAACGGAGAATTCGTGACTTGTTCTAGGTCACATACTGAGCATGGAGCAGAACTGCTGGGAGCAGAGCTCAGAGCTCCTTGTCTTGTGCTTCAGCCACAATATGATTTTTCCAAATGATTCGTCTTGGGTGCCTGTCAGAGAACACAGTATTTGGTTTTGTGAGGCATGATGTGCTCAGCTTCTTTGTACAGAACAGTCACATCCCATTTCTTGCTTAGCTCTGGTGAAGTGTGTAAATGTTTCTATCAGACAGGAGCTAAAGCCTGTGAGAATGTGTATTTGCAAATATGCAATAGACCAGTTGCCTGGTTTAATGCCAAGGACTCTTCTTCCCTTGTGTGGCAATGGGATGAGTTCCTCCACTGCTCTGCTATGATTGCTTTATAGGGAAAGTTTGCTCATTGCCAACGTCTGGAATTCTTTGTAATATAGAAAAATTTTAGCCAAAATACAGATTATCATTTAACTTCCTAAAATACATAGTCTTTATGATGAGAGGAGGAAAAAAGAGCATAAAAATGTCCATGCTGTGTTATATCATGGGCTCTCCTGGTCCAGTATTCCTGCTCTGATCGAGGCCAAAGGAATCAATCAGTAGAGCAAAACTTCTGTAATATCTAATCTAAACTCCTGGGTTTATTCTGTTGTTAACAGCATGGGTTTCAGAGTTACTGTAAGTCAATCAGTTCACTTGTCAAAATGCATATAAAACTGAACGATTCCACAATTTAAGAAACCTCTGACACTTCTCTTTTCATGTTAAGCATTATCTTCTGATGTAATTTCTTCTTTCCCACAAATGGGACCAAAATAAACCTTCACCACATTTCACAAGTCAGTAGAATTTAAGGCTTATCGGCCATCTCGAGGGTACTTGCTGATGTAATTTATGGCACAGGGCTTTCTTCATACTGTGCCAGAAGAAAAAAAAGTGCAGGTCAAGCAGAGAGATTAACTGTGGCCCTAAGGATCTGTTTCTCTTGCCTGTCACTGTCATCCCAAGCACCCTCAAGCTCAGAAAAATGGGATGTAATTTAAACACTCTGCAAGAACTAGTGCAGGCAGTAATAGGGGTGCATGTAACTACAGCTTAGAAAATCACAAAAAACTCAGAGTGGTTTAATGCTGTTTAGAGGAGTCATATCTGAATCACTTTACTGTATTTATTCATCTGTCCATTGGAGTCCAAGTGGTGGAAGACCCTGCTGTACTAGGTATGCGCGTAGACACAACAAAACCCCTGGTGCAAGGCTGTCCTCCTCCAGCTTCTCCCTGACAACCTCCTCTCTGTATGGCCGGGTCTCCAGGAGGGGTTTGCAGTGACCAGAGCCAGGAGGGTTCCTGTCACCACGTGCTGTGACCACAGAATCCAGACCTCCTTTCATCCCTCAAGGCGCTGCTCTGCAGAGTGAGGACTGCCGGGAACTTGGAAGGGGTTGTTACTTCAGACACGGGCTTCACTTACTGGAGATAGGCAGTAGGGAGAAGAGGGCCACAGAGGTGGCTGGGTCATCACATCCTCAGCTGCACCCATGCTTCTTGCACGGGCTGCCCTCTTCCTTTCAGTGGAAGCTCAACTTGTCAGGCACTGGCTTCTGCTGCAGCTGCTCACCCTCTGCTCTAAGTGTGTGCTGGCTGGTGTTGCCTGCACATAGAAGCAGCTGCTCTGAGAATGTCTCATTATTGCTAACAGAAAGCACAAAGGCAAATATTTGTGGCATAAATGCAATGTGAAAATTAAGTGCTGTTTAACCAGGTTGCACTATGGACTTGGGTAGGCTTCAGACTGTAAAACACAATAGCCTGCCTGCAAGGACTTGCCCCATTTTATGACTTACTCTTTTTTGAAAATGGTCCAAAGTTCATACACTAGAAGAAAGGCTGTTGGACCTTCACGAGCAGCAATGACTGAAAGTCAGGAGGGAATCCTGCTGTAAGGGCTGCCCTGGCTCTCAGCAGCAGAGTTTGATGTCACACTGCAGCTCTGGGGAAATGCAGGTTTCCTTATTTTTCTTTGTTCGTGTGTCGCAGCAGCATCCAATCATATTTGTGATGTGGTGCCTCGTGGAGGGCTCAGCACCACACCAGGGGAGAAGTGCTGACTGTCACCTAGTGCTCTGGGGTTTGTCCCATACCTATGCAGCCACCTCGGCTGCTCCTCACAGTGCTTCCCATGGTTACCATCTTTGTTTGCCTTCTCAGGGTGTGAGTTCTCTGGGACGAGGGCTTGGCTTTCTTTGGTGTTTGTACAGTGCTCAGGATCTGGTGGCTGCAAACCAAGTCAAAGAATCATTAATCACCACAGGATAGAGCCCTGTCCACTTCCCATGGGGAAGTCTCCCCACGTGGGCCCAGGGAGGGAGCAGATCCCTGCCCCCAGCCCTCTGCCAGCACGTGGGCTGCAGCATCCAGCTCTCACCCTTATTCTCTGAGTCCTTTTCTGCCCATGGTCAAATGTGTTCATAGTGGCTCCTTCCCTCTTCCCTGTGGTGTCCCCAAAGGAGAGGCTGGAGCAGGGGCTGTGGCAGAGGGTGGCAGTGCAGCAGGCAGAGAGCTGAGACCCAGAGCTGCCTCTTGGCTCTACAGAACCCTCTGGATGCTCCCCTCTTGAAATCTAGATAAAAGATGCCAGGAAATGCTGTGTTTGGTAAAAGAGCCAAGCTGGCCAGTTTAATCCACCCTGCAAGAGCCAATTAGCCAAGGAGGGGGGGGAAAAAATGAGGTCATTCACCCTCACCACTTTGTGGCTACTCCAAAAGAAAAAAAAAGTATATAGGATCTGTTCAAGAATGACAAAGAACAACATTTGTGACTGCAGATGGGTGCAGAATATATTTAGTCAGTGGTCAAAGTGGAGGGAAAAGAAAAGAAATCTTGTCTGGAAAAAAAAATACTGTGAAGTTTTGTTAGGCAACCCATTAATCTGGAATTGAGATAGGGAAAAATGTGCTAATAAGTTCATGTGAAGTCCTAAAAATTGCTTAGGTAGCACACAAGAGGATCTATTTTGAGCATGTTATTTTGCCACAGAGAATAGTTTTGCCTTATGAGCATCATATTCTTCAGTCACTTTTCATTGTTCAGTAGCAAGGATGAGATGATTCCTTGAATCTGCTCTCACAGGAAAAAAATTTCTCCCCTGCAATACCACATGTACTAAAATAGGCTGCTTGTGGTAACCAGACAAAGCCCATTCAGATCAAGGAGGAATATTCCTACCAACTTGACTTGGCCCACAGTCACTGGCAGAGCTGGTTCCTTGTGATGACACCTAAAGAGTAAGTGAACCAAGTTCTCAGCTTGTTCCTGAGCCCTTTAATAAAGGCAGAAATTCCTTCACTATGGAGAACGTGTAGGTCTGATCGTGCAATTCCTACCATAACTCACACCAAGGCAGAGCAGTCTGGGGGTGTTACATGCATCCCCTCTCTATGGTCATCATCCAAAGTAAGAATTGCAGCCCTACCACTATCCTTCATATTTCTGCCTGCAGCATATTCATCATTAGTTCCATGTGCAATGCTCAAATCCAGGAGAAGAAGCCAAAGCAGAGCATCAGGTGGTGAAAGCAGGCTTCCTCTCTTCTCTGCAAACTCTCATTTTTCCTGGCAGCTCAGCTAGGATTGCAGAGTCTTACTTCACACCATAGATCAATACTTCCACTCTGCTGACGTGCTGGAAGGAAAGGGTAAATAAACATAAAGATTTTGGAGCATAGAAAGTCCCCACTGAACTCCTAATCTGGTGTCCAGAAACAGCCCAGCCCAAGAAACTTCTCATGGTCCTTTCTTCGTTAAGACTCGACTTCAGCTGATGAAGTATAGAAAAGTAATCTGCTGAATTTGAATGCTAAAGGAGTGTGCTTCCCATAAATGATTGTATCTTTAGTGCCTTTATGATTTTAGCTAAGTATGAACGGATGTAGAGTTACTCACAGCAAGTCACAGAATCACAGAATGTTAGAGGTTGGAAGGGACCTTGAAAGATCATCTAGTTCAACACCCCTGCTGGAGCAGGATCACCTAGAGCAGGTCACACAGGAACACATCCGAGTGGGTTTTGAATGTCTCCAGAAAAGGAGAGTTTTCAGTCCACAGAAGGAAACTGGTGGGCTCACAGGTATGATTAGGAGCCATTTCAGCCCTGCCATCTATCACCTCTGTCATCTCCCATCTGATATACCTGAGGTTGCTATCTGCCTCACCCTGACTGCCCTGCTGCGAGAGCGATCAGTGCAACACTTCTCCTTCACGTAGTCTGTAGCTAGAAATAACCCTGCTGGGTTTGTTGAGGTTGAGGAATGGTTCTTCTATCGGTGGAGCAGCACTAATTGCTCGGATGTTTGCTTCTAGCTATGCACTACAACAGAGGGGCGAGGGGAATAGTCTGGATGTGGCTTGTACTGCTGTTTGCTGCTTCCTGGCTGCAAGTTACATTTTTCTCTTGACCTCTTCATTGTCGGTTTTATCCCTCATGTTCTTTCTGGCCTCTATTCAGACTCTAGCAGGGTTTCAAGGATTTATTTTTAAGAGTGAAATAATATTTAGTTTTTTAGCTTCTGCCATTTCCCGGCTATGTTTTACCACGTGGTGGTAGTTCTGTGATGTGGTTTACTGGTCACTGGAAAGTTGACATCACCAAAAGCATTTCATTCACAGTCTTAAGATTTTCATGGTGACTTACAGACCTGCAAGTGAATAACTGGAATTGCAAAGCTGTGACATGTATGCTGCTTTGATTGAATTTTTATCAGCAGCGAAGGTTGTCTATAAAGGAACTGTTGCATTCAGCATCCATGTGATTATGATTAAGTCTTTAACATAAGACTTCTCTTTTCCCTTATATATTCACAATTGTAAAACTTTCCAGAGTCGTTCATTGTGTGCATCACTATTATGTGCCTCAGTAGAGTGCCTGAGAGCACCAGCAGCGCCTGTCGAGAGCCAGGTTTATTTTTATTTTTAAATAATTTGTTAGGAAAGCCTCTGAAACTGGCAGTGAGCTGGAGAGATCTGAGCTTTGCTTAGCAATATTGCTGACCCAAATCAGGTGGGAAGCTGGAAGGCTGCAGGCATGGTCTGTGCCTGTGAGAGGAGGGGTGGGTTGTATTGGAAGGAGAAGAAGCAGCAGACGACTGCAGAGGCTGTCCTGGCTGGATAGGAGCCTGGTGCTGAACTTGCAGGGGCTATTTCGGATCAGGAAATGTTGGTCAAAGCTCTATCCTCTTGATGAAGGCAAATAAAGCCTCAGAAACAACTACACTGAGCAAGAAGGTGTCATCTTAAGATAGTTACTTTTTGAGTCTCCCCTTACACCTCAGTTTTTGCAAAGCTAAGATTATTGCTAACGAGCAATCCTCGTGGAGGTATCAGGTTCTTGTTCAG
Organism: Brachypteracias leptosomus; assembly: GCA_013401335.1. Taxonomy (NCBI): domain Eukaryota; kingdom Metazoa; phylum Chordata; class Aves; order Coraciiformes; family Brachypteraciidae; genus Brachypteracias; species Brachypteracias leptosomus. The sequence continues at coordinate 27,066 of VYZX01002843.1, read as the reverse complement.
AAGTGACATGGGAAAAAGATTGTGGAAACCCCCAATCTTGTTCTTCCAGATTTTTTCTTTTAAAGGAAAGAGGCCCATGCAACTGTAGCTTCTCTGAAATGTCTGTCTGAACATTCATCTGAGTGAAAAGTAATTTTAGCATCCATGACACACAGCTTCTGCTGCTGTCCGATTGCTTAACAGCACCAAGAATAAATATTTCCTTGAGCCTGAGGAGGGGCATCTGAACGCTGCTGGTTCTCCCTCCAGAAGCACCTGTGTGTGCTTCTTCAAGGTCTGAGTAACACGGTGGTGCTGTGTAGCTCTGAGCCATTGCAGCTCTCCGACCCTACAAGCACACTCTGGCTTAGTGTCCTTTTCAACAAATAGGGGGGAAAAAGGAGAAGAAAAAAAAAGCAGCTGAAAAGGCTGCCTGCAGCTCGACACCAAAACAGTCCTGCAAATTTGTACATAGGCATGCCTGTCAGCGGTGCTACACATGTGCTTCAAGGTAAGCGGGTACTAGTGTGCTTTACTGGACTGGATCCACCAAGCTTGTCTTTTTTTGTCTGCACTCTTCCCCTTCCAGGTGTACTTGTTCTGATGTAATGTTAATCAAGAGAGAAAGCTGATTGTTTTGTGTAGGAACTGGTGCAAACCTGTGTGCACTGCACACCTTTCAACTGACAAATTAAATTTACACAGGTTACCTAGACCTCTTTGAAGCACTCTTTTGCACGTGATGATGGGATTTAACAGGCAGCTTCATCAATGTTAAGACTGTTAAAGGATTGACCAGGCTGGAGTTTGTCTTATTTAATCACTTCAGAGGAGGTTGACACCTTCTCATTCATCAAGGCTCCTTCTTTCTCTAGATAAGAGCTCAATGATGTCCAAATCACTCTGACCCGAAGGCCAGCACCCGATGAAAGGAAGGATTTTCCTGGGGTTATAGGGTGAACTTGAGACTTGGGAGACTTGGTTTGGTTTCCTGTCACCTCTGTAAAGCCAGCTGGCCTTTGGGTGCAAGTTCCTCATCTGCGACATGAATTGCACTTCCCTGTCTCTCAGTGTGCTCTTTTAGCCAAGAAGGCCAATGGTATCTTGGGGTGCATTAAGAAAAGTGTGACCAGCAGGTAAAGAGAGGTTCTCCTACCCTTCTACTCTGCCCTGCTGAGGCCACATCTGCAGTATTGTGTCCAGTTCTGGGCTCCCCAGTTCAAGTGTGACAGAGAACTACTGGAGAGAGTCCAACGGAGGCTACAAGGATGATTAAGGGACCAGAGCATCTCTCTTATGAGGAAAGGCTGAGAGACCTGGGGCTGTTTAGCCTGGAGAAGAGGAGGCTTAGAGGGGATCAGGTCAATGATTATAAACATCTAAAGGGTGGGTGTCAAGAGACTGGGGCCAGCCTCTTTTCAGTGGTATCCAGTGACAGAATAAGGGGCAACAGGCACAAACTGGAACACAGGAAGTTCCACCTAAACATAAGGAAAAACTTCTTTCCTTTGACGGTGACAGACACTGAAACAGGCCAGAGAGGTTGTGGAGTCTCCTTCTCTGGAGACTTTCAAGACCTCTCTGGAGACATTCCTGTGTGACCTATAGGTGATCCTGCTCTGACAGGGAATGGAACCAGATGGTCCCTTCCAGCCCCTACCATTGTGTGATTCCGTCTCAGAAGGACGCTGTGGTAGGAATGTGCTGGTGGTGACAAAGCATCAGGTCGTGGAGCTGCCAGCAGCACAAGTACTGCTCAGCCCCCAAAGGAAGCTGACATACGATTTGATGATGAGACATGCACGGTTCCCTGGCAGAGGGTTGAATAAGAGGTAACCTGACTTCAATGAGGCTGTGTTAGCAAAATGGCCCAGGTTTGGTGACCACCCTAAGAAAACCCCGGGTTGCTTTTGTTCCCCTTCCTGCCTCTCTCCCCACAGCTTTCATGCTTGGCAGGTCCAGCCAGTCCATGCCAGGCCAGAATCCCTCACCTTTGGGTTCACGTGGTGGTTAGTCACTGAGAATCTTGTCTTTGTGCTGTTAAGCATAAATCAAAGGAGGGAGTATTGCAGCTCTGTGAATGTATTGCCTTGTGTGAAAAGAGGAAGGACATGGTGGCAGGAGAGGCTACTTAATGACATAGTGTGGATTTGTGCAGCTGCAGCTGTGTTACACTGCAACAATAGCCTTCTTCATGCAGTAAAGGTATGAAATGGTCCCCAAAAGGTGGCCGAGCTCTTACCCTGCTCCCCCAGCCTTGGTATCAGTGGGTTGCTGCTTCTCCTCAGGCTGAGCTGTAATTCTCAGAAACTATTCCAGACCCTTTAGCAAATTTGCATATCCTTCCCTAAAAAGGATGATTTTGCCCTTGTTTGACACTTCAGTACTTTCTTAGTCTTTTCTTCTAAAGAGGAACTATCTAACTGGGGAGAACGAGGAAGAGGAGGACGTCCTGTGACGAAAAGAGAGTGACTGGACCTGGTTTTTGTCTCATTGCTTTTATTGTATTTTTGGGTGGCTGGGAGTAGGGAATCAGTCGCTCGAGACCTTCTCTGTGCTGCTTGGTCCCACAGTGTCACCTCAGCCCCACACTGCCCAGCCTGGTGTTCCAGCAGATGCTGCCTGATGGGCACTACAGAAAATGAGCTCCTCCGATGACAGGAGTGTTGTCAGGTGTTTCCCCTGGCACTGAGCAGTGTCCCTGTTCAGCTCCACCTTTCCATTTCCTAGATCACCTCTCACCTCGCCAGCACTGGTCATTATCTTATGCCCCTCCTAGGAGGTGCTATGCAAACACAAAATGCAGTGTTTGTTAAAAAAAATGAATGATTTAATAATGGGAAAGGTACTGCTAATAAATGCAAAGAAAGAGACGAGGAAACAATGAGACAACAGAAGAATTCTTGCAGGACTAGACTCTTAATTTGACCTGGGATTGTTGTAATGATAAGAAAAGAGAGCTATAAGTTGTTTAGAACCTGCAAAAATATAGAAACTTAAGACCTCTGACTTGAGGTACTTATTCTGTTGCAGATCTGATAAAACACAAGTCACACACCAACCCATGACTTAAACTCCAAGCCAAAAGTTAGTGTTTTAAAGAAAAATTTCAACCTTTTTTGGTCATCTTTAAATGACAAGACCCTTCCCGGCATTAGAAAAGGACAAGGTGCTTAGGGAAAAATATTTTCTATTTAAAGAGATTGATATTGCTGAAACTAGAAAAGGAGCCATAAAAAGCTGCAAAATTAAAGTCCAGTATTTTTCTGGGCCTAACCAGGAGTATTGTGTTTCCCAGTGAGAAGATGAGAACTTCTTCTTTTTCAGGAGTATAAATCGCTCACCTCACTTGTTTGCTTACTGTTATCCATTAAAACTGCCAGTTGCCCAGGTCTTGGTCTGAGGTCATATCTGTGGAAGAGACTACAGAAGTGTCTCCATGCCAATTTTTTTTCCTTACTATTGTTTCAAAGTCATAGGTTTCAAATAATAGGATACTGTAAGAAAAAGTTATGTAGCAGGCCAAAAGTTCATGCCAAATGGCAAGACTGTGTTATTTATTTATCACCTGGCTGTATTACAAGTCCCTGTGTGTACAGCATCGAGTACATATTCTCAGTGTGCCTACAAAGTGCCTTGGAAGTCATAAATGTTGGGTAATTTTTACTGCTTAGCTCTCCAAAGTGCTGTACAGAAGAAAAGCTTTCACCCTCTCTGCCAGCACTGTGACTAGGTGGGTCTGAAGCTCACCAGGTCTATTGGTTCTCACGTCCTCTCTCTCCTTCTCCACTCCAGGTGTCACTACAGATCACTCTGCCGTGTGAGAGTGAACAACACTATGAGTACTTGGGACTGTGCTGCACAAAGTGTGAGCCAGGTATGTGGGGCTGGGCTTCATAGCTGACAAGCTCATTAGGAACAGCTCTGCGGGTCAGGAAGGTAGCTTGTTCTCGTGACTCTGCTGATCTGTTGGCACACCCCCTCACAGGTGTGTGATTTCAGGCTTATGAAGTGCCTTCCAGTGCAGGAGTGGTCCTGCTGAGCTCAGCAAAAGCCATAGCAGCTCTTTTGCTGGGGTAGCACTTACCCACTGCAGGAGACAGAAAGCAGCTCGATCCTCGTGTGTATATTGGGCTGATCCCGGGCCATAAGCTCCACAGATGTTTTAGTGCCACCCTGTAGCTGGTGTGCAACTGACTTGTCCTCTCATTCACAGGAAAGTATATGTCTGCTAGATGCACTGGTACCTCTGATAGTGTGTGCCAGCCGTGTGGCCCAAACGAGTATATGGATGTCTGGAATGAAGAAGATAAATGCTTACTACATAAAATATGTGATCAAGGTGAGCTGTTCACACTGAGGAACCTTTCAATCCAAATTAGTGAAGGACAAAGACAGGAAAGTGGGTCTGGGGAAGTTGTTTTGCTCAGGTAGCTGACATTGGAGGTTGGGCTTGCAGAATAGCCTGGCAGAGGAGCAGGTCGCCAGACAGCAGAGATTCTGCGCTGTACTGAGCACCACAGTCTTCTGCTGCTAATAGCGATTATCTTCACTGGGGTCATTCACTCCTGTAAGTTGAATCTTTAAGACTGTCTTTTTGCCCAGCATACTATGCATTCACCTCTCCTAGCATGTTTGTCTCACCCTTGCAAAAGCTCTGTTTGTTTTCTACAACAGCTACAAGGAAAAGTATTGCTGAGGAATGTGCTCAGTGAGGAGTCCCTCGCTGGTCAAGGGTCTCCCATGCTTCTTGAAAGAGAGCATTTTCTCTAACATGAATGGTTATGCATCTGGTATTCAAGCAAAGCAAGTAGAACAAGAGGTTCATAAACTTGAGGTTTATTATTAGGGTGATTTTTACTCCTGCTTTCTCCTTAGGGAAAGCTCTGAGAGAGGTGAGCCCAGGGAACAGCACGTTCCAGAGGCAGTGTGCTTGTACAATGGGCTACCACTGGAGTGAAGACTGTGACTGCTGTCAGAGAAATACCATTTGTGCTCCAGGATTTGGGGTGAAGCATCCTGGTAAGAGGAGAAGTGTACAAAGGGAAATGTACAACTCAAGCCTACAGAATGAGGCCAGCATCGTGTGGTGTCGCAAGGTGTTCAGTGCATTTCTAATGTCTGCTGAGATGTCTGACTGTGTGGTCATGCATTGCTGCAGTGTTCAGAGAAGCAGTCCCTTGGGGATTGTTCCTCAGGTCAGGTTTGAAAGCAGTTTTTGTCCAGTGACTTTGCTTTGCCATTTTATAACATTATACAAAAATTAAAAGTGATTAACACCTTTCAAGCGGCACAAGAATTCTGTTTTGGAGGACTTGTAATGCATAGATTTATTACAGACACTTAATTTCATTTTAAGTCTGAAAGAAAACAAAATGCACATGTTTTGATCATGTAGAGAAGTGCTCAGGTGAAAACCTCATACTTTTCCTGCCTACAGGTGACTCTTATTGGTGCTCTAATCTAAGATCCTTCTCTCTTCAGGGAAGTGTTCAGGGGGGTTGGAGGTGGAGTGGAGGGTGCAGCATGGAGCAGGAGGGTGGAGAGCATAGTCACCTTCCCCTCACCTGCAAGGAACCCAAGGAAACTCAGATATGAAGTTTTCCTTCCTTTACTATACACAGTGCAACAAGACAAGGACACAATGTGTACACCATGCTCCAGAGGCTACTTCTCAGAGGTTGCTTCATCCACCGACGAGTGTAAATCCTGGACCAAGTAAGTCTCTGTATCTTGAAAAGAACGAGGGCAGCCAGAAAGCAGGGAGAAGCTTGGATGAAAGCATTTTTCAGTGGGGTATTTCAGACTGTCTGCAGAGTGCACAGAGCATCTCTGTTGACTGTGCAGTGATAAAGGCATTCTCACACTGAAGCTTGAATTCTCCTTGTGGGGGCAGCAAGAGAGAGCAGTAGCAACAGAACTGCTGGGCTGAAAATAAAGATATCTGAGGTTCTTAAGGGTTGAAAAATGCAGAAGAAATCTTGTATGTACTACTCTGCATAAGTGTAGGAGCCATGACAAGCTTCCTCTTTGAGAATCTATGCTCTTTGTCTTTCTCTTTTAGCTGCACAGCTCTAGGACTGGCAGAAAGCGTGCCTGGGACTGACAAGTCAGATGCAGTTTGCTCAGAACAGAAGATGCCTGAGCCATCAGAAGATGGTACCTGTCCTCATACAGATTATCTGTCAGAAACTAGGAGGGAGGAGGAGGGATGTGTTTACTAGAGCTTTTGGCTGACTTCATTCCCATTGTGGGCAGCTCTAGGGGTAGCAGCTGTAGACCAAGGCAGCACTTTTGGAAAAATCCCACCTTTAAAGATTATTTTAAGCCTGGTTGGTCTGGGGCCCATGTCCACTACTAAGCAGAGCTTTACACCTCCCACCGAAACTGCATGGCAAGCAGCACTGTTATACCCATGGTCTCCATCACATTTACAGCTCTTTCACTGTTTCAGCTGGTTTCCATAAACACATTATCTGTGTAAAGGCTAGCAGCTTCTCCCTCTGCTCATTTCATAGCAATAGATACAGGCACAGCTGAATGTAGCTCTCCCTTCTTGCCCACAGCCTGTTCCTCTCTCCAGTGTGGATGTGGTACCAGGGAGACTGCTTGTCACAGAACTTCATGAGGGCTACTGCTGTTGTCCGTACTATAGAAACTGAAAATCAAATAGGAAGGGAAAAAAACGAGCAAGGATTTCCATACTGTGGAGTACAAGCTGCATGTTGATGGCACTTTTTTTACATCTTGCAGGAACAAACAAGATCTTGTACGTGTTGATTGTCATCTTGTTTTTTGTGACACTAATTGGCATTGTCCTCTTCATCATATACTACAAGAATAAGGGAAAAAAGCTGACAGGTATGTGCTAGCTAATGATGCTCAGGAATGTGAGAACTTCATGGCTCTCTCTGCACTCTGATTTCATGGGTAACCACCAGGTTAAGAAACTTAGGAGTTATTTGGGAAGTTCTGTGTTATCCCTATATCAATTCATAAGGCTGAAGTTCTGCAGAGGTCTGGAAGAAGTACTAGAAGGAAACAGAATAAACAGTAAACATAGAAAAATAGAAAAATTCTAGCAAATCCATACTGGCTAACAATGAGGTACTGAATATACTATTAATACAATGAAAATGCCTTCAACTCTTGTGTTAAGCTCTGGATCTCCTTAGCTCAGGACATACCCATATTGTTCTGTTCATTTTTTTATTTTCTCCCTCCAAACATGAAACTCCACTTGCCTAGTGTAGTTTTTCCGTCAGCTCCTTTCCCAAGCCCTAATAATTTATGAAAAGTTCTAGGAGCAGTGGAAGGGAAGGCAGCAACCCTCTCTTGTAAAGCACATTTCAGCCTGTATTTTAGAAATAGGCTGCCTCTGCCACACTAAACATGGGTTGTGCTAAATCTGGAATTCCTGGGATGGGCTGGAGGAAATGGTGACTCTCCTTGCAAACCAAATGCTTATTATGCAAAGCAGGTTAGGGGGAAACACTTTTTATTTGACATTTCTGTTGCCTTGCTGCTCAGTGACAGTCCTTCATTGCTTTTGCATGGTAAATCCAGAGCCCCAGAGACTTGCAGGCTCAGGAAGAAGCTCTGCCTGCCTGGGAGGGGACTGGTGGTAAATGTGCAGACCCAACATCAGAGGAGCAGAGTCACTGGTGGGAACTGGTAGTGACTACGTAGCTGGTCTGTCTTCAGACACACGAAACCACTGTGAGCTCCAAATGTGCATGAGCCCTGAGCCCTGCAGAATCTCCTGGAAGTACAGACAGAAAACAGGACTTGCTGACTCTGTTAAGTGGCAATCTTTGCCATAGAGCATTGTTGGGCTGAAAGCTTTTCTGTGGGAGATACTGAGATTAAGTGAATTTCCCCATTAAGTACAACCTGCTTAAGTGGAATATGCTCTATTTGATCCTACCATTCCATAGTTTCAGCAGCTTACCCTCTTCTGTCCAGGCTCCTTACTCCTGTCTGAGAATGGCCTTTGGGCCATCCATGTGACCTCTCTTGAAATAGACTGTATGGTTGGCTGCAGGTGGGTCAGTATTGGACCAGTCATCTCTTGCTGTGACATATGACCAGGAAAGAAACCCTATTTGATGTGGAACACAGTTTTACCCTGGTCTATTTTAGGAGCTTGGAAACATTTTTTCCACAGAAATATATCCTTATTCCAGTTACAATGAATCCTCAGCTAGACTGATGCTGGGACACTTGAACAGTCAGTAAAAACAGTCTTACTAGTTTTTATTTAATGTGATATTGGGGATTGTGAATCACTGTGGCTATTTAGGCCAGTGGCTGACTTCAGTGCCTGCTATATGTTACAGGTACTCTCTTTGCTTTCCCTACAGCAGATCTACAGAACTGGGCTAATGAAGTATGCAGCCAAATCAAAGGAACAAAGGTAAAGTCAAAGACACCAGCATTTTCTTTGTTTCATGTTCTCCTCATGGCATTCCTGACACCCCTCCTGAAGCAGACTCCGTGATTATGTTTGGCTAGAAAACAAGTTTTGATTTCCCAAAAAAATGCCCACAGCTTTGGCTTTTTCAGTCTAGTTTTCTGCAGATGTGAGGCTTATGATATCACTATTCTCCAGTAGCTTCTGAATTTGCTCTGTAGTTACAGCCATTTTTAACAGTGGTAAAAGTTTCTGTGATCATTATTTATGAGGAGAAAGTTAAACATGAGCCCACTGGTTGCTGAACACCTGAGACTCTGACTAGGACAGCATAGCTCTAAATCCTAAGAGCAGGAAAAGCTTCAGCTGAGTTTGCACCTTTTTACATACCAGAGTGCTCACAGGTTAGAAACATGGGTTTGGGGCAACTCCAAGAATGCCAGTCATGCCAGGTATTAAGCACAGAGCCACCACCACCATGGGCTAAAGAAACTGGCTGTGAGACACCCTAATTCTAGTGCTTGAAGAAATCCTTCTTGTCCATTCAGAGGTGGAAAAAAAAAGTAAGACCTTACAAGAGGTTTTGCTCTGGAAGAACATCAGATCAAATGCTTGAAATGTTCAGATGGGGGCACAAGTTCAAGTTCATGTGCACTGCCTACTTCGCACCATGAATGTGGACTGAGGTGTCCCAGGTGCATGTTCCCCCACCACACCCCATCTAGGAGCTCTGTCTGGCTTAGCTGTTGACTCAAAAAAACCCATACCAAACAGACTCACCTTTTTGAGCAGGCAGTTCCTCTTTTGTCTTCTAAGTGTTCGTGCAACCTCCTGCATTGGCAGCTAATCAGATCCTCCAGAACAGAGCAGTCAATCAACAGCGATTAGTGGCTGGCAGCATTTACACTCTCTCTTCTAGTTTTGTAGCTTTTCTTGGACCCTCTGAATCAGCCCAGTTTCTTTATTTGATTATTACTGATAATAAAGATTCTGCTCCCAGTAGGGCTTTCACAACTCAACAGGCCTTCAGACACGTGGGGGGTTTCCAAACTCTTATAAGCAGTCAGGTAGGTCTTACTGATGGTCCATAAGAAACAGCAGAATCCAGCAACTGTTCTGGGTTTACTAACTCTTAAGTGCCTTCTTAAGAACCTGTGAATAGTCATCTCCCCAAATTAAATGTTACTGTCCTCAGACCACTGAATTTTTTTCTGAACACCCACTGAGCCCAGCATCACCAGTCACTGTTTGACAGTGGAACAGAATTACACTTGAAGACTCAAACAGCACAGTGCTGCTCAACTTCATCAAGGAATAACTGAGATCTGCCTGTACCTTGTCTAGAAAATAACCTTCTGTTAAGTATTTACTAAACTCGTGTTTATTTTTAATTTCTTCCAGGAGCCCCCTAGAGATGCATTTGTTACTGTGAACATCACAAATGTTGCTGTCTCCCAGACCCCTGAAGGCGTGTGTCTCCTGGGACCCACTGGCTCTCCTGCTTCTGGAAACTCGTGCTGCAACAGCAGCCGTGCTCCTTGCAGGAATGGGAACCCCAGCACAGCACCATGTGAAGCGGGAGGGAGCCTCCAAGACTTTTCTGTGGTCACTGAGACTGATGATGACCATTTCCCACCAGTTCCCACGGAAGATGAATACACAGATAAGGATCTCAATACTGCTGATTACTTGTCTTTACTGAGTCGGGTTGCCAGTAAAACCATGTCGTCGTTTTCAGAGCCAATGGAGGCAGGGGAGAACGACAGCTTAAATCAGTACTTTTCAGGGATTGGGAGCATAGAGGAAGAATCGCTTTCTCAAGGCTGTCACCCTTCCTCTGACATAGATGGGGCACACACTGCCATGGACAAACTTCTTCAGAAATCTTGCCAACATGCCCACAGTTGCCTGAAGGAAACAAGCAACAAAGACACAGATAATTTTGCAACAAACTATGACTCAGAGAAGATCTGTGTGAGGTGTGGCATTTCATACAGGGAATCTCACAGAAAGTGGAGCAAACCCTGTTGTTCTGTGCCTGACAGTGCCTCCACCTCCCCAGAAAGAGGATCCTGTGCACAGTGCACCTGTAGCTTGAATTTTCTCTCTGCTGGTCAGAACATTCTAGCAAGTGATCACGGTATGGAAGGTTCATCTTCGGGTAGTACCAACGTGAAGTACCAGAACACAAACAGAAGCACATCAGGGACAAGCAGCAGCACTTCAGACCTCCCTCCAGTATCTGGTAAGTCCATTAGGCTTGACCCATACACAGTCATACAAGATTATTCTCTGTGCTAGCTCAGTATTATACTGAGGGTCAAAGTTAGGAGAAGGAGAGGAAAACAAAACTTTGCCTTTTCACTTGATTGCCCTGAAGCTAATCCGAAAAAGCAAAACTGAAAGAGTTAAGGCCATTTGTTTTTATAGTGAATTCTGCAAATAGTATAAGCACTGTGATTGTCCTGCCCTGGTCCAGCCAACCATGCAGAGCTCATCTCCTGGCTGTCAGTGCAGAGGCCATGCAGTTCTGTTACTGGAGTATTTTGGTGATAGCAGGAGTGTGTGTTGGAGAAAACTTAGGAGGAGGAGAGTACAGGGACCTAGAGGCTGAGTCAAGAAAGGACAATTTTCCATTCAACAGCCTTCATGCACATTTTTGCCTTTAGGTTTAAGTTCAGTTACAGTTATATAACTCCATCTGAAGCTGTAACCTGGTGGCCACAACTGGGCCTAAGAGATTATGTTCAATTTTCTGCTTTTAGTTCTTTCTCCTTTAATTTACTGGGACGTGAGCCTTCACCTAAAAATAGCCATATAGCCATTGTTTCTCCATACACAAGTGCTTTGTCCCCTAAAAATCTCTGAAACATTGTTGCTAATTTACTAATTGACTACCAGTTGAGTAAATATATCAAAATTGGTAAAAGAAAGCATGGAAAAAAAATCACTGAAGCAAAACTAGCTGAAGGGAAGTTAGAGCCTTTTCTGGATAAAACCTTCCTCCCGTGAACTTTTTTTTCAGTATAAAAGGCTGCAATCTGCCTGTCATGTGTTATTAGTCATTTCAGATTATAATCTCTTAAAGTCAGATGCTCTGTTTTTATTTATGTCGATGCACACCCAAGTGTAATGAGAGCTCAGTTTTGAGTGGGACATCCAAGCATTACTGCAGTACACACAGCTGTTGCAAGCTGTCGCCCTTCTTCAAAACCACATCATGCCTTAGAGTTTCTTACAGAGACATTCTTGTCAGTCTGCCAAAGCCCCAAAGCAACTCTTTGGAAGGCCCTTCCTCTCTCAAAATCCATGTGGGAATCTGCAAGTGTGTAGTGTGCATCTTTCTAAGAGCAGATTTCAGTTTCCTGAAATCCTGACACAGTTTCACCGCCTGCTCTGTACAAAATTCAGCTGTTGTAAAGAGAACACAGATTATCTTTTGTTGTTGTTGGAAGGTGACTCTGAGGTACAACTGAAAGTCACGTTGTATTTGGCACTGCAGAACTACTGCTTTTCTTCCTAAATCTGACACAAAGAGGAAGAGAAAGTATTAAGGAATAATAGAGTAAAGAGAAGAGCTTGGATTTAAGCAACATGCTAGAAAATGCCATCTTAGATCTGCAGCATAATTCTTTATATGTGGTTTTAATTGTATCTCTGCCTTCAGGTATATACATGCTATAGTGCCATCTGGTGAACCCTGAGCATAGAAACTGTGGTCCTCATTTGCCATTTTTCAGGCATGACTGCCAGAAGATACTGACTAAGCTGTAGGCAGAGGGTTTTTTCTGTCTGCAGAATGTCCATGCCCTGCTGGCAACACCTGGTTGCACAAGGAGTGGGGCAGAGCTGAGCCACAGCTCCCACACTGAAACACCCCACCCTAGAGGACCAAAGTAAACCTCTGGACAGGTACCACTTACAGTGGTCACCACCAGAGATGGGGATGAGCCTTCAAGCCCTCTTTTAACCACCCCACCACCCAAGCCTGGAGGCAGTCAGGACATGAAAAGTCCTCAGGTCATTTGTACAGCTACAGCATAAAGCATGAGTGTGGGAAGACTTGGGTTACTCACAATTAGGAATGGTTTTGCATAACCTTCCACTTCCAGATCCTGAACCAGCCCAGTCTGGCAGTGATAAACAGTTCTTACCACCTAGAGGCCATTAGATGGCTCAGAGAAAATTAATCACCTGCATTGTTCCAGTTCTTAGTGAATAATTACCAGGAAAATTAATCTGTCATTGTAATTAATATCATCAGGTAGTTTGAAGAGATCTAAAGGCTGAAACATTGCAGAGAATGGTGCCTTTGCTTATCCTCTGAAGATGTCCCTTGCACTGTCCAGAGTGGAAGCACATTTCTTGGTGTGGTCCAGGAAGCTCTTGTGTCTGTTTACTGTAATTTGGGACTTCAAATATCCTTTTGTTTCAGCATGGTGTCTCCAGAAAGCAGTGAAGATTTGCCAGCCATATTCAGCTAAACATTATAAATGTGTTAATCTACAGCTTTTTTTTTTCCCTCCACTGTCACATAGATTTCTAAATTCTTGATCTTGTGCTGAGCACTGGTAAACTTTTCCACAGTCCCTTTTGCAGGTGACAGGAAATCTGTATGAAGGCAGTTACTCCCCTTATGCCTAACAGTTGTGTTGATGGCAAACAGAATCAAACGCAGGGAAAGCAACTGGTAGGGGAAAAGCTCCTGCAGAGAAAACTCTTATTGACACCTCATGTTGATCAATAATGCTTGGAAAGAAAGCAAATAACTAGCAAACCAGTGGTTTAGTAAAAAAAAATAGGATCGCTTAGAGAGACACTTGAGTACTGCCCAGACTTGTTTATGACCAGGCACAGGTCCTAACTCAGCAGAGCTCGAGCCCTGTGTCCGTTGCTGATGTGCAAACATCACCTGCGGCTGCTGGAAAAACAGCATTTCTCTGGGCTGTGTCATGCTCAGCTGCAATGAAAATGGGAATGTCTCAAGTGTTGAGGAACGTAATGAGGAAAGGCACAAAATGTCTAGAAGGTGTCATATCAGTTCACAAGTAATGATTGAGTGAAGCACAGTAGGAAAAACATTTTTTAGCAAGAGTGTTCATAGGTTACAAAGATTTTTTTTTTAACTTTAACAAGTTTGTTAGTTTGTTGTTGAAAGTTTGATCTAAGTTATTTTCTTTCTGCTCTGAGGGAAGTTATATTAATTCCCAGAGCCTTGTCCTGCTGTCACTTGAGTCAGTGACACAGCCCTCAAATGGAAAAAAGATTGAATTTATACTGAAAAATCTCTAACTGCAGGCAGGCTGACTGAAACCATAATTCCATTAGGCTGCTACAATAGAGACTCTGTCTCTTCACTGGAGTCAGCGTATATCCAGATAAGTCCATGAGGGCACTAGGTGAGTACTGGAGTGTACTTACATGGAAGATCAGGACCATATAAGGTAAACTCCATGTCATTTGGACACTCTGTGACCATATGACCTGACATTAAGTCAGTATTCAGTATTTATTCAACAAGTCTGCAATCTAGCCCAAACAGTAGGATTGGTGTTTCCCCTCACAAAGGGGAAAGAAACCCAGCATGATGCCTGGCACTCTAAAACGATCTTATAGTTGGAAATAATGGCCATTTTCTCACAAATTATGGGCAGAGGCAGTTTGGACGCAGCTTGTGCACTGGGCAGCACGGGGAGCATGAGACAGTCGTGCTCTCTCTTGCTTCCCAGAGCACAGCTGAGAGGCAAAATGTTTCCAAGCCTTCCAGACAGGCTCCCAGTGGATGACAGGCTTTGTCCTGAGGAGGCAAAAGTGGAAATAATGAAAAGGTCCAGTGGAAGTCATTGGTTATAAGAGCATCCTCATGTCACGGGGAAAAAATAATGAACTGAGAGTAAAGCCACCTCAGTGGATTCAGTTCACTGCACCAAGCATCCATGTCGTGAAGGAAAAATATTAATCACGTGTCCTTCTTTCTCCTCCCTCCTTCCCCAGGAAATGTGACTGGAAACAGTAACTCCACCTTTATCTCAAGTGGACAAGTAATGAATTTCAAGGGCGACATCATTGTTGTCTACCTTAGCCAGAACTCCCAGGAAGGAGCAGTGGCTTCAGGGCCAAGCGAGGAGCCCGTGGGCAGCCCAGTGCAGGAAGAAAACCTCAGCCGCTGCGAGACTTTCGCCGGCAATGCCCAGGGCTACAAGGAGCAGTGTGTGGAGCTGCAGGGGGTCTGCCCGGGGGTGGGGAGCAGGGGGCTGCAGCAGCACACCAGACCCCTGGCCCAGGAGCAGGACCTGGCCTCACAGCCTGTGCAGGAGGAGGGGAAGCTGGGACACTTCTCGGAGAAGGTGTTGAACTGAGACGAGCTGGTGTCCTTGCAGCAGGCAGGGGTGTGGGGCTGCTGAAATCCCAGGTGTCACTACAGATCTGGAGACTGTTGCTTCCCCTGGTGTCTCCTGGGAAATTTTACAGCTGGAAAGGACCCTTGTGGCCCATGTGCCGGTGGTGGTGCAGCGGTGGTGCTCTCGCTGAGAAGGTGGGGGCAGGCACACACGTGAAGCCGGGCACGCTGCCTCCGTTGCAGAAGCCACAGTGGGGCTCTCTCCTCTCCCTCGTGGGAGGAGAGGCTTCCTACTTGCCCCCCACCCCCTGGCATCTCTTCCCAGCAAGCAGCAAAGGAGAGTCGAGGAGATCCTTTGGGCCAGGGACTTTGTGATGAGAAGAGCATTGCTGGCTGGGTGCACGGAGAAGGGATGATATGGTGGAGGACCACACTGGAAGGGGCTCCTGAGGTCTGCCTTAGGGTTTTCTTTTTGCAGCTAAGCTGCACCCATTTTGCTAGGTGCTGACACATTTGCTGGGTCTTGGGCCTTGATACCTCTGGTGGTGGAAGGAAACAGCTCCAGTTTCAAACCAGCAACAGAGCCAAGATCCTGGTCTGCCCCTTATTAACTTGGGTGCTCCAAGCACACAACAACAGGCAAAATACAGCTGATATGCCTTAAAAGCCTATCAGATTAATCTTGAGCAAAGAGCATTTATAGTTTTGGACCCTGACTCACCTCTGCCTTATTGCACCTTGTCGGAGGAATTCAAACCTCTGCAATGAGTGAATGTGCCCAGCATGCTGCTGCATGAATAACGCCACTGAAAGCTAAGACACAGAGCTGCTGAGCAGGTGGAGGAAAGGTGTATGAGAACCAGCTGTGGACATTTCCCAAGTGACAGGAGAGGACCTGGTTTCTCAAAGATGGAGAATTTGGTCAGAGTCACACAAACAATTCTGTCATTCCCTCTGATACTTTAATTAGTAAGCAGAGCTTTACTTAGGTTGCATGAAGCTATTTCCACAGCTCAACCTGTCTGAGCTGAAATCAGAGTGTAGCCACTGTCACACTGAGAGCTGATAAGCAATTGGACTAAAGGTTCAGGTTTAAAGAATAATAGTAATTGTAGTTAAAATGGGAGTCTCAGCTACTTGGCTGGCTTTGGTTCATATCCCATACCCTGCAGCCTCTTCCAGCAGCCACTGTGGAGAGGAAGGTGAAGGGAACAGAATCTCAAGGAACTCCCAAGAGGAAAAGGTAACATTTTTAATTATTTCCTGACAAGGGGCAGTTTTCTGACGTTCTCCTGCACATGTGAGCACTGCAGGAGGCTATCTTTAGTCTGAGCCTTCAGGAGGGTCAGTGCTATGCTTCCTGCCAGACAGCCAAGGAATCTCTCATCTAGTGTGATCTCATCTGTCCTGACAAAAAAGGTCTCTGGTAGGGAGGGTTCCTACCTGGAGAGATTTTAGAGCTGAAGGGTTCACTGTGTAGCTGCTCTGTTTGCAATAGTCCTGCTCTGCAGATGAAGAGCACCGATAAAGCTGACAAGGTGACCACTGTGTCATGATGAGCTTCTCATCCATAAAACAAAAGGATGGGCTTGGCCACCTTCACCTCTCAGGAGAACAATTCTGCATTATTTATATATCTGAGGTGTAAAGTGCAGTACAAGTGTGTAAGACTCTTGAGTGACTGGCAAAAGGACACATGAACAACCAGCCTCCCTTTCACCTCTGCTTTTCCTAGCCTGGGCCAGGCAGGTGGGTTGTCCCATTCAGTGATGGCCCAAGCTGCCTCTGCTTATTTAAAGTGAGGTTCTCTTATCTGTGGTATTCTTTTGTCTTTCGTGCTGGATCATTTACGACTTCTTTCTAGCCTCTTCTGGCCTAATTCTATATCCTCTAGGCATTGGTGCAGTAGGGACAAGGAAGCAGAGCCACAATCACCTTCATGCAGGGTGGCACAAGTGTTTGCCCACTTCATGTTTTCAGTCATATTTTCCTGGAAAGCATTAATCCAGGACATTAGCCCCACTAGAAAGGATTCAACTGGCCCCACTTACAGGGCAGGAGAGACCGAATCCTTGTGCTCAGTTCTGGCTAGACCACCTATCTGCATGTCTGTCTCCTCCTCCTCCTCCCTCTGCAGCTTTTTTTTCCCCATGGTTTGTGTCTGCCACCAGAGAGCAGGCTCAAAATCCTGATTTCAGAGAAGGCAAGGGGAAGTTTGCTGTGTGTCCTGTGGGGTCACGTTTTTCACTCACTGAATTTCAATTTGAGCAAGGATTGAAACTAGTATCCTCAGCAAGCATGAAGGAACAGGTCACAATAATCTCAGCACTGTGGCTGCTCTCTTATGGGAAACATGATGTGCCAAGACATCTGATTCTTTTTCTTTCTCTAGAGTCTACTCAAAAATGGAGAAACCATATCACATCCATCAGCATGCTGTGTGTTCCCTGGTTCTCTGTCTGTCTGGTTAGACATGGGCACCAAAGGGACTTCTGTACCCTCATAATTTCATTTGTCACCAGTTTGGAGCTGGGGCTGGTTTTTAACATGTGTTTGTACAACGGGGCACTAATTTTGGAGGCTTATGGCTGCTATTGTAACACATATAATTAATGACAATAAAAATCTTAAAGATCTACTTGAGAAACAGTGAAGATTGTATTCAAATTAATGGAGAAAATAAAATACATTATTATATGCCTATGCTTATTTTGACAAAAAAACCCAAATGCGAATATTAAAACACTTTTGATAAGGCTTTTGTAACATTTTTTTGTACAATTAGCATTGTTCTAACAAAAAGTGCTTTCCTTCCCCAGGATCTGCCACGATAGTGCACAAGTGCATCCACACACGTGCGTGGAACCAAACAGGAGCTCTCACAGCTCTGAGAACAGGGCACTGATTGCAGCTCATTCCTGAGGTCTCCTCCTGCACAGCAATGCATTTTTACAGGTCTTTCAGTCTGAGGGGTCGCAACACGCATCATCCATGCACACAGTGCCCCCCCATCACCACCTTTAAAAGCCATCTACAATGATTGGGGAATTCACATCTGCCAGCACATGATACTGGATGTGGTAAAATGGCTGCAAATTCTTCATGTGGAAAAGTTATTTCTGGAGTATGTAATATATACTATTAATAGACACAGAATAATAGCCACTGGAAAATTGAAGTGTATTTGACCAAGTTGAATGAGGTTTCTTGCATGGAATGCTGAACCCAAACCTCCTTCTGGATGGTCGTTTCCCTCTTCAGCCCATCAGGAATACTTTGATGTGGACCTGAAAGGCACATGCAAGGGTAAGCTACTCACAGCACTGCTTTACTAGCACCAGGTGAGTTTCTAAAACGCCAGAAAAAAAAACATTTCAGTGAGTTCCCCACTATTGTGCCTTTGTCTGGTCTGAAAGCTTTATCTTGTGCCCTGGGGTGAGTGTTAAATTTCCCACCTGTAGGATGGGGAGGGTGAGAGGCAGGGGCTGGAGCTGGTATAAAGAGGAGGGGCTGAAAGAGCCATGCTGTCTCTTCTCACTGCCCTGGTGAAGACAAGGTGGGCAGCAGCACCCCAGAGGCTTTGCCATACCCAGTGCTCAGCACCAGGTGTAACCTGGTGAGACTCGGGTCCCTTATCTCCCATAGGGAAGCAGCAGACAGCAAGTGATCCAGGGTTTCCATCAGGTGAAATCAGCCCTGTATGTATCTCTCTCTGTCAAAAAAAAATCAGTGTATACAAAATGAAGTGAAATCAGCTATAGACAACCTTGGAGAGAGAAATCAGATGGCAGCATATAAGGACCAATCATTTCAAAGGCAGAAACTACTGCCATAATAGGCTGCTCCTGTTGGTCCTCACCAGCTGTTAATGGCATGCTATTATTATGAGATCTCAATTATTTGAAGCACTTTAAATGAGGATTTAGAAGGTGTTTCTCAGAACACAGGCCTGTCATTGCAGATCTCAATTACTCAGCCTTTACGAAGTAGCTTGCTTGATTTATTCTTTTTGGTTTTGATCAGTTCTAACATTTATTTCTCTCTCTTTTAGTGTTGTAGGAGCTTCTAAAGTACAAAAGTTCTTGCTCCCTATGGGAAATACAAAATACTGTTTCCCCAAGGGCATTTGCTTTTTGCATCATTTCAGTTCCTTATTGGTTTTTTTGCAAACTCAGACAGTGATAAATGAGCTAGACAACAGATGGTAGAGGTAATGCTGTAACATGGAAAATGTTTCTTTAACAGGGGTGTCCACTTGAAAATGCAGCTGCTCCCTGGTGCGCTGCCAAATTTCCTTCTGAGAATACCCTTTGAGTGTATCAGAGAATGGGATGGTTGCAAGGGGCTCTAATGGTTGTCTCAGCAGGCTGCTCATAAATGTTTCCTACAACCCCTGTTCTTTTCATCCTCACCCCATGGATCCAATTTGTCTGCTGGATGGGCAACACTTCGTGGATACATTAGAAATCTGTCCAGTTCATCATCTTCACTTACACAAATAACCATTGCAAGGGGTTTGTCCCCTTTGTCTAGAAGGATGCTGCAAGTAAGATGGAGAGAGGCATGTAAAAATAAATCCACTTCAATGCTTAGGTCTTGTCAGTCATTTAAATGTTGATACATGTTAAGCCTGTTTTCTTCGAAGTCATGTTCTATGTCAAGTCTCATTTGGGTCTACCAGACAGTATACTTTTATCTATTCCGTAGCAAATTTTGCAGCTGGTGCTTTGTTGATGAAAAATACAAGAAATAAGTTAACTATTTTTGTTCTTCTTTTCGAAGAGACTGAAAATGAGGAAAAACAGACTCACGAACTCTGTCCTGTTAACCATTTTTAAATGTCTTGAGAATTTGTTTGCTTTTGGATCTCCATGTTGTGCTGAGCCCCTACTTTGAGAGTAAGCACTTGTCCATGTCACCATTTTGTTCCCTCACAGCACAGTTTTTTTCCTGGAGATGGCGGGATTGCCCTAAAGTGAAGGTGGAGTGTATTTCTAAATGAAATGCACGAGTGGTTCCTTTACTGGATGAACCGTCACAAAAATCTGAGTTCTTTTTTGTTGTTGTTCTCTCTAGTTTTCTTTCCCTCTCCTAAGCTTATCATTTCTTTTTTGGTGTAAAGACAAAGGTCATGGTTTTCAGTATGGTGGGTGACTCATTTTCATGTTTGAGCAACATGATCAAAATGGAAACTTGGAAGTCCCAGTGCAGTGTGTGTTCCCTGCAGCCAGCACGCCTGAGAAGTGCCTTTGTGGATGCAGTGCCTCTGGCATGTGTGATTGCTTGGGGGCTTCTGGCTCTGTGTGAGACCAAAGAAAACGCTTTTAACCCAACAGTGCTGTGTAGAAATAAGCTTATTACCTTTTGCCATTAGGTAGATGCATGAAGCATCTTTAGCAGCCATATATATGTGAATACATGGGAGATTAGACAATGCCCAACACCTCGAGGTTGGGCTGAACCAAGCAATCCCTCCTGAAGCACTGTGGTGATGCCCATTCCTTTAGCTGCCCATGTGAAGGTGACTGACCTTCGAGGCTCAGAGACTGACAAGGCAGCACCTTGTCTTTGTGGCCTCCCTCAGACTACCTGGGAACTAGTCATTTGAAAATGGCCTAAATCTGGAGCTGCTGACGACACCGGAGGTGACGGGTCCAGCCTGCCCTCGTACCCTGACACGAGATTCCCAGCAGTTGGTCCGGGAGCCAGGAGAGCAGTACCAAGAAGGGAAAAGCACCCAAACCACAAACCCACAGAAAAACTTCATCTCCTCTGATGTCAGAACAAGATAATGGGGCTCTGAGCAACCTGCTCCAGCAGGGGTTGGACCACGTGAACTTTCCAGGTCCCCCCAGGCACCCTCCGGTGCGGCACAGGCTCTGCCGTGTCTCTGCGGGTTCCCCGCCGCTCCCTTCCCGCTGCTGCCGCTGGGGGGCGCTCCGGGAAGCACGGGCACCGAGGGGGCCGCTGCAGCCGCGGGCGTGCGCAGGGCGGAAGGGGCGGAGCGGGCACAGGAGGAGGGAAGAGCGGGAGAGGAGCAGGGTGGAGCTTGCTGCTCGTCCCTTGTCCCGGAAACCGAGGGAACGCAGTCCAGAGAAGAAGTTGCCTTCGGTATCACCTCGGTGTGCTAAGGCTGGGCGAGAGCTGGAGCCGCGGGCAGTAGCGGAGCGCGGCCCAGCCGACACCGCCGTCCCCATCTTGCCTCGCCACCAAACGACGCTGTTTCCCTGTCAGCTGTGTGGGACTGCAGAGCCATGAAGTCAAAGGGGTCCTGAGGAGCCAGCCTGAAAGGAGGCATAGCTAGACATGAAACACGGTATGATAACCTGGCCTTAAAAATAGCCAGGAGATGGAAACACTGTGGTGTCCTATGGCAACATAGTCCTCGGTGTCACTATCTCTATTGAGAAATAATTCCTAATGTCTAAATTAAGTCACCACTGCCACAGTTCAAGCCCATGTTCTTGTTTTCCGGCTGCTGTGTACACATAGAATGTAATATTCCTATGCTCTTTGGTAGAAGCCCCATGTCTCCGTTTAGGGCTCAGGTCAACCCCCACAGAGCAGAATTAGTTTCACCCCTCTTCCCCCTCCCCTCTTCCCTCCCAGGGGAGGAAGAAAGGCCTCACACAAAGTTGGAAAATTAAGATCACAACTTTTAACAGGGAGTAACAAAAGGGATATCAGAGGAAGGGAAATATACAGAAGTAACAAGGGAAGGTATATATACAAATATATATAACACCGATCCTCGGATGCCACTGGATTTCTCCTGAGCCACGTGGAGTTGTAGCAGCCACAGAGCCGTCCGGAGCCAGCAGCAAATTCCAGCGAGGAGGGGGGCAACCGGAACTTCCTGTGTCCTTTATATAGAGTGTGGCAGGAAGGGGAGTGGGATAGTCGCTCCACCTGTCCCTCCCCTTCCCCAAATCTTAAACCACAACACCCCAGCCTTGGAAACATTCAAGGTCAGGATTGGATGGGGCTGTGAGCAACCTGATCTAGTTAAAGATGTCCCTGCTCCCTGCAGGAGGGTTGGAGTAGATGACCTTTAGAGGTCCCTTCCAACTCAAAGCATTCTATGATTGTATGATAAATACATCTTTTAATCTGTTTTACCCATTGACCAATCCTTAAGTGAAACGTGTAAATTTTGTGCCTGCCCTGGTTTGAGTCTGAACAGAACCAGTTCTGTTCAGTGATTTTACTTTTCATCTGAGTCTCTGCTAACTAGCTGCACTTTCTGAAGCTCACAGCATGTTTTTGCAGTGTCTGCTCCAGCAGTGATAACACTTGATGTTCAGAGTTACTACCAAGGATTGGTGTGCAGACCAAGGTCACTGCTACATCTTGTGTATCATGTTGGGAAGTGCAAAAGTGAAAGGCTGCACCTGCAGGGAGGAGTGGCCAGGACAGGTGACCCTAAACTGTGGGTTGATGCACATCTTGTGCGTGCTTTTGGAGCAGTCCTGCCCCATACTGGGGACTTGTATGGTCAGGTGTGTTGAGGTGACTGTACCAGCAGGATGATGGAGGGTGCTTTGGGTCTGGACACAGGAATGGAAGGAGAGAGTGGGCGGGTGGGGAGATATTTGGCCAAGAAAGATGAGAGAAGAGGAAGGATTCATAATAAGGTGGAGTAAGAAACTTGCATTGGATTTCAGAGACTGACACATGCTGTCAATAAACCTGTGTGCTTTAGACAGAAGAGGAATGGAAATTCATTCTGAAGACTCTAAAAAAAAATCTTTTTGGAGCAAAGCTGTATTTAATTTGGTTATAATCCATCAAATTGAGACATATTTTAAGTTGACTGAAGACTCCCAAGCAAAACTGACAGAGGAAACCTGATCATTTTTGGTAGAGGGAAGAAAAACTATCTGTTAGAACTAAATTCTCTCAGCTGGCATGTTTATCACCAGAGATAATGAAAACAAGAGGATAAATAAAAGCAGATTTTGAAAATTAATAGATAGACATTCAGGCACCAGCATTTTCTTTTTGGGGTCTCTTAGTTTTCTGCCTTGGGAGAAGATGAAATTGAAACATATTTTATTGACAAGCCTGTATCTTATTTGCACACTTGTAAGGCTAATAAAAGAGTGGCTAGTGTTGTATAGGTCTCAGGTTTGCTGCCTCATCAGGCCCACAAATTTGCCCCATTAGATGTGGACACTTGAATGTGGTGTGTCTTTCAAGGTGGGACACAGTGTTCTGCTTTACGAGGAAGCCCACGGCCCAATTTTTAACCACATAGCAGGACTTAGATGGGACTAAAATTACCAAGCAGTGTGCTAATGGTTTTATAAAAGTTAACTGTATTTCTGGTATTTCTAAGGGAAAGCCCACCTGGCATAGATGTTCTGAGCTTTACCATATTGCTCTTTGCAATTTGTTTTAAGATCTTATGATAGAAAATCTTGTAGGGACATAAAATGCTGGAGGGCTACTGTGTCAGAGCAGCCTCTTCCTTGCCTGCTGGCAGATGAAAATGGTTATTCAGACAAGGATGCAGCAAGTTTTACTGTGCTAGTCCAAAGAGAATAGATGCCTCTTGGAATGGCAACACATTCATAACTTATTAAAATAAAATAACTCTGCCTCTTGCAGCTTTTTAAATAGAGCAGGATATCTTACCCATGTGTTAGCACATACAAATGTGGTATGTATCCATACTCTTCTGGTAATGCCTCTGAAAAGGGAGCACAAATAAAAATATTTAAAGTTCTCTAACCTTTCAGTATTACGGGTGGGCTGGGATTCAGGAAAGAGCCTGGATTTGCTTGGCTTTAAAGAAAGGAACATTGAAATAGATACTGAATAGTTCAAAGTATGTGTAATAGAGGATGAGGCCTGTGCCAAATCTATAGCTGGTCTAAGTAAGCTCTAATGTGATATCCAATTACTGTTATGTCTGCTTGGTTGTCTCTGAAATAAAAGTAAGTTTTGAACTTGAAGAGATTCCCAATAGTTTTAAAGCAGCTAACACTGACTGAAACCTGCAGATTTCATGCTAGGCTTAGAAAACATCTTGGGTGTATTTCCATGGCAGTTTAAGATGGTCTAAGTCAGAGCTAGGGCAAGCAGAGTTCCAACAAGGCACTCACTTTGCCCCAACACAAAGTTTGTCTGGTGGTGATACAGTTCAAAGAGCAATCCAGAAAAGACAAATTAAAAAAAAAAATCCAGTAACTTTTGCTCACTCAGCTGCCTGAACCAATTTGCAGCGAGATCAGGAAAACACCAGCAGCTGACACTGTCATCCTTTTTTTTTTTTTTTTTTCCACTCTTTTCCCCACAGGAGACGTGGATTTTCCAGGAGGACAGGGGTTCTGATACATAAAATGATGATCCAAAGGATGGGGTAGGATCTATTTCTTTCAATGGCTCTTCATAGCTGTTCCTTGATGACATCTATGCTGTTCTTTATAGGCTTCTTAGCATGGAAAGCCACATCTGCAAAAGGAAACAGCATCCAGTATTTAAGGAAGAAGAGCAGTTTTGAGTAAAATGGCACTGAGAGGAAAAATAGGATAAATGCAGAAAAGGTCAGTAAATCTTGAATGGTTTAATTGAGAATGATACTAAGAGGTTTTTTAACAGGAAAGTTTTTTAAATTATTAATTAAAAATCATCCAATGGTTTTTTAGCCATGCTTTTTAATTCTTCAGAGCCTGAAATACTTTCCAGATTTCTAGGAAAGAAAGGGTATTCCTCTTTCAAATACTGCTAGAGAAAGCTAGCTATGACTATTACTTCAAGAGTGAGTAGATGATTGTGGATGATAATTATATCCTATTGGAAATATCCCTTGAGGTAGGGGTAAAATGAGGTAATTTGTGACCCTTCACTTGTTCTTTGCTAATCAAGGACAGCCTGTAAATGAAGACAAAAAAATGAATGAGGCTTTGGGTTTCAACCACATGAAACATCTCTGATAAACAAAGCACAAGCATCATCAATTTTACATGCAAGCTCAAGCTAAGCATATGCTGGAGTGCCCTTGCTGAACTGGAATGAAGAGTGACCACTGATGCACAGGGGATGCCCTGTATCCTCCACCTAGAAATTACTCTTCTTCCTTATGAACAAGAAACACAGCTGCTCCTGAGACTGGGCACTACTGCCAAAATAACCAAACCACCTACTCAGGGGAGGGCCTTTCTGGTGCCCCAAGGGGTGAGGCTGGAGACTGGCTCAGCTGATGGCAGTGCTGCCCTCCCATGGCTGCACTAGTAGCTCCAAGGATCCATGCCAGAGAGAACTTTAGATATTTTCTATACAACGATCCCCTACTTCAGGTTTGCTCAGGATTTGAGACTTTGGCAATAAACACCAAAGTTGATGCCTTGATCCTTTTTAAAAACCACTGAAGTGGAACTGTTAATTTCAGTAGGAACAAGAGCTTGTCTAGGTTTGGCTTTACTTGGGGTTTTTTGTTTTTCTTTTATTTTTTGTTTGTTTGGTGGGTTTTTGGGTTTTTTTTCATAGGAGGTATACACTTGACTGATTCATTGAATTACTTCTTTTTTCCAGAATAAATTTTGTGATGCTTTTCCTCATATAGCCCAGATTGGAAGCCATCCCACTTATATGCCATCAAGTCCTAATACATACACATCAGACTTGGAGCTTCCAGAAATGTCATTATTTCAAGGCAACCTACTCATTCTTCAGAAGTGGAAAGCCAGAAACACCTCCTGTATGAAAGACCTACCCATCAAGAGATTTCCTATTCCTTGGTTTATTCTTGAGAAGTTGCACACAGGGATTCACACCTGAACTGAGTACTGGACATCCCCAAAGATCAAACAGTAAAACTTTCAAGGACAGATGATTTGAACAATGGGCACCTCAATATATAGTGGGATAGAACATGAGGAAAGTGAAGGTTGCTTCTTTGGATTTACGTCTTTTCACAACCTACTTAAAAATAACAGAATGACAGTGTGTAACTCCTGCTCTGATAAGCACTCCTGCATTGTTTTCAGGTTAGTGCATGCAGGGACACAAACAAACAGCAACAGTGTTCTGAGGTGAGCTGAAGCTTGAACGTTTTTTGAACAGTGATGTCATGTGGCCTGAGACAAATTGTGTGGAGCAGAAGACAAATGAGCAGTAGCAGACAACCACCTCAGACCCACCAGCAGCATTGAGCTGTGCAGCTGAAGCGTTCGTTTTTCCACCAGACCCCATTTCATCCATAGGCTCGTGACAGCAGCTCCCACCCCAGAGGAAGATCCCTCCTTTTGTCCTTCAGCCAAGCTTCCTGGCAAAGACCTAGAGTATCCTGGCCTTGATAAATTGGCTCTGGCAGTTGCACAACAGTCCCTCTTTTGAGGGCTTCAGTGGGACATATGCCATGCTTGGCATAGAGGGTCTCCTTGGCTGTCAGTGAGATGCTAAGCAAGGCTCGAGCTACGGAGAACACTGTGCGCTGAGCACTATCAGTGACTCTTTGCACAGTGATGGCAAGAGCTGAGTGTCTAATTTGGGCAGCAGCAGATGGATCATTTAAGCAAGAAAGAGACTGGCACTACCAGCACAGTGATGGCATAACACGTTCCTTTTGCATCACAGATCTCACAAGTGACTCATGACTCTTCTACAGCTCACGCTGGCATCCCTTGGTCTTTGTGACCTTGAATACACATTTTAAAGGTCACGATGTAGTGCTTCTTTCCTTTGAGTCCGTACTGGCAAGAGTTTTGCTCTGAAGAACATGCTTTTCTCCTCCTCCTGGCCCGAGTGTAGAGGTTATGAAATAATCTAGCCAATAAACTTCTCAGGAGAGTTTGATTCTCAGTTGCTTGTTGCATGCATAGTTATTGTGTACATGACTAGCATCAGGCAGGCCTGGTGCCTAGTCTCTTGCATGCCTGAGCCATATCCACACTCCTCCTGCAAGTCCTCATTTCTGAACAGATTTCAATTAACTTTCATCAGATGTTTAAGGTGGCCTAAGTTTTTTCTTCTTTGTGTAGGTGTTTAAATTTCATTGCCTTACACGTATGTACTTCACTGATAACTATGAACAGAGACTGGTTTGGGCATGTGTTTAAATAGTCTTGTGTTTAATGGTCTTATTTAAGTAGGACTTGCAATGACAGCAAAGCCCTGGCGTTAGCTGAGCTGTGCGTGCAGATTGCCCACACACACGAGTTTGTGCGCTGCTCATTGTGACATTGATGGGTCACCTGTAACTCCCTGAAGCCACAGGCATTTCACGACTGTCCTTGCTGAAATATTAGAAAAAATATTAGAAAAATTTTTATTTACTAATTTACATGGAGAAAACCAACAGAGACTGCCATGTAGTGAGTCTGTCTGAGCT
>VYZX01002841.1:9790-23691 GCA_013401335.1 Brachypteracias leptosomus | reverse complement strand
ATAGTTATTATCCAATGCAGTAATGATTTAACTGATGCCACTATAATTACTGCAAGAGATTCCTTACTGTACACTTCATTCATAATTTCTAGAACTAGATTTCTCAGTCAATTAAGAGTCCTGAAAAAGCTTTTACTTTTTGTATTTTATCATGTGAATAAATTACAGTCCTCCTACTTTAGATACACTTAACTGTGCATTTGTCCAAATCAGTGTCTCCTCTTATTTCCAACTTAGCATATCTGAACTAATTAAAATGCACCTCATCTAGCTACGTTGTTATAGCTGGAAAGTAATTTTATAGCATCAGAAAATGAGTTGCCATCCATGCATCTAATTAACTATTATATTAGAAATAATTTTTAGAATGAAATAAAAACCTGATAGTCTTCAGTGCTGCTAGAATATGAAATTCTATTACCTATGCTTTAGCCATATATTTTCTCAGAAGAAACTCTGATAATTAAATGTAATCTGATAAGTAAAACTGAATTTTTTTAATGTTGAAACTCATTCTTCCTTTTCCTAGATGTATGCAAAACTCAGTACCTATATTTAACCTAGACATCCCTCTCCAAACCAGTTTTTCCTTGTAGATAAGTGAAAAACATAAACCCAAACTTTCAGAAAACACTTATTCTGGACACATAAAGAGTCCTACCATTAAAAGCATAACAAGCTCAACTTACTTAGGTGAATAGTTTACCATTATGCAGCAATTCATTTCATGTCAGATGTTCTACAGCAAGTAAGGTTATTTTACTTCAGATTTAATATCCTCTATCAAAAATAAGAAAGTAAGTATATAGTATATATGATAGCCTCATTAGGCTTAATTATGTGAATATCTGTGAGGTGTTAGATTACGACTTATTTGACAAAGTGACTTGCTAGTCAAGAGAAAAGGAAAGACAAAGCACTGAAAGGAATGAGAAACAGAGATGAGATTAAAGGTATAGAAATAAATGTAATTGAAATGACAAATGGGAAAAGACTGATGACATTTAAGGAACTGGAAAGTGTTGGAAGTTGATGGGTGGAACAAAGGAAATTAGGACAGGATCCTGGACACAGCAAAAATGTTTAGGAGCTTTGAGACAGATGAGAGTGAGGGAAGAGAAAAAGTGTATTTGTTGCTGCTGTACCTGTAGAAATCTTTCTTTCTTTACATTGCTTCCCAGACTCAGCTCCAAGTGGGTTTTGGCTTCCCTAATGCTGTCCCTGCATACTCAGACAATATCTCTATGCTCCTCCTGGATCACCCAATGCTGCTTACACCTCTTGTATGCTTTCTTTTTATGTTTGAATCTAGTCAAGAGCTCCTGGTTCATCCACAAAGGCCTCCTGCTACCTTTCCTTGACTTTCTGCATGTTGGGATGGACCATTGGAGCCGACCCTTGAAGATCAGCCAGCTTTCCTGAACTCACCTTTTTATTCCCAGACTGTATCACAGTGGGTTCTTTCAAGCAGGCCCCTGAAATGGCTAAAGTCTGCTCTCATGAGGACAAGGGATGCGATCCTGTTTTTTGCCTTGTTTCCTCTGAGGATCCTGAACTCCACCATCTCACGTTCACTACAGCCAACATTGCTGCCGACCTTCACATTCCTAACAAGTTCTTCTTGTTAAGAGAATCAGACCTAGTAAAGCACTTTCTTCTTGTTAACTCCTTGATCACCTGTGTGATGAACTTGTCATTATTATACTCTCCCAAAACTTCCTTGTCAGTGCAACACAGCAGTGTTGTACTCCCAGCAGATATTGGGGTGGTTTAACTTCCCCATGAGGACTAGAGCTGGTGAACGTGATGATTCTCCCATTTGTCTGAAGAAATCCCCATCTAGTACTACATCCTGATCAGCTGATGCATAGCAGACACCCACCACAACATCACCCACATTGATTGGTCTACTCTTGACTCAGCTCATGTGACTGGCTCATTGTCCATGTCTGTGCAGACCTTCACGCATTCCTGTTGCTCACATAAAAGTCAACTGCCCTTCCTTACCTGCCCAGCCCATCCTTCCTAGAGTCTGTAGCCATCCATTGCAGTCCTCCAGCTACATGAGCTATCCCACCATGTCTATGTGTTCCCAACATGATAGTAGTCCCATAATTTCATGTAGATGTCTAGTTCATCCAGTTGTTCCCCATAGGTACTTGTCCTGGTTTCAGCTGGGAAGTAACAGGACATATCAGTGTTTGGCTAGCTCTCTCCTTCTTCAAACAATCCTGCCAACTACGCCAATTTTGTGCTGCTAGCTCTCTCTTTCTGCAGGCCAACACCAAACTCAGCAACATCCCCTCAGCATACTTTCATCTTCACAAGAGCCAAAGAAGAAACTCTACCAAGAGAAAGCTCAGCAAGCCATATCCCACAGGAAGCTCCTTTGACCAGCCCCAACAAGAACTCTCTTCTCAAACTGGTCAGTTTCTGGTTAATATAGCTCTAGCCTCCCTCATCACCCCAACCACGATCACCTGGGGGAAGGCAGTGCCTCACACAGGTGGGCCAGATTCTCCCACTGGGGCCTGAAATCACTTGAGGAACAAAACATACTGCTAGTTCGTGACTTATCCACAGGTCAACTCCAACTGAGGACCTACAGCCCAGGCCCCAGCACTTCAACCAGTCATGTTCATTTCTCAGAAAATGTATGAGAGCTTTCCCCATAATGTCATGTAGGCTGTCCCTTATTTATGTTCATACACCTCAAGTGGGACCCTTTAGCCTTGTGTTGCTGATCACAAGGAGTCTCTAGCCCACACCACCTCAAACTTCTTCCCATCCCAATCCACCTTTCCTACTCTTTTCCAACTAGTGGAAGAGCAGCAGAGAGTAATAGACTGAGAGCTGGAAAAAATTCAGCAGCAGTTTTCTCTGGCAAGAAGATGAAAGGCAACAGAAGCTGAAAGGTTATAGGATGTGTTAGAGGTAAAATAGCCAGTGTTAACTGTAACAGAAAGGTCTTGGCAGCAACCTGCAAGTAGAAGTGCATGGAACAATCTGATAAAACTGATATAATATGGTTTTCCACCTCAAGCATACTCATAAGGGAGCTGCTGGGAAAACAGTGGGGTTGGCAGCAGCCTGGAGAAATGCCTTCTCACACAGCTGCCTTCCAGCAGCTGGGGTGCCACTGGGGAGAGATGTAATTCATCTTCTCCTTGTAATTGGAGCTGACGGAAGTTGCATGTTTTTCTGATAGCATTGGCAGAGCACTTGTTTATTCTCCACAGACTCCCTGGGCATCTATAGGAACCTGTAGTGCAGACCTCAGCAGTTTCCTCATGCCAGACAAAGCCTGAACCACACACAGGCAGAAGGACTGTGCCCATACCTATAGCAGTCTGTTGCAGATGTGTATTAGCAACCATACCAATAAAATCAAAATAAGCTGAGTGTGTTGTTATGCTGTTATGTAAATGCTACAAAATTATATTTTTTTTATTTCAGTAAGAAAAGAGACACAGTTTGTTAAATGGTTCCAGAGACCCTTTGAAGAAGGTCTGCACATAATATTGCATTTTTATGACATTCATGTTTTAAGAATAATTTTCTAATACTTTTTTCAGTAATTTTGTCAATGTTTTTGTGTATAAGGTGGAAATGAAGTTAAAAAGAAGTCTATAATTTATTGTTTAAGAACAGATTTTAAGTTAATTATCTTGCCCTGCTAGTTAGACTAAATAACAGTGTAATCTGCTGAAAGGTTGCAGTGACTTGTAGGAAGAGTTTAAAGTCTGTACTTTACTAAGTAGAAGTATAAAGACAGAGATCCAAAAGGGAGACAGGCATAAAAGAGCAAATAAAAGTGACCTAAATTGACAAAGATGTAGAGGTGCAGGGAAGGACCTTCAGTAAAAAAAAAAAAGAGGATAAAAAAAACCCAAAAAATATTTTAAAATAAAAAAACAAGTACACTGAGAGTGAGCAAGATGTCTGGTTTTAACCGTATTGATCTGCAGTTTAAAAAAATATGATAGTTTATATTCATTGAATTGACCTCTCTTTTCAAATTCCTACATAGTTCATCACCCCAATGGCAATGGTTTGTTCATGTCATTAATCTTCAGTATCAATCTTGCAAGAAATTGCATTTTAAAGCCTTTTAATCAAGTGAGAATAATAGCCATTAATTGGGATGTAGTTGTAGCCTGTATTTAAAAAAAAAATAAATAATTCTACTTACACATTCCAAGCAGTTTCTTGACTTCTAACATAAGACCTTTAATTATTATTAGCTTTTGGAAAGGATAGTTCATGAAACAAATATCCAGGCATGAGAGACAGTATTGTGTGAAATGAGCAGCAAAAAATGGGCGCATATGTTGCTAAAACCTCTGAGTTACATTAACTCTCATTTCCTGAGATTTTTAGAGGAAATGGATAATTTATACTCTTTGCAAGTTTCAGTAGAAGATGGATATATGAAAGGAACCTTGTCATACATTTCCTCTACTTTCTATCATCTTATCTGGAGGTACAGACTTTCTCCCTATATGACTCCACTTACAATATGGACTTATGAGCATGAGAAGCCACGTGGTTATTGTAAGGAAGTTAGTTACACTTTTCGAACCCCAAGAAGTGACATGTAACATTTTATTTCTTTAGAAGAACCAGAATTTTGATTAAGACATCAAAATGGGAAGTGTGATTTTATCATTAGCTCTATATCTTGGTAATGGCATTTCCTGAAGATCTGAAAATATACATATTATTTTATCAAAAATGCATAGATTTATCATGTAGAAGTTGAAGTGGCTTTTCATATTTGCTGTTGTGATTTCAGTGTATTGTAAACAAGCCAACTAAGAGATTTTCATTATCCTTAACAGCGTCTTGTGTGGGTTTACTTTTTACCCAAGAGAATTACACTTCTTTCTTTTACTATATTTAAAGAAATTGAACATTTGCTGTCAAGTCTTACACTTGATAGCAAAATAGTGCTAAAAAAATGTGGCATACATCATCTTCATAATAGTGAAATTTCTTTTATCTCAATATTTCAAACATTGAACATTTCTGTAAAGCTTCAGCTCTTGAACCCCTCTGATTGTAAAAGTCCTACCACATTAGTGTTTGATTTTAGGTTTAGTCATTCCGAGAGAAAAACTACAAAATTTGAGAAGTCTTAAGGATTAAGAAGGTGAAACCATGTAAAAAGATTCCCAAAATCTTTATTGCTTTAAATTTTATTTCCATTTTTTTAGGATAGCCTAATGTCATAACATTACTTAGTACATAGTGTTAGGTATAGTACATAGTATTATGTATTTTAAAATATCCAGTTTGTAAAGGTGCGAGACAGACGATTAAAATGCATGTTTGTGGTACACTACTTACGGTTACCAACAAAATCAATTAGATAGTTAAACTTAGGAAGGAAACTAGCCAACAAATGACAGAAACAAGTCAGTGTGAGTTACAAGATGGAGTCTACAAAGTGCTGTGAAGTAGGCTTTAAAATAAAACCTTTTTCTCATGATGGGACACAACAGCAGGAAAAAGCTAATATTGAGAGAAGAGACAATGGTGAAGAACTAATATGGTGGTGAGCCTTAATGTTTCAGAATTTGAAAAGATTTTTTTTTTCCTTTGGTATTGAAACACTTACGGGAATTGTTTGGTTTTTTTATAAAGTTAAGATTTATTTTCTGTATCTAAGCCTGAAGCATACAATTTAATTAAATGCATGAGATGGATAAAAATAGATATGTTGTTAAGCAAATAGATATATTTCATTGGGGATTTAAGGGTTGTTTTATTTGTTTGTTTAATTTCAGTTTCTCTCTGCTTCCAACAAATCCCACTTGAAGACTTTTCCCACTTTTTCAGCATTTCAAACAATTGTTCCCATCATCCCCTTGAAGGAGAGAAATTAACTGGAAAAGTAGAAGTAGGATCTAGGCAAGCTTAATTATGTAGAAAGGCCATCATCAGTTTTCCTTTTGTATTGTGATCCGTTTTTAAAAGAACTTCATAAGATGACAGATTCAAAGTAGTGCTTACATTACCAATTAATTAAAAAGTAATTACGTCACAAAATCACTGCAGAACTCCCAGGGGACAGTTTTTGTGGGTTTTTATTGTTGCTATAGTTTTATTTACATTTCATTATTAAAATACTGCAGTGATTTGAGATCACAAATTTATGATATAATGTGAAATCCTCTCAAAGATCTTTAATGGGCTGGAGAAAGGCTTTAAAATATTTACAGAATCTATGAAAAAGACACAGATAGCTCTGGTTCTACATATAGGACATAAAATTTAAGAACAAAGGGAACTAAAAAAAGTTTGAATATTACACATAATAAAACAGATAATTCTGTACATATTTTCCAGATCTTTCAGGAGAATTGGGATTAGGGAATCAGGACTTAAGGAGCAGCAAGCATAATAAGGAATCAAGAATTAAGTGTGTCCAGAGCAATTGATTAGAGCTGTGAGAAACTCCAAATCTGAAAAAATATGCCCCTTTGGGTGTTATTTTCATAGCAATAATATTCTTTGTATTCACAACAATGTAAAGATAACTTCAAGGCAGGGTTTGGTGGGAAGTAATATTGTTTTTCCACTTTTGTTGTTCTTGTTGCCTTAGACCCACTGGTATGTACTGCAAACTGTGTTCCCAGATGCTTGTCTGATAAAGCTGGAGGAAGGTGAACTGTATTTAATGAAATATATCGCCACTTCCTGACAAACCTGGCCACTTCTGGGTATGGAAACTCAAGCCATCATAGGAGTTAGAAACAGTCTTCTAAAAATTTGACCCAGGGCTGTCTAAAATGTGATAATGAAAGAGAAGTTTAGCTTCTCTCCCTTTCTTTCCCCTACCTCTCCCAAAAACATGTTTTCCTTAAAATGTGGGGTTTATATGTGCATAAAACAAGTTTAATTTTAGTTACACAGTTAACTGTGAGAATTTGCTTGAAGCTCCAGATAGCCATGCACTCCCTGTCTCCTGCAGTTCAGTAATCCATCTTTTACTATTGAAGACAACCTGCAGTCTCTGCAGGAGAAATCATATATCAGCCCAGAAATGACAAACTATTCCACAAAGGAAAAATAAAAAGCTTTCAAAATTTTGAGCATACATGCATTTTAAGCTTCAAAATTACTTTGTTTCTTTTGTTCTCAATAGTCTAAACAAGAGTAGAATTTGTAATTGCAGGAATGTCAGAAGTGAATATTTCTCTTGGGTTGCGTATAAATAGGGAAAGTAATATTTTCTGAGAGCTGCTTCCAAGTTGAATGCAGGGATGTTGTAGAGGTTAATGGCTAATATTAAAGTCTTGTTGTTATCAGCAGTTTGACTCCATAGTTCATTACTACTGCCTCAGTCTGTTACTGGTGCTTTTCTTTTTTCTTGTGTGATTACGACTTAGTGAAAGAGTACTGTAAAGCATTATAAGGATTTCAAAAATATTGTGTAAAAATATTTAGACAGTACTACTCTTGAGGAGGTAGATAGAAGTGTCTTTAACAAAACAGCAATTTTTACTGTGTGTTGATTCTAATCCTAATTCCTGTTCTGAGTAAATAAATAAATATTTTCTGGTTCTGCAAGGGGGAAAAAAGTCCCCTTAAGAGAATTATATTGGGACATAAAAATCAGTGCTGCCCCTTCCTCCTTTCACTGCCTGATGAACCCCAGTTAGAAAAAAATGGATTGAATAAACACTGAGATATTTTGATTTTTTTCTTTCCAAAATGACAACTTTGATGAAATTGCACTTCTCTGAGCCAAAATACAATATTCCATTTTGGAGTAGACATGAAAAGTGAAGTAAATGAAGAGCTGTTTTAACAATACTGCTGTAGTTAAGTGCTGAGGCCTGGGTTGTGGGCCCCAAGTTGGAGTTGACCTATGGATGAGTCACAACCCAGCAATACGTTTTGTTCCCCAGGTGGTTTCAGGCCCCAGAGGCAGAACCTGGCCTACCTGTGTGAGGATCCAACTTCCCCCAGGTGATTGTGGTTGGAGTGGTGGGTGAGGCTAGAACTATATTAACCAGGAACTGATCAGTTTGAGAGAGGAAATAAGGAGCGTTCCTCTTGGGGGCAGCTTGTTGAGTTCTTTCAGTGGTGTATTCCTCTTTGGCTGATTTGAGATGGAGAAGAGCAAACAGATGAAGAATAAAAGATGAAAAGATGGAGGTATGCTGAGAGGATGTTGCTGAGTTTAGTGTTGGCCTGATGAAGAGAGCTAACAGCACACATAGGTGGTAATATTTACGGTTGAATAAAAGAGAGATTGGGTGTCCAATCAGGATAGGAGGAGCACCATTCAATTTTTTAACCTCCCAGGGGAAATTTGAATCTACCATTTCTTAACTTCTAGGGACTCACAAAGCTATAACCACTAAATGATAAGCTAATCCAATGTTTTCTCTTGATGCTTTTCTACTTCTACAAATAAATATATTCCAGAACAGATGCTATACTCAGGTGATGCACTTCCCAGGAAGCAACTATTAACACTTAAATAGCTCTATAGAAAGTAGAACAGCTCATAGAGAACATATGAAAGGATGTATTTTCCAATTATCCAATAACTGCTGAATTAATATGCCCTGCTTTCCACTCCTCCAAAAAAAGAACCCAAGCCCCCAAAACATAAAAATGCTACTCTGTGCTAATGGTAAGTTACTAAAGGAGATGACAGGGTTTCAGTCCCTCTACTAATGAATATTCAGAAAAGAAAATAGCATTGAGACTAAGAGAAGCCCATGTAGACTACTGTAATTACAGTGCTTAAAGCCCTGTTCAGAGACTTCAGAAACAAGCTGAAAATCCGTCAAGCAGAGAAAGGGAATTGAAATTGGATCTTCCAAACTCTGAATGTTTTCACTTAGTAAAATGAAGGAACTCCTACAGATGCTTGTATGTTGTTGTGTGACTTCAGCAAGTTGACGTGTATGTACTTTTCCAGGTTAAATTCTGTAGCCACATCAAAAAACTGATAATTTCCAGATGGGAAAAAATCTGGATTTTACAAACTTTATTAAGTAAAATAATTTGCTATCTCTAGGGTGGTACTTTATGAACAGATTTATAGAATCATTTAGATTGGAAAAGATCCTTAAGATCATCAAGTTCAACTATTAACCTTACACTACCAAGTCCACCACTAAACCATGTCGCTAAGCACCACAATTACATGTCTTTTAAATACCTCCAGGGATAGTGACCCCATCACTTCCCTGAGCAGCCAGTTCCGGTGCTTTACAACACCTTTGGTGAAGCAATTTTTCCTAATATCCAACTTAAACCTCCCCAGGAGCAACCTGAGACCATTTCCTCTTGTCCTATTGCTTGTTACTTGGGAGAACAGACTGACCCCCACCTCACTACAACCTCATTTCAGGTAGTTGTAGAGAGTGAGAAGGTCTCCCCTGAGCCACCTTTTCTCCAGGCTAAACAACCCCAGTTACCTCAGCCACTCATGGTAAGACTTGTTCTCCAGACCCTTCATCAACTTCTTTGCTCTTCTCTGGAACCTCTCCAGCACCTCAACGTCTTTCTTGTAGTGAAGGGCCCAAAACTGAATGAAATACTCAAGGTGCAGCCTCACCACTTGCGAGTACAAGGGGATGATTTCTTCCCTACTCCTGCTGGCAACACTGTTTCTGATACAAGCCAGGATGCTGTTGGCTGCCTTGGACACCTGAGCACGCAGCTAACCAACAGGTCTAGGTTCTTTTCTGTCAGGCAACTTTCCAGCCACTCTTCCCCAAACCTGTAACATTGCATGGGGTTGTTCTGACCCAAGCTCAGGACCTAACATGTGGCTTTGTTGAACCTCATCCCATTAGTCTTAGCCCATTAATCCAGCCTGTCCAGATCCCTGCCCACTTTACATCTTGGAAGTTATAATTTCACATCTCCAGAATTACTTTCATCTTGAGATTTCTAAAGTGCTTTCAGAGCAGTTCTGTAACTAAGGTTCACAACATGTATGTGAGCTGGGAAGAGCTCATATCACAAGGATCACATTGTTTGCCTTGTATGCAGGACCCTGACATCAGTCTCCAGACAGCCTGTAACAATGTTGCATAGCACTTTAGTCTTGTCAAGCAAAAGACGGTTCTACGAACATCAGAAAGGATGTGTGGGGAGGCAAAGTTAAATTTAACACATTTTCATGTACTGTCTAGAAGGAAAGAAGGGGAACATCTGGGATTAAACCCCTTCACTGTAAGGATATATTATTAGGACTTTAAGTATATTATCATAAGCAACAATGATCCTTACAGTATCTCCCAAAATCTGCCTTTATCAATATTTCTTTTCTGGAGCTCATAGTGTGACATGGGTTCAGTACTGGCTCAAAGGGAAAAGTTTCATGTATGGACTTACAGGCTGCATTTCTTCACCATCTTGATCCACTCTGGTATTTCTTCATCTGCATATGAGCCAGGCTTCTTCTCTCTTATTTCTGAGTCATGCTGGCTGTGCTAACCTATGCTTGGGTTACTTCCCTCCACCTTCATAGGACAGGAACAATTCAGCATTTGTCTACCTGGCAATGCACCAAAGTATCTGTTTCTGACAGGCAGACAAGCTGTGCTTATTCAGCACTTCTATTTGCTCATTTGGCACTGTTTTTTCATCAAGAAAGCAAGATTGCTCTTCTGTCCTGTCTGCAAGCCGTGACCTCTGTGTGCCTGTATTTATCACAGGAGGATGTTTCTCCAAAGAACCAGTTTCCATAGCAATTCCTCAAGTATCCTTCTGTGAACAAGCAGATATGTTAGTGATGTAGAATAAGTCTTCCCATCTCTCAACACTACTGAATAAATATTCCCTTTCTCAAAGCTGCCACTCATGAAACACATTCCTGATAAATACTGAGCCTAAACCTAATATGATGAGGTTGTGAAGCAGTATAGAAAAGATGAGGAGATATGTTCATCCATAAAACAGATGGATTGAAAAAAATGCATGACAAATTCCAATTGATTATTTTTGTTAAATTTGTTAAAATCTATAAGTATTTCAATTTTGAAAGAACTTTTAGAAAACTGGGACATATTGGCTTTCTTTCCTTTAAAAATAGAGATTGATGCAGGCATATGTGAGGAGATTAAGTTCCAGAGCTTTATAAGGCATAATACTTCTTTCCTCGGAAGATAAGTTGTCATCATAAGTTAAACATTATTAGCCTATACCTAAGGTACATTCATCATCTGAATACTCCAGTGTCCATAATACTTCTTTGTAATAGTATATTTCTTGTACAACTCCTATAATGTAGTGTGTTCTCTTTTCTCTTTGTAATGTGTATCATTCTTGTCTCTAGGCTTGATTACCTGAAACTGGTGAGTAGCTTATGTGTTAGCTTGCACTTCATGTTCTGTTGTTAAGGGTTTGCTTTCTTTTGCTGGAAATGGGAGGAGGAGGCTGCTGACTGCTGTAGCTGTTTTGATGGAGTGGTTAACAACACATGAGGGAACAGAGTCAGTTTGATCTGCTGCTTTCTGTAGCATGAATAACAATGATGTATTAACATCCACTGCCATTAATTTTGTGTATTTAGTCAGCTGGCCTTACCTGCTAGGAGCTGTACACACATGTACACACATACATATGCACAAATACACACATACAGACGTGATAACCATTCCATTTGTAAATGCTTTTATTAAGAAATACCACTGCTATTGAAAAACATAAATTCTCTAAAACTTGTTTCAATAACCTTTAAATTTTCATAAATTTCTCTAAAATCTTCTGACAAAGGAATAGGAAAAAGAACCACTCCAAATTATACGGAAACCATGCATAGTATTATTCAATAGATAAAGCAATGTACAATTTCATTCTGGGAAAAAAAAAACCCCAACAAACCAAACAACAAAAAGCGAAACCAACCAATCAAAAATCACAAACAAACAAAACCATCAAACAAAAAACCCCAAAAATCTTTTACAGAAAATAACTCTACAACAACCTAAAAAATATTTCAAGTTAACTGTATCTCTTTTCCAGTTATACAGAGCAGAAAGGGAGGAAGATTCCTTTGCACAATCAAGGAGAGCAAACTGGGACTATAACTGCATAATTCAAGGAGAAATGCAAATCCTACACATGTGTAAGTCCACCCAAAACAAACAATAGACTCTACTATATTGAACAAGGCAATAAAAAGTTCTGTCACTACAAAATAAGATGTGTATACTGCTACACACCTTTTAAGCATTGACTTCCAATATGTAGGTTTGCAAACAAGGCTGAAATGCACTGCCTACTAGCATATTAACTAGGTCATTCTGGACACTGCTAAATTGGGTGACTGAGATCTAAATAGTTTGTCAAGGGAAAGATTTGAGAAATACTTTAATTTTTTGCTTGCTTAGGTAGAATTCATTTTACATCATTTTACATATACTTCCTTAACAAAAGTACTGGCAACTCTAAAAGTCAAGGAAAGGTAAGAGGAAATAATGACTCACTGATTATCCTTGGTAACATTTTCCTGCTTACTGTCACACAAAGGATTCTGAAGATGTTAAGTTGCAGATCACACCATTACAGCTGGTAGCTGACAATATGACATTAAAAGCCCCTGCTTTTACCTAAACAATGAGAAAAACACTAATCTAATACTGCAGTCTAAAAAGAAATCTTTTTCACCTGAGAGGACCTTTGTACTATTTTGTACTATTGTACTATTTGTGCTATTAACAAAATATGTATTAAATTGCATAAGAAAGCTTCATTTAGTAGTACTTGAAGTATACAGCAATCTTACCCATTTGTATAGTCTATTATTATTATTATTATTATCATTATTATTTTTATTTTATTTCAATTATTAAACCTCTTTACCCTTCCAGTTCTCCCCCATTCCTTCGGGCAGGGGAGGGTAAGCAAGCAGCTGCATGGTGTTTTGCTGCCAGCTAGGTTCAAACCATGACAGATAGTTTTATATACTTTTTTTCTGTGAGCCAGCAGTGTGCTGGTTGGATCCCAGATCTAAGGTAACTAGCCTGAGGAGAAAAATTTTGGCACAAGTGCCAGTCTCATCTGTTTTTTGAAAGTGCATAGCTGATGCAGTTTTCAAATCTGTAAAAGAAAACACCTCTTGCTTTCTTAGCCTGGTGTCTGTTTGATGTATGTACTTTTTCTTACCCTATCTGCTCCTCTTTTATTACTTCACTCTTTTTCTTTGATTCTTTCACTCCCACATGATTCATCTAGCTTCGCCATTAAAAAAAAAGTCTGTGTTTGGAAATGGGACTGGAACAAAGATTATCCACATCACAACCAAGATAAGGTCTTATTCATTTTACTGCTTCAACTTAATTTATCAAAATAAAACTCCCAATTAATTCTCTCAATGAGAATAATACCTAGGTTTTATTAGATGTCAACTAGGAAGAAAATCTACTAGTTGGCAGTTTGAATCAGTGGGAAAAAGTGCTGCATTGTGGAGTCTGGTGGTGTTCACCATTGGAATGACAGGTAAAATACACAACGTAACAAGCGATTCAGACTATACATTATTTTGTCCTCAAGGAAACCTTCAAATTTTGCATTCAAAGAACAGGTAGAGATTCAAACCTACCGGATAGCCTATGAGTCCCCAAGAGTGACAGCTTGTCAGTGAGTCCAAAAGCCTTACTCTATTTTATAAATACTGAGAAAAATTACACTTTCATACTCACAGCCTNAGACAGACCCACTACAAAGGTAAAAGACAGTAATTCAAATATAATTAGAAAGAGTAAAGCAAAACTTCTGCAGTAAAAAATTCAAGGATTTTTTTTTTCTATGGGGAAAACAGAGATAGATTCAGAGATTTGCAAAGCTGTTGTCAAAAGTGTGTGGCAAAAGAAAAAAAAAAAAAGGGTAGAAGAATTAAAGTCAAGTTCAATTACTCTGAATTT
>VYZX01002839.1:3980-21945 GCA_013401335.1 Brachypteracias leptosomus | reverse complement strand
GTGCCCACCCCTAGTCCCTCTATCACTCCCCCCGCCCCCCACCAAAACCTCTGTCAGCAAGGCAAACGGGGAGAAAGTAAGATGGAAAAGGAAAACCCGTGGGTTATGATAAGAAGCAATTTAATAAACAACAGAGAAAGCAAGGTCGCGCGTGCGCGAAGCAAAAGCAACAAAGCCGTTACTCTCTACTTCCCATCCGCAGGCGGTGTCGGGCCTGTCCCGGGAAGCAGGGCTCCAGAACGCGTACCGGTTGCTCGGAGGACAAATGTCTTCCCAGAATCCCCCCGTCCTCCTCCCTTTATAGTTGAGCTGACGTCATATGGTATGGAATATCCTATTGGTCAGCTCGGGTCGGCTGTCCGGGTTGTATCCCCTCCCAAATCTTGCCCCCCTACACACACACCCCGTCATAACAAGGCTGTGTGTTATCAATACCTTCTGGCTTCCAGTACTGCAGCATGAAGGCTGTATGGGGAAAATCAGCTCAGACAGACCCACTACACTAATTAAACCTAGAACCTGAACTTCAAATGCAAACATGCCTCTCCCAAGAGCTGGACTCTGTATTTGGCCAGAAGAAAATGCTGCCTTTCAGTCTCACCTCGAGTGTAAGCATACACACACAAGTGGGATTACAATGTAGAACAAATCTCATTGGAAGGAAAATTTCTTTATTTGTGCTGCAGCCTAAACAATCACCGAGCTAACACACTAAGGTCTTCCCAGCTTAGCTGGAATCAGCTTAGAGGGCAAGTAACGAATCTAATTGTTACGCTAGTTTCCATGTCAGCAAAATAACAGATGTACAGTATAACAGAGGAGGGGAAACTTGGTTTTTGTTTGTTGAGCAGGTGCTACATTAACTATCACATGGAAGTTTCTCAAGTGCCTTTGGAGCCAGTTGGAAGGGAGCCAAGAGCACAGCTTCGATTTCATCCTCTGGACATCCAGCTGTGCAGCTGCATAAGCCCCCAGAAGCAGCTGAGGCAGTGAAGACAGTGACACCTTGTCACTTCTCCTCCAACCATTTCTAACATCCCACCACAAATATCAAATAAATAAAACACCCAGGAACTGCCCTCCCCCAGCTACATACACCATGACCAGCTGCCAGATATGCCTATCAGAGCATGCTAGGCAGACTCGGGGGACAGCAAGTTACCCCTGGCCTCCAGCAATTACTCAGCACATCAGGGGATGGAAATAAGTCTGCACATGTGCTAAAAGGACTTTTGGGAAGGATCAGTGAGGCTGTATAGGCGACACAATGATAAGCTCTGTTGTAAAGGAATGATTTGACATGCCGGGCAACTGCAGTCCCACTGGAAACTGGTGTCTGTTTAATAGCAGTGCATAGAAAACTTAGCCTGCAATTAGGCTGAAGCTGTCATCAACAGGCACAGAGAGGCTTAGCACTGTTACAGGAGCTGAGGTGGCTATCAAGTGCAGTCTGTCTTCTCTGAAGAACCCTTCCATGGCCAAAAGACTTGAAAACTGATGCTTATACTTCACACAAAGCTCTTCACCTAAACCTTGCTGAAGCTGTGGACAAGGGGGAAGTCCCAAAGATGGGAAGGCATCATAATGCAGATTCCCAGTGTTCAGATAAAATATGACTGCTAAACAACTTGGAACCAGAGTTCCTAGAAACCTGAAAGGTTACAGAGTGGTTTTTAAGCTACAGAGGAAGGGAAAATTAATAGATGCACAAGACAGCAGTATTCACAAGCATGCTCCTTGAAGGAGTTAACTTATTTGCAATAGTTGAAAAAAGGCTGGGTGAGTGTTTTTAGACAAATGCAAAACTAAGTAAGCTCAAACATCTG
Organism: Brachypteracias leptosomus; assembly: GCA_013401335.1. Classification (NCBI taxonomy): domain Eukaryota; kingdom Metazoa; phylum Chordata; class Aves; order Coraciiformes; family Brachypteraciidae; genus Brachypteracias; species Brachypteracias leptosomus. Next base: position 20,119 of record VYZX01002839.1, on the reverse strand, counting down.
TTTTCATGTAATAGGCATTCAGAAACTTGGTGGACCCAAGACAACCTGTGCAACACTGATAATGATAGCACAGTACACAAATGATAAAGTACTGTGCAGTTGTGCAGAGTATTATATTCTAAGAGGTCAAAGTCAATATATTCCATTTATTGGCAAGTATAAGTATTATCTATACGTTAAAGTTCGTATTGGCATTGAAATATATACATCAGAGCTGTGTCAGTGACTGAGCAGGACAGGATATAACAGAGGTAGACATCAGATGTTGTAATAGGATCTGATGCAGAAATAAAATTTTTAGACTCTAGAGTGACCTGCTTATTGAAGTAACTAATTGGTGAAGCCACAAGAGAAGAAAATACCCTTATTTTAGCAGTGTATGGTGCCCAGGCTCTGTTTTTCTCTGCATGACTATATTCACTATGCTCAGATTCAGTGTTCCTGCCAGAACAAAAAAAAACTCCACCAAATTCCAACCCTGTAACTGTAGTACCTTATTTCAGAAAAAAAAAGGAATCACTAAAAATCAGGAAGCTTGTTAAATTAAAAGGAGCAGCTAAAAGGATAAAAATGCTTACGGTTGCCATGCAGACAGTTTATAAAATAAAAATGAGATGTTCAGAGGAAATGTATACAACAATCAAAAGACTGTAAAAACCTTAAGAAAAGTTAGCATAATTAAAAGGGACAGTACGAGAAACTATTAAAAGCATCAAGACATCTTTCAAATATATAAGTTTGTGAAAGAAACAGAGAAGAATAAAAAGGCTGGTAAATGTATAATACAGTCTCAAAAGAGATTCTGAGAAACAGCTTGCTAGTCACATAGAAACTGTATTTTTTCCAAACCACAAATGAGGTAGTAAGTGAACATTCAGAGCTCAAGAGGTGGCTGAAGTACAAGGGCACTCCAGGAAGACATATAATAAAAGATAAATGATTAATTTGCATCAATATTTGCTACAGAGGTTTGCAAGGTTTCTGCTAGAGGCAAGTTTGAGAAAGTGTTTAGAATTAAAATATCAACAGCTTAAAAAATTCATTTAAAAAATTAAAAATCACAGATAACACAGTCCCAGCTGTCCTGAAACAATCTCAGCTATGAATATTCTAGCTATTAATGGTGTTGTATAGCTTTCTCACTCAACCTGGTCCTCACACTTAAGAGGTTTTGTTTGAAGAGTTTTAAGAAGTTTTGTTACAAGACTTTGCAGGAGGCTTTAGAGAAAAAAACTGACAAATGAGACTGATTTCCATACTAAGTAAATTGGTCAATTACATTAAGAATGGCATTTGTAGATAATTAAATAATACAGTAAGAGTGGTCAATCCAGCCTTTGTAAGAGGAAATTATACTGGACAAAGACATGTGAGGTGACAAGTGCTGTTGTCAGGGCACAGAGGAACCAGGGTCTCCCCAGGGCCAGAAGAAGCAGGGCCCACCCAGGGCGGGGTCCAGCAGGCAGGGCCTGTCCTACCATAGCCAGGAGCAGGCAGCCTGGGGGACAACTGGGACAGCCTCAGCCCCAGTCATCGAGCACCTCCCCGGGGACAGGGACAGGCCGAGGCCAGGCCGGGACACGGGCCTGTGGGTAGGCCGGGCTTGGCAAGGCCCATGGCAGGGCGGGGCCGTGGGGAGCTAGGGACCGGCCCAGCCGCAGCAGCAGTGAGGCAGGAGCTGGTGGCCCCACGGGCTGTCGTGGCATCTTGGGCCTTGGGTGGAGGGGGAAGCCACAGAGGGCCGGGCAGGGACAGCCAGGCCCAGGGGTGCTTTCAAGGCCTGGGCAACTTTGCTAAATGTTCCCTTAAGGTTCCCCTTTCACAGATAGGTTTTTTTAAAAAAAAAGTTTTCATAAGATAAAAGTAATAACTTACCAAGAAACAAAAGTGGGGATAATAAATGGTGAGGGTTTTTATAGCAGATGGTGTCTGCCAGGGACACTGATTGCACACAGAGGCTGCATTGGAAACTGTGTTCACATATGTTCGTATTGTTCATAAACTACATGAAAATGGTGAAAGCAGATGTGGAAAAGCTCATTAATGGTAGTGTTATCTATGGTATTAAAAATAAACTGTGTATATTTGTAACTGTACCTCACCACTGCATAGCTGTGACACAAAACTGTACTGTGTGACAGGCAACAAAATGGCAAACGAAGTTCAGTTTTCATAAATGAACGGTGACCAGCAAGGGACAAAAGCACACTGCCTGGACACAATGCCCAGGTCCATGGTCACTGTTGCTGCTTGAGGATGAATATTTGAAAGGCCCGGTTGAAAGATCTTCACACCACCAGTTAGGTGGTGAGCAGGAGTCAGAAGGGCATCCAGACTCTCTTAAGCCTAGATTATGTAGAAGAAATGTCAGTATGAAAATAAGATACAGAAGTGGCATGTGGCTTCTCTCTGAGAAGAAGTTACACAGGTTGAAAGTCTTTAGCTTTGCAAAGGAAGGATTGAGGGGAGCATCATAAAGATACAGTCTAGACAAAATGAATTTAGAATGATTACTCACAATTTTTCATAAAGCAAAAACTAGGATAAACCCAATGAAATCAGACAGCAGGCTTGAACAAGCAAAACCCCTTTGTTTTTATGTGTTAGAAGTTGATGTAATAGAACCCGTTGGCACAGTGTGTCTAGATGTCAATAGTCTAAGACAAGCATTGGATGCTATTAAACAACTTTGTGGAAAAGTGGTTTATTAAACTTGAAGATACAATGCTATTTACTGCTCAAGGAGCCCAAAACACAGATTGGAGGAAGGTAGGAGAATGTCATGAGGTGTGCAATATATTTTATATATATATATATATATATATATATATATAAAATTATATACTTCTAAGTTATTTCTCTGAGACTACATTAAAGGCAGCTGTGAGGGTATGGAGTCAGACGGAACTTTATCATGATTTGCAATAAAGTTGATATTATTTTACTAAGTTGATATAGTACTATTGACAGTGATTCTACCTATTCCATCTTCCCATTTGTTACTGCTGAAATGAGTCTCTTCCTTACCAAGATGCTGATGTGTTTCATCTCACCTAAAGAGTTTCCATTTCTATGCTGGAGGCACTCGCAGCATATTTTTTAGTTAAACTATTGCTAGTGTCGCTTTGCATACCTGGAATTTAATAAATGCCTAGCAGTGAAAGGGAAAAGGCAATTTTCCGTACTGTGAAATTGTACATTCCAGAATTCAATAAGGTGAGAGGTGTCAACTCATAGCTCCTGAGGCTTCAGCTTCAAAAACATTTCCTTATTTTTAAATAGATTAATTTTTGCTGGGGTCAGTTCCTTGACCCAGATCATAGCCCAACCACATGGTCATTAGCATTGCTGTAACTATGTTAGCAGAAATGCATGACCAGGTCTAGAAGAAGGAGGAGGCAGGCCATCGTTTAATCAGCAATCTCCATTTACATTGGTTGAAAAAGCTTTGAGAGAAAAACAAGGAAATAAAAGTGATTTTTTTTTTTTCCTATACTGAGCAGTAAGGAACCTGCACCTTTCTAATCAAGTCATCAGACAAAGGTGTTAAGCAGGCAGGCATCAAAGACAAGCCTTCCTGCTGCAGGAATGAAGAGGGAAACAGCTGCTCTTTGGAAGGTGGAGTGTGATCTTCCTGCAAGATACAGCGCTATGAGGTAACACAGAGTGTCACATGCATTCTCCAAAGAGTGTAGCCAGATGAACTCATTCAAGTTCTGGGTCATGTAGTTAGACTTTACTGTCCCAGCTAGCCATAACTCATGGTTCTCCTAATGCACCTTAGTTGACGCCACACTTGACACTTTGCCACTCAGATTAATCAAACAAACACCTTTTAATCCAATGCTTTAAAAGTTTGAGTGAACAGCAATGAAAAACTGTTAGCTAATGAAAAAGGCCAGATTGTCCCACACACTGTTAATTAAGCATTCCTAGAGATCCAGTTCCAGCTTTCACTATGCTATACTGACATTTAATGCTTTGGAGTACGCTGAGGAAAATGCTCTTATTTGAAAAATCCTGCTGAAGCAGGGAGGGAAATTACCTTACTGCCATCTATTCTTACAATCTGCAAAGTGAGGCTATAAAATAATAAATATAATGTAAAAAGATGCAAGCATTAGAGCTTTGATCTCGTGTATACATCAATAAAATAACTGCAAAGCAAAGCAGGTGGGCAGCTGCACTTTCAGTTCTGAAACCTCTAGAATACAGTAATTACCTCCCTTTGACACACTGACACACTGGGTAGGTATTATCCACCAAGCTGCTAGACATCCATCACTGAGCAATGTGCAACTGATGCCCGTGTGACAGATTGGACTTTGCCTGTCAGTTGGAGCTTTGCCTCTGATGGCATGCTCAGTCTGTATCACAGTGCCCTGCAAGGACTATTATTCTAGAAATGTATGTCAGGAGCATGGACAGGCTTTCTGCAAGGGCCAGCGATAATATCCTTTCAACATCAGTGTATGAAAGTGTCTGCATTTACAGTGCACACTCTTAAGTGGGGCTATCAAAGCTGCAATAACTTCTGTCATCATCTTGGCTCTGTTTTGTGTTCTTCCTCATGGCCTTAAAGCAGGTCCACATACTATTCTGTATCTTATCCATAAAGAATGCATGCTTACATTCCTCACACTGAGGTAGCCAGTGTGGTTTACCTGTTTCTACGCCAGTCAAAGACCTAAGTTTCCCCATTTCTCTTCACAGCACAGACCAGGGGTGTCTTTTGGTGCAAAAGCAGTTGGCAAACAATCCCACAGCTTCTCATATTCATCTCACAGAAAGTGGCACTCTGCTGAACCCTTCTTCCAGTTCAGACCCTTAGAAAGGATGTGTCCCAGAGAACAAGCCTTAAGATGAACCCTTCAATTTACAAGACATGACATTCCTTGAACTCTCACCACACCAGAATAAGGAAAAAAGGGTGAGGTGCTGTTTTTCCCCAGCCTAATTTACGCTCCACAGTACCTAAGCAGTAGGCAACTGGCCCAGCAAGGGGTTTGAGTGTGTGTCATTCTCGGTACTTTAGCCCCTTACAATCACTAGAAAGAGAAGCATGTGCCCCAGTGACTGAGAAGGACTGAACCCCCTTGCTTTGAAGGGAGTACATCTACATATGGTCACTGCAGACCACCCTACTGAGCTAGAAGGCAGGCCAACTCCTCAGGCAATGGAGGTCTAACTTACTTCAGTTTAAACACACTTCTTGAGAAAATGTCGGTTTTATTTATGTTGTAAATGGTGGCTGAAGTAATTCCTAATAACTTAGCCATATGCCTATTGCCATAAGGGGGCCTGATTCCTCATTCATGTGCTCCAGTATCCCCTCCACACAGGAGATGAACGATCAACATTGACATTCATTTTAGTGCAGGTTGTCATCCATTAACATTCATATGCATATTTCAGTGAGAGATGGTGAAGAGCTGCACATCCCAGTTACCTGAGGAAACTGCAGTGCAGAAGCTCACTGAAGATTTGGTCTGATGAAATCTGGAGGATGTATTCATCCTTCTTTTGAAAGCATCAGAGGATAACATGATCAAAGGAAGAATGCTCCTTAAGCTGTTTATCTTTGTGAAGAATGACCTGATGACGTTTAATGGGATGATTAGGCATAGCTATGGTTTAATGCATATTTGAAAGATTATTTCAATGATTAAGTGGTTGTCAAAAAACAAGTATCTAATGACAATGGAAAAGGAATTTCATCAGCGCCTTCCAAAAGATAATTTGCACTCACAGTCCTGATATGCAGCTCTTTAATTGGGTTATCTCTTAGTGATGTCACAGAAGCAGAATTGTGGGTTACTTTAAAGCTGGATTTTAAAAATGTCATTGAAAGGAGTCTCTTTTCAGGTAGGCTAACAGAATCAGCAATCAAAATATCTGAATCTAGATAAGAGAGTGCTATTGTTTTTCACATCAATTTACATATACCTTTTTCGGACAGAGAAGGAAGGAAAGGATGAAGAGGGCAAAAATGTTCTTCTGCTGGGGTGAAATATAGATTTATGGAGCCTTCAGATTTTAGATCATGGCTTCAATGCTTGAATCCAGATCACTGAAATTATGAGCTGCTAGAGTTCAGCTTATTAAATGTCAGAGTATCCAAAGGACTGGCTGATAAGTGCTGGGTATTATGCAAAAGAGCATGCAATGGTACACAACACATGATGGAGCCTTCAAACACATGTATGGCTAGCGGCTGAACTAAGTCACTGCTACAGCGTGGGGTACAAGCTTTGCAGGAACATGTAGATAAGTCTGACCAATCAGGCACTCACTGTACCTCTAAAACTTTTTTTTTTTTCCTTCTTCCATCTGAAATATTGAAGTATCTTTGATCAAGTGGAAGAACACTGAAGGAGTCAGCTTCTATCTCAGATAAAACCCACAGACTTTGCCTTTATTAAGGATTTACATGACATAAATGACCGGACTCATTGTATAGGGGAAACCTAGCTGTATATCTCTAATGAAGCCACTATCTTGGGTTTCAGGAAATAGAGAACTTAGAGATGCATGTCCATGGCTCCTTTAATAGTTCTTAACAGTTGCTTATCTGGAGATGTTGAATTCTCTGACATACTGAAGAGAAAGTAGGGGAATTGTGCCCTCCCCAGCAAAACACCTCCTCTGTCCCTGTGTGCAGGTTTTCCCACAAGACGAGGAAAGATAGCCTAGAATTTGGCTTATGTTTTCTTATTTGCACAGGCAAACTCAGATAAATGAGCTCATAATGAACAATCTGCCAACAAGCTCTGCAAACATAATATTTACACAGAACCACACACCAGAATACCTGTATAATCAAAAGTACACCTGCAGCTTTAATTATATGGAAATCATGCCAACAAAGAGCAATAGAAGCACCATGTTTCCACCTTTTTATTTTAAACCTAATGTTTCATTTCAGTCTTACAGAGGCTTTCAGATCCAGAAGTTAATTGAAAGGTTGACTCTAGAGGTTGGACTGATTCTAGGCTCTAGGCTGACTGAGAAAGCCAAAAATAATTTTTTTCTCAGCTGATGGTCTCCCATACTATAGATAAGACAAATGTATACAGAAGTGTTCCTGACTTTTGACACCTCTGTGATTTTTGGTTGACACTTATTTTAGGTGTTTAGCTCAAATATTATATTAAGTGTCAGAAGTAATACCTAGTGTTGCCACAAAGGCTAAAGATGTTTCAAAAGTCACCTTCCTATACAGCCGAGTTAAAAGAACAGGGACAGAGTGACTTTGCCTCAGTACCATTACAGAACTTCATTAAAACTAAAAACAATTTTATCATCAGAACTGTATTTTCTCATTGTGTTTAGCTTCCAGTTTCCAGAGCCCTAATCCAGTCTTTGTGCCCTTTCGGTGTTTATATATGGCTTATACAACTGCTTCCCTAGAAAATGAATCTTCAATAGTAATTAAGTTCTAATAACATGCTAGAGATACAGACAAATTAGCAGCTTTGGCACTCAGAGTTATAACACAACTATTGCATTCATTCATGTAGCCTCTCTGTGTTATCAGCCATAAAAGGTACAGAATTTTCTGTCTCCTTTCACTTCATCGTCTTATGCAGGTTAAGTAGGTTTGCTGAGAAAACATTTTACTCCTGCAGAAGCTTGTAAGATTTCAAAACATACAGTCTAAATTGAAACCAAAAGATAAAAAAATCTTCAAAAATCTGTATATTGTAAAAATAGAAAAACAAACACTTGATAAAAACCAGCTTACTACCTTTAGTTGACTTCTAATCCAAAGTCTTCATGAACTGAGAAAAATAAAATTATGACTTTTGCTAGTGTCAGTTTTTTGGCAATTTCATACCTTTTCAGGGAGAAAAATAATTTCAGAAAAGTCTAAACAGATATCTAGAAAAAGATGTGTCTCAGCTTCAAAAGAATTGAAGGGACAAGCCATCTCATTTGTACTTGCCTTTAGTGACCTTCAAACCAACAACATCCCAAGGCTTGAGTGAATGCAGTCCACAAGACAGTACTCAAGTCCCTTTTCACAGTCTTCACTGGCTGTAGAGAGCTGACAGCGGTATGGAGCTGCAGCAACTGTGTGGATGGCGAGTATGGTGAGATGGGTGAGCCACACACTGTATTGGAACACATGCATTGAGCTGTACTACTGAGAGAAGAAAGGAACGCTCCAGCTGTTTTAGTTCCCTGTTAAATCCACATTTTCCTTGCCTATAATTTGAACTTGACTTGCCCCTACTCAATCTTGTAATGTTTCCGTTTTCTCTATCAATAGTCAGTTCTGCAAAATACAATATAAAGATGATTTGGAGTGACCACTGACAGCTTAAAAACTCGTAATAAGGATGATTTTGAAACCTTCTGAAATATAAATGAAAATATTTTTACCAGGTTTTCCCCAGACTCCTATAAATACTGGTGTTTTCAGGCTATGAGACTCACATTGTAAAGTCCTCTCCTTCATTGTTTTCTTCTGCAAGAATGTACATCAAAACCAAAGAATAAATGGTTGAAGGCATATGTCAGTCAAAACCAAAAGAGATCACTGTTTGATAAAATTTTCCTCATTACTCACATTTAATTAAAATCTTTGGAGGGTCAGAGAAGTTTTTTTTTTCTTTCTCTCTTTCTCTGTGTGTCTCTCTCTTTTCTTTCTTTATCTCTTTCTTTATGTCTTCCTTTCTCTCTCATTCCCTCACTCCAAAGGAACTAACAAAATTGGTTCAATCTGGAAATTTCCTTTTTTCCTCTTCTGCTTTGTGGAAACTTCTACTCTGGAGTCAGTGCATCCACTTCCTGTGTTTGACAGAGGACACCAGTAAGAATCAGGGTAGAAAGAGTGGGCTGTTGCCTTATCTACACTCTTCTGCTTAGGCACATGCTGTCACATGTCTGTTCACATAGGCATAAGTTAGTGCTCCCATAGCTGTGACATTTGGTACCAGTTTATGTCTCCATAAGGCAACTCTCAAAATGAACATACTGCTGGCCTTGCCTTTCCTCCTCCATCCTCCTGGAGAGACTTACAAACTGACCACAGACATTTTCAGGATCGCTTGTGTTGGGAAGGGACTAGAATGAGAGTCTGGAGAGCTGGAGGTAGTTTTAATGTCTTAATGCAATCATTGTCAAGGTTGGAGTGTCCGTGCTTGTTCTTTTAGTTTATGTGAGACTTTTGCTTTACATGAGACTCAGATTCCAAAGCTCTTAACAAAGAAGGTCTTCTGCCCTTCTAAAATTATATGACGATTTTTTCTATGTTGTCTTCCTCAGACACAATCATGGTGTCCTTATTTGGGCAAAATTCCTTCTATTGTTGTCAGCAAGGGAGCAAGAGACCAGGATCAAGCCTTCTGCTAAGATGGTGGCTTCTCCTATGAATGGTAATTATTGCATGTCTAAAGCTATTATTTTTCAGCTAGAGCTTCTGACATACTTGTGGTGGCATTTTCAAGTTGCATGGCTGAGCTGTTCACTCACTGAGCTGCCCACCCCACCCCTGTGGGGGATGTTGCTAGCCTCAGGACAGCATCCTCTAAGCTGCTTGCAGCTCAGCTCCTGTTTTCAGCTGGTCACGTAAGGTAAACCAGCTCTGATTTCAGTTTATCTTAAGTGTGTTGCAAAAATCACTGTGGCAATACAAACACTCCTTTACAGGAGACCCCTAACTTGTGGACAACACCATCCAGAAGACAGGCAGGGCAGACAGCTAGCTATAGGCTGACTTCAGACATCTGATTTTAATTTACTGCAGGGAATTGGGCAGAATTCTTATTTTCATGGACTTACACATGAGAGTAGGTTGGATTTCCAAAAACACTAAGTGGTTCAGGAGCATAACTGCTGTAAAAAATTAATCAGACTAGTGAGCATAAGTAACTTCAGGATGGATAAGAATTTCACTGATCACAGTTAGAGCACTTTTAATATTCTCCTCTGTTTGCCTTCTAGCATAAGGACACTTTGTTTTATTTATGTTTCATTTATTATGAGAAAACACCCAATATTTCATGTCAGCAAGATAGTGCTTGTATCTAGTGGGAAATGGCATGATGAAATCACTATTAAGATAATGTTTTCATCTCTTCTAGAGGAGAAAAGCAGGATATCCCAAATAAGTGACATATTTATTCAGTCTCTTCCCATGATGAAAACCATCAGCTGACTTTTAACACAGAGGCAAATGCAGCCCTCATATAACCTCAGAAAAATCAGTGATAGTATTATCAGGATTGAATTCGGTTCTGGATATCTCAATGCAAGCATACTTACAGAATATGTGCACACTGCATAACCACAGACCTACACTTGTATTCTGTGACAAATAATGTTAGCATATTAAAGGGAAAAAAAAGACAACAAACAAGCTGTATAAAACCACGTCCTATATTGACTGAAAGTCCTGAAATCCATTACGCTGTCAGCTTAGAAAAATGGAAAGCAAACCACTTAAAGAGGTCACCTAATGAACTGATTTCTACCACCTCTGAACACAGAGCACTTAAAGAGAGGCAACAAAATTGTCAAAACACAGACACCAGCAAAGCAATAAGGAATAATTTTATTGTCCACTAATGTACATTAGTTCTAAGTTCAAAGTCTTGCTCTGCTCCACAGTAATGCAAAACTCTTCTAAATACTCCAGCAACTGCTTTTTAATCTTTGGGCAGAGTGGAGAGTAAAAAACAGGCTATAGATGGACCTTAGCATTAATGCTTGAACCCTTCCCTCTATCTTCCCACTGCTTGCCTTGTTTCAAGTGTGTGGTCCATGACACAAATTCACTTCATTGTTAGATCAAAGAAGGCATTTTAGCTTATACCCCACAGGCATGTAGTTCACAGACAAATTATTCCCAGTTTCTTCTTCTGTACTTTAAATGTGTTAAGAATACAGCATGAAAGCTAAAAATAGTTCTTTGTGTGTGCTGTATAAATACAAATAATGAGGGCTCCCTTCATTTAGCCCTCTCCAAATCTCAAGCTTTTAGTAGCAGAGATAAATGGTTTGGCCTTCTCATGAAGTTTATCAGCCTTGACGAAACCAAAGAGAAATTCATTCTGATTAAACGTCTGTAAAGGATCCTTGGTAAAGTGAATCCAGTGGTGTTCCACTCATTTCCTACTGAACTGTAGCTGACCTCTTTCTACCCCTTTGCAAAGTGCAAAATTGGTGATCTTCAAAAAACTAGTTCCCCTAAGTCAAAGCTGACATTTGTCAAACAAACATCCTGATCTTCAGAAGAGATTTTAGCATCAGCTCCTCTAATGCCCTCACAGAGAGAATGAGCATGCAGAGTGGAATTCCGCACCTTGCACAGCAAGCAGGAGAGGGGTTCACCCGTTCAAACACAAGTCTTTTAATTCTTTTGTGACTGTGACCTTTAGAGGAGAATCTGAAAGCCCCATTGATCTTAAAAGGAGATATAACCCTCATGATTCCCAAACTCTGCAGAATAACTTAAACATTTTGAGTTACTTTAATGTAATCTAGAGGAGGTTTTCAGTGTTGCCATCTGCACCTAAGTGAGTCACCTTTGGCTTCCATCACAGTCAATGGAGAGAACATAGTATTTCTAGATTCATTATTGCTAACACAAAGGTGTGAATCAAATCGTGTGGATCATGACCTAAAAGTGACTTTTCTTCTTCACACAGCTATACAAGCAACAGAGGGTGATGACTTAGGATGTAGACATCTACCTGTAAATATCCAGACTTAATTTTTTCAGCCCAAAGCTGCGACTGGATTTCATTGTGTTTAATAAGGCCAGTGGTAGACTTTATACCTATGCCCTTTATTACCAAAGTACAAGTGCCAGTAATGAATGGAAGCATGCCAGCTCTTAGGTGAAAAGATCACTCCACAGGGTAAGGGGATTTTGCAATTCCATTTCCAAGGCCTACCCACGAGGGCTCCATGGTGTTGGGTTTACATTGCTATACTTACCAATGCCACCTTTTTTTTTTATAGATAACTGACAGTGTAATAGACAACATCATCCCTAGAGAGGTGATCATTTTCAGTCATTATCAATCTGTTAGGGATTTATGATGCACTATTTTGTTGCATCATTTTTCAAATCACTACCAGGCAATGACAAGGCCGGGAGGGCTGGATAGACAGGTACCCAAAAACCTACAGAGACAATGTAGCATCACATTAGCAAAGTCATAACATTTCCTCCTTCTTTTGTATCTTTCATGTAATTTATTCAGGGAAATATTGACCACAAAACAGATAGGTTGTGATCAGTCCCTTCTTGGCTTTGAGGTTTTTGCTTTATATTGTATATGATGCAATTTACATTCAAATCTCAGCACAAAGTATGATCCCTCAGAATTTCTTCTTGTGAACAGATCTTAAAAAATGAGTTTGGACCACCAAAGTCAATAGGAATATTGCAGGAATAGAACTATAAAATCACTGCTAAGGCAGCAAGCAAGCTCTCCTGTTGTATGCCAGCTTATTTGTTGTGCTTTGCCCATCAGCCAAGAGGGATTTACACATTGCTGATGAAGAGCAGCCTTAGCTAGTAAATCTGGCAAAATATGAATAAGCATCTCTTTGTAGCTAGAAAGAAAATCCAAAATGTTTCCTAATAACAACCCCTTTAAAAACATTCCCATTTAATTTTAAACCAGAGAGAACCATAAATTTATTTTTTATACCTAAAACTCTACTTCTAGACCATAGTTGTCCTAATGGCATCCATTAGTTGGTACAACTTAAGCATTACAGTTATATGATTTCATGAACATTTACTAAAATATTGCTTTATACCTTAGGACCGCAAAGCAATCTAGCTCTCAAGCCTTGCCTGCAGCAAGAGGGATGAAAAGACAGTTACTCTCATGCTTTCAATTCTGCTTATGTCTACCTTACGCAAAATCATTACGCAAAAGAAAATGGAGTACAGAAGTCCACATGCAAACTCATTTGCAGGAATATCTACAAGTCCTTTTCCTAATTGCAGCAACATAATATTTTTCACATAGTTGTCTTTGTACAGTGCATCTTTATCCACACTTTACAGATGAGGAAGCAAGGCACGACAAAGTGGAGCAAAACGATCTGCCCAAGGTCAGACAGGAAATGCTTGACAAAGCCAGGAACTGATCTGTTGATTCCTGAATGCCAAGCTAGCACCTATCTTCAAGTGATTTCTTACAGTGCTGCCAGTACAATATTTAAGCCTTGATCCTTTAATCCCTAGTGAGTGAAAAGCCGTACATAACATTGGTTCTATTTTTAAAATGCAAGCCTGGAAGAGGAAACCCTGAGCAGAAGGTAAATATTTCAGAGGTCTTATCATCACAGCTCTAGCTCTGAAGAAGTGATGAGGCTGGCACTCAGCATGATCTGTACTTCTGACAGCAAAGGGAAAAAAACATGACAAGAAGGACAGTAATTTGAAGTCCAGTGATACCTATTCCTGATGCACACCTATCTTGCTTGTGTAGCTCAGCTCACTGACAAACATAAACAGTGATCATCTGCTAACAGTTAACTCTGTCTAGACATAGTGTGCTCTTCATTAGCTAATTCTTCACACCTCTTCCCATAAGCTGCAAGATGGCAATAGAAATTGACTCAGTAAATGAATGGCAAGCTTTTTACACCACACTGTAAAGCTGCCATTTAACTCAACAGTTAGATAGCCTCAATCAGGACCTCTTGAAAGCCATCACTTCAAAGCCTTACACAAGTGTCTGCATCACTCACTTCATGTATGTGGAATTTGCTGGGCTCAGACACCTTAGGAATCCTTCCTGGTGCAAAACTTGTCTGGTTTTAGGTGTAAAGGAGGGGAAAAGAGGAACAAAATTGTGACAATATTGTAGGACTCAATAACTCAAGGTAAGCATAATATGAAAGTGTTCTCATAGTTTTGCAGTTATCAGAATGCTGGATGCATATCATTATCCAATATTACTGGTTTTTTTCCTAGAAATTAAAGAAATACAGTGCAAATCTAGCTCCTCTGAAGTTTTACAGATTTGGGAACACAGTCTGCAAAATTATTCCTCTTTACACAGGAGTTTAGTTGTATTGAATGGATTATGACTAAAGTTAGTCAGAAATGTCTCAGTGGAACAATTAATTTTATTAGAACAAAAGCATTTCATGGGAACATACCTGAGTGAAACAAGGAACTTGAATTTAAATTGCCTAGAGCCTAAAAGGTACTGCTTACCCTGGAGAAGGATTTTCTTACAGTTACCTGGTAATTATAAAAACTTCTGTTTATATAATAAACAAAAGCACTTTGTTTATATAATTTAAGTGTGGGAAGAGCTTATTACCCATCAGTCATAGGAATGATGACCTTGACTTGTAGCCTTTATTAGGTTTAACTGGCGAGTGTGAAGGGGACAGTTCCTGCTGCCCATCTCACTGCTGGCTGTGCCAGCTTTCTGTCCCTCTCACAGGAGCAGTAAGGGCAATACATGCTGGCTGCTCAGGCACCCTTATTTGTAGCCACATACACCCACAAACAACCATCAGTTTCCATTTACATTAGCCACCTTGGGCCTTAACACTAAACCACAGAATGATGCCTCTGCTACACAGGTCTGGTAGCAGCATGGGGTGGGCAGCTGAAGGCAGCAGTTTGTTATTAAAAACTCAGAATGTCCATAAGTTGACGTATGAAAGAGGGACACATTTCACACTTTCTGTCTGCGTTGCCACTAGAGTTATTTGTTGATACAAACATTTTTTAATCTCAGCATTTCACATGAGAGAAATTTTCTGTCTCCAGGTTCTAGCTGTGTTTGGTCAGCACTAGTGCCACTGAAACCTGAAGCAGGCCTGATGTTTATTAAATATTCCCCTGAAATAATAAGGAAAAGGCTCAATAATACTGCATGACTTCATAATGTTAACAGAGAGGTAGGAGATTTCATTTTCATTGGCTGTGTCAAGTCTTGATAGGTACAGGCCACTTTGAAAGGAAAACAACAGCAACAACTATAACTGGAAAAATCTATTAGGGAAATAGAGTAAGACTCTCCACCCACCCACAGAAAGCCACAGAAAATTAGAACCAGGTGTCTTTGGTTTGCTCACACAGCCACTGCCACAGCAACTACCTGGCTGATTATTGGCATTTCTACACCAATCTGATTGACTAGCCAGTGCAATTCTATAGCATGCCTCACACCACATTTCTCATCGGAAATGCTTCAGAAATATCTGTTTCAACACCCTTGCTTTTCATGAGATTGTCAATTTACAATGCACTGTTAACTGATCCTCAGTCAGGTCTGAAAGCAACTTCAAAGCTCTGTACAAATGCTTGTGTCTTCACTGTTTCTGCATTCACCAGGTGTGTGTCTTGAAACACATCCTTCTGTAAAAATAAAGCAAATGCATGGGGGTTTTTAATAAAAATAAAATACTGCATGAGTTTTAGGCCTCACCTAGAATAAACTACACATGCCGTAACTATCTTGCCCCTAGCCTTCTGCTTTGCCATCTAGCTTGCCCCTTTGCCCATCTGTGGCTGTTGCACCTTCTTCTTGTTGAGACTAATAGACTATATTTGTGTATATATGTGTATACACAACATACTGCATATGCATTTTATACACACAAAACACACCGTATGCGCATGTGGTTTAGTTAGGTATGGGGAAATGTGCATCGCTCCTGATCAGGAAAAAATCACATAGCAAGGTTATTTATCTACTTTAACATTCCTATAATTATACCAAATAATTCATTGTATGGGAACCAAGAAACTTAAGTTGTATGTTATTTTCAGCTCTTTGATGTGAGTGTGAATTTTACTGGCTTAAATGTTTTAAAGGTTATGTTAATTTTATCATTATTTCCATTTTATTTGATCTTTCTTTTAGAGTATTTTCTCCTTAAAAAAAGAACGGAAATACAAGAAAAATTAAAAAAAACATATTTTTAAAAGTGCAAAGCAATGAGGCTTAAATAGTACACCATCATTTAAAGAAAATAAAACTTTATGTGTTAAGCAGAACTATGCATGTTCTGTATCCAATACAATGAGAAATTGCTTTTGGCATTCACACAGTGGTATATGAGCAAGCAGGTATTTTATTATTGAGAAGTTAACTCCATTACATGTACTCTTACAGCGTCAACATAAAAACTTTTTATACATT
>VYZX01002838.1:134047-185294 GCA_013401335.1 Brachypteracias leptosomus | reverse complement strand
GTAGTGGTTCTTCTGCCTTTACATGGCAGAACCCTTTACTGTAGACTAGGTGTTCTTTTCATCAACATGTACGTCCTGCTAAGAAATTAAGGCACTTGACAGGCATCTGCTCCTGTGAGCAAGGAGGAGCTCCTATGGAGAAGGATGGCTGTCTTCATTTGGTTTTCAAACAGCATTTATAGTTTCCTTCTGAAGGAGTACTCCCTTCATAAAGGAGGAAATATTGTCCATTAAACAGCATTTGAAGTTATATTGCTAATGTGACTTTTTCCTTACAAGTATTTGGTCTGTGCTCAGTAAAACCTATTCTGTTAAAGGCTTGTACTTTCATCAGTTTTCTTTCTACAGTGAAACCAATATTTCAGTTATATTACAGCACTGTACATGCTGCTACTCCTGTGTAACTGTCACAGAGGGTTGAGTTGCTTTTAACTGCAGTTGCAGTTAAGAAATAGTTAAACGCTTCTGTTCAAATGTACCTTTCAATCATGCGTACTGCAGTAAAATTCTGGTAGTGCCTTTTTTAAAAAAAGAAAATAGTAATAGAACAAGGGATCTGAGAAAAGAAAGAGCAAATTAATGCATAGTAAATTACTAAAACGGTTCTGGAAGGAGAAGGAGCATATTAATGCATAGTAAGTTACTAAATTAAAGAAGAAAAAAGACCAGTATCCCCTTTTAAATTCCACTTCCGTAAGTCCTGAGATGAAAAAAATGTTTTAAAAAAATTTAACCTGCTTATGCTAGGTCATCATCTGGTCTACTGTTAGAGGCAATGCTTCCCCCCCCCCTTCCCCTTCTTTCTCTCCTTTTTTCATATAACTTCTGCAGGTAGGTTTCAGGAATAGGAAGAAAATCTATAAAAACTATGTTATGTTGCCAAGGAAATTAGGCCAGGAGAATTTAAAATGTAGGAGCTGGCTGAGCGAGTAAACTGCTTAGATCTTACTGAACAAGAATAATGCTTGCTTCCTGTTAAATTCCTGTAGTATCTATTCTCGATCAATGAAGGAGAGAAATCAAGGACAAGCACAATGAAGCTGGGAGAGCGTATTATCCTTCAGCCAAGAGCACCTGCTGTTCCTTTTACAGATGTAACCATCATGTCAGTAATAACTGTTAAAGCTTTCTCTTCTACAGTCTTTTGCATTAATAAAAGTGTACTCTTAAGTTTAATATAAACCTTTTCTGTTGTGCCTGTCATTCAGCGGCCAGTGCAGTCTTTTGGACAGACAGCCAAAAGGTCGAAGGTACGGTAGCCCTGTGTGCTGGCATGCTAAGGAAGCCCTTCATGCTTGGTGAAGCTTTGTTACTTTGTGAAAAGTGCCTTTAGTTTTCTTTTTTGGCATTGAAGCTTTGTTTTATTCTGTTGGATTTTTGTCTTGCCTAGTTGTCTGCTTTTGTGGTTTGCCTTTATATTTTTGGTGGCTTTTTATTGTTACGGACAGAAACACCTTCCCAAAGATTTTATTTACTTTTCATTAGATGTGCTCTATTGTGCTGACAGTGCCTTCAAAAGCTGCAATTGCTTGGGTATTTTCATCCTAAAGGAACTTACTTGTTCTATTGAAAATATTAAAAATGCACTTTTCAGCCATTTTGTTTTACATAAAATGAATAGAAAAATAACGGCTTATGGTATATTTATATTTATTTTTTAATAAGCCATAGTTTTTAATTTTACATACTTTCCTTTAGTCAAACACAAAGTTAAAGTTAGTTCGGAGCCTTGCTGTATGTGAAGAATACCCACCACCTCCCACAGCTGAAATATCACAGGACCTCCAGGTAAAAACCACGTTACTGAAGTTTCTGAAACAATTTGAAGTAACATTGTTCACAAGAAAATCTTTTGGGTATTCCTTAAATATGAAGACACCATATGATACTAATTTTTTTTTAATGCAGCTTTAATAGAGGTGGTAATATCAGATGAACAATTTGCTGCTTTGTTTTTCTGAACTATAATGGTTGCTGTCTGGGGAACAGGAAGAGGGGTTTTGTTAGTTCTAACTTTCTAGTTTTTCAGTGTGCTTGAGGCAATCTTAAACTGCTTAAGTGCTGTCTGCCATCAGTAAGGCAGAAAAATGATTAATATGCAGCATAACTTACTGGCTTTCTATATTCAGGAAATTTTAAACAGTTGTAAGTTCTAGTGTTTTAACTGGATTCCTGCATATTAGTCCTAATTGCTGGTAGTTCTATTAACACATGCCTGAGGTGTGTCTGAAAACTAATCTGTTAAGATGATATAATGCACGTGAAGTTCCTGATCACTGAATGAAATATGTAAAAAATACTTGAGAGAATTTAAAACAAAATCTAGCTTTCCTGACTTCACCTTCATACCAGCCTGTATTTTTGTAGTAAAACACTATTACTGGTTTTAGCTCTATGTGTGAATGAGGGACATCAAAATGCTTTTCTTTTCCCACTCCTAACAGAACCAGAATGACCCTTAGTGCCTTACTCATAAAGCATGTTGACTTATTTTGCTGTTATTTGAAAAGCTTCTAAACTGTCTTTTTGTGAAAATTCTCACTTTTCTTAACAAGCAGAAGGAACAGTGGGGTGTGAGGGGATTTTGCTAGGGGAGTGATAATTCAGTTTTGGGGAGGGAGGTTGAGAACTTATGCAGGTACTTGTCAAGCTTATTAAAATTTTCTAAGATTGAGCCACATCATATCTAAGATGTTTGTTTTTATTCCTTGGGAAAAATGATAAAATTGTGTTTTTCATAGTCTTTCACTAGTATACTAGTATTTGAAGAGCTGGCTAGAGAAATTTTGAAACTGAGCTTGCTAATTTGATGAAAGTCTAAGTCTTAGATTGGTATAGGCTGGAGAATAAGAGATTGTACATTAAGAAATAATTGGATCTAACTGAGTTTTCTTTAGAAACAGTAATCTAGAAAAAATGGGTTATGAATCCCAATAACTATGCATTGATTGAGAGAAGAAATTGAATCATTCCCTGTAGAGTGGAGAAATGTACGTGTTGAAGAGAAGAGTTACAAGTAGGAATCTGTTACAAGTTCTGATGCTGGAGTGCACATACTATGGGGCACAGGTCTTCCATGGCCCTATGTAACAACTCATACAGGGAATTTCTTCACCCATCTCGCCTTCTTTCCATTCTTTGGGAATGGCATGGAAGAGTTCTGTAAGCACTCATCGACTGCTGGCTGCCTGAAGCCTCACACTTTGAAGCATGTTGTGTATGTTTGTGGGGACATGTGGTGGGAGAAGCAAGAGACTGTCTTGCCCAGGCCTCCCTGACAGCACAGGAATAACCTCAGTGATTGCTCACCCTTGATGGAAAAATAGCTGCTCTGTTGTATCTGTGATTGCAGCTGAAAAGTGGCTTCCAGATTTGTGTTCATACTTAAAATGGATTGTAAGAGTTAAGAAGAAAAAAATTGAGGATAATGTTGCTGATAACACTTGAAGAACCCTAATTTTTAACTGTTAGAAAGTGTTAGCCTTGATAGGATGAAAAATCTACTTAAGTAAGTAAGATAAGGTAAGATAGTGCAAGTATTCCAAAACCATACCAGTTGTGAGTGTGAGTTTTGGGGTACCTACAGTCTTGCTTGAGGCTGTTTATCAGTCACCCCTTCCAGACCAGCGTCTACAGCAGCTCTTAGCAGATGGAGATGTCACTTAGGAAGTCACTGCTGCTGCTGCTGGCTGCCTCGCCTCAGAAGGCTCTAATGAAAGAGGTTGACAGACCAAGGAAATTGTCTCAAGCTGATCAAGTTATTCTCTGATAAACTTGTTTTTATATTTTCTTGAGTGATTGCAACATGGCAAAAAAGATACTGTTCCTTACTGAGAAACCTGGGTCGGAGCTGACAGATTTTTAAGCCTTAATTGTTGAAAGGGACTGGCAGCCTTTTTCTAAAAGGTGCTATGAAAGTACAAGCTCATCAACTTATTGCAGGAGGAAGAACACAACTTATTTATCTGATCTTTTATCTTTGTAAACATGCTAACTATTCTCCTGCCATCCTTTCCCTAAATATTAGATGTTGGGGTGGTTCTGATTCCATACACTTTAATACGAAGTATGAACACTAGCAAAGGATGATCCATTTTAAGTCCTTTTCAGGAAAGGTTGTTTTCATATGAATGACAGTTGTTATTATGGGTAACAAGTAAATAAACCTTCAAAAGATTGAACTTTTACTTCTTTAGCAAAATAAAACAACCCAAAGGAGGAGGAGTGGGTGGAGGAGACCAGGGTCTGTAATGTCAGTTTATACCAATTTGTGTAAATTTGGGTGGTTGTGGGGTTTAGAGTTGCTGGTAAAAAGCCAGGACCCCAGGATGTAGGACCTTGGAGTGATGTTCTGTAAAGTTTCCTGACACTTACCTTTTTCTCAGTGTTTTAAGCTGCAGGAATTTATCCAGTTTTAATGGTTTTGCTTTTTGTTTGGCATTTTCTTGTTTAATCAGGATTTGGTGATAATTTTTTCTGATACAAGGAGGACTTCAGATAGGTGATCATCTGAGTTACAGCAAGTAAGGAGTCTGTTAAATCAGTATGCAAGTGTAAACCCCCTACAAACAGGGTGGGATTAAAAGAATTTTAGTGAATAAGAAGTTAAAAGATTTTTCAACAGCTTTGCAGTCAAGTAGGTCATATTTAATTAGATGCTACAGTTTTTATAGCGTGAAATCACAAGAAAGTGCCCTTTGGTACACAGCTCTGTTGTATCACGCTTTGAAGTAGAATTGGTGGCAGAAGAAGAACTGGCTGTTCAGATGGCAGTGCCTTTTTTAGCTCTCGTTGGGAAAAGGAGTATGAAAATGATTACTTGCTGAAATCCTTTGACTAAATTATTGCTGTACGCTTTTACTTCGGATGAGTTTAGAATATGTAGTCAATCAATTTCAGTGAAGGAAAATGAGACTATGGAAATTTTCTTTACTGATAGTTTTGTAGAATATTATTGTAAAATAGAGAATAACACATTGTTGGATCCAAATCAGAAATAATTTCTTAGTAAGACATAAACCATGTTTCTTCCTTTCTTTCTCAAATAACTATTTTGCAGCTTCTGGGTGAGCAGTAGGTGTAATGTCTTCATAGTGACAATTAAATTGCTCATTTGAATTATATTCAGGTTTATGAGGTGAGGACTGCAAAGATTTTTTTTTCTTTTTGACTCCTTAAGGTTTGTAGCCAAGTGAATTCTTAAGACTAGGAAAGAATTATTAAAGAGTTCATTATTAGTGATTGCTAATTGTTTTAATCAGACTTCGGTGTAGAGAATCTCAGAAAAACTGAGGAGTCTTCACACTTGGAATGCTATTTTGCAGGGTATATATGAATTTAATTGGGACATTAGGGTGGGGAAAAATCATTATAAAAGAGATGATAAAACTATCAGCTTTTTTTTTTTTTTTTTCCCCTTATTTGAAAACTCTAAAAATGTGCATTGAAACTAGTTTTTACCCATACCCTCATTAGTGTAGGGCTGTCCTTGCCCAGCTCTGAAGGGCGCAAGGGCTAGAGCAGTTTGGTGTGCAGGCAGGGAGGAGCTTTGCTGCAGGGTGTGCAAGGATGTGCTTGCATCTGAAACGGTCTCTAGCCTCGGTGAATCCTGCCTATATTTAACTCTGGCCAGCTTACCTGAGTGAGATCAAGTCTGTGGAACGACACATGAGGAGAGGCTTAGAGCAGGTGCCTGGGTATGGGTAAAGATGGGTTTGGAGGAAGAGTGAGGACTTGTGTGGGAAAGGATTAGGTGCAGGACAGAAGAGTGATAGGCAAGAATGGATGAGAGGCAGGTTCTCTGGGTTGGGAAGGAACAGATATTCGCAGGTGGGAGTGGTGACAACATCTGGAGGAGCAAAACTGACATTTGAGGGAGTTCAAGATAAAAAGTAATGGGGGAGTGTGGCTGCTACAGGACTTGCCACTCATCTTCTTGGAGTCATTCAGACACAGTGTCTCTGTTTCCCCCTGCATCATCTGGCTTTCTGTCTGAAATATGTTACTCTTTCACTGACAATCTTGTTAAAGAGGCATGAAAAGCAAATTACAATTTTCCACTATTTAGGGGACCATGATGTCACTAATTTCAAAGTGAAGCTCGCTCTTTACTGCATATGGAAAACAGATTTTATGATCATTCACCTACTTGTGTAAAAAAAAGGATTTTGAGATGATGCCACAAAGCTATCCTGTAAAAATATACAGGAAGTTAAGAAGCTAAATCTTGATGATAGTAAGGTTTGCAAATTTTGCCTTGAAAATATACTGTAAATATTTCCCTTTTGTGTTGATCTGGGAATGATGGTCTGTCTGAGGTTGAAACATCTGGGTTTTGTTGTTTGGGGTTTTTTTCTTCCTAGTATAAACAAATTTAAATTTGAAACAAGCTTTTATAGTTAAGAACTGTGAAGAATGAGGGAGGAGGAAAGCAATTATAGATGATGCATTACTTAAATGTATCAAGATACTTCTGGATTCATTTTTAAATAGCATTCGGGGCCTGGAAGTGTGTGTAAACTCTAAAATGTGCATGGTACTTTCTATAGTTTTTGATTTACTGATAAATAATTTCATTTTGTCATCAAAAAATACATGTGGGATCAGAAGTAATATGAAGGCAATTACTTTCCTCATTCCTCCTTTATTTTGCAGGTAATATAGTACAAAACAGTTCTTTTGCAGGTATTGTTTGAAATTTCCATGATGACTGATTTTTACTCTTGACAGGAGAAAATTCAGATCCAGTTGTCACAGTCTTTTGAAAAAGAAGAAAAGCCTGCAAAAGATGAAACAGAAAAGGAAAAATCCAGTGATAAACTGTCCAGAAAAATGTTATCAAGAGGTTTGCTATCTGTCATTGTGCTTTTAAATGTACTGTGTAGATAAAGAATATTTAGAGAAAACACAGCTTGCTTCCAGGTCATCATTGCAGAAACATTGCTTCTTTTATTAACAAATGAAGCAAACAGATCAGACATCTTTGAGCTGGAGAAGGAACTGGTCCCAGAGGATACAGAACTTTTGAGGCTTCATCAAACACTCCAGCAAATGCTTTTCCTTTCTCACCTGTGCAGCTATGCAGACCAGTATAAAAGTAATTGTGTTGCCTCAGTTGTGTCCAGGTGTTCTTTGGAAAACTGACTTTAGTGGTCAGAAGAAGTTATCTTAATTTTGTTGTTCCAGGACTTGTGAAACTTAAGTGAGAATAGCAACTACCTTTATACTTCCTTCGACAGAAGTCAATGTTCTTGTTTATTTTACTTTCGATAGTATCTAGAATTTTTTTTATAAACTTTTGGAGCAAGGCATAAATATACATAATATATATAAATTACATAAAAATTACAAGTGTTATGTTTTCACTTTGATATTTCTGCATTCTGGATTGAAGTTCTATTCAATATGCTGAAAATCTTTGCTTTTTAACCTGGAATAGAACTGTAAACTTAATGACATAAGTCTGTCTCTGCCCATGTTACCTAATGCCCCCTAAAGGTAGATGACTTTATGCATTTAATTTGCAAATTGTTTTACAGTTCTTGTTTTAAAGACAGGATCCAGAATGTTTAGATAAACATCTTAGATCAACCAGTGTGTGGGAAATATCTTTAAAGGTAGAATTCTTTTTGAGACACGTAGCACTTGCCCATGTTGTGTTCCTCAATTCCATAAAGCCTTCCTCAATGTGCATTTCAGTGCATCTTGTCCTACCTGGCAGCCAGCTATCTGCGAAATAAAAAGCACTGACATGAAGAATTTAACTGCATTTATAAATCTCAGGCTTTGACACGATGCCTTAAATAGGGTGTTCTTTCAGAGCTAACTTGCTCAACCTTTGAAGTACATGTCCACCTTCTAAAATTAAGGACAAAACCCAACCAAACAAAAGAAACCCNTCACCCCTGCCCCCCCCCCTTAATTTTTGCAAATTAAGTAAATAATTACGCAATCCTAAAGTTGTTTTACCAGGCATACTTCCTCCCCCCCCTGCCCTTCATCCTCAGAATCAAAAGTAATCCCAAACTATAAATGCTCAAGCTTGCTTGGTCTCACTTATACTCTCTTGATAAGATATGGGCAGGGCTGATAGCATAACAAGCTCTGCAGATAAAGAAACCCACCGTCATTCTTCTTTAGGGAACTGGGCATTCCCTGTCCTCAGAAGGACTTGGATTTTGTCCAGGAAAAATTTAGTTTCCCGCTATGCCAAGAGGCTGCTCTGCTGGCACCGTTACTTCCACTGGAGAGCCGGCGTAGATGCTCTTTCCACCAAATCATACACTTCTTTGTGCAGTAGTCCTCTCATTGCTAATAGAAGCTAATTTGCAGTGTCTGCTCTCTGTGCTGACCACAAAGAGACCAGGAACAGCTAGAATCTAGGCATGAGTTTAAGCTGTGTCTAATTTGAGACTAGATTAACACGCAAATAGTTCTTGGAAGAAATCTGATTCTGAAAAGTACTGATCAAACACCTATAGCTTTGAATTCTGAGACGTGAAACCCTGAAAGGTGCCTATGTAAGGGAAGATCTGGTGTTAAATCATTTATTTCAGTAACAGATTTTAAAGAACAGATTTTAACTTTGAATACTTTGTTTCACAGAAACCAGAAAGGATGCAGAAGGTTGAGAGACTTCATTTTGAAAACTTCTAAATATTATGTTGTGAAAACAAAGCCCAGTAGAAAAAGAATTTTTAATAATACAAAATAACATTTGTGAAGGTTAAACCTGCATTCTGAATTACAGTATTTCTTCGGGCAACATAAAATAATTCTGTAGATCAGCTGCTGGCTCACAGAAGTGCATACAACAGTGCAATGTAGTATACTGAGAAAACTTGGAAGGTTGATGAAATCAGGTGTCTCAAGATGATGCACTGCTTCAGAAAGCACATAATGATTTGTTAATAGATTGGCAGCATTACTGAAGCATTTGCTTCTGTGTTTCACTTGAATTAGGGGACTGGGTGGTGATATTGCTGGATTTTCTGGTTTGTTTTTTACTTGTGAGCCTTTTCCCTGAAAACTGGAAGTGTTTAATTTGGGAAATAACATGCCTAATAGTCACATAGTATTGATCCATAAACAGCATGTTCAACAATAATTGGGGAAAAATAAGTATTGGTGTTTTTTCAAAGCGTAATTTTGCTCTCTCCCCCCCTCACCCTTAGATTCCAGCCAAGAGTATACAGATTCCACTGGTATAGATCTTCATGAATTTTTAGTAAATACATTAAAAAACAATCCCAGGTAAGCATCAGTAATATTTTCTTTTTTGTTGTTGCCTGAAGTGTCACACCACCTGTTTTCTCAGTTTTGTTTTCTTTTCCTCTCTTAAACATCTAACACCCCATGTCAGTTATTTAGGATGGGATTTTGCTGAAACACCAATCCACTGTGACTTGTGTGTTACATGAACAGAGGATCAGGACATTTAAATGGTTTAAATGCTTTTAATGTTTAATAGGCAAACAATGAGTTCTGTCTGCGTGCAGTTCTCTCCCTGAAGGGACTCTAATGCTGTGTCTCTGTATCTTTGTAATCTCTTAGCATCTGCTTCTGATAGACCAAGCTGCCTTCTCGTACTTTAATCTGCCTTGCACTGAATTTATAGACAAATGAATTTTTTCTTAAGGTGTACCATATAACTGTAGTTAGAGAGCTCCGTCTTCACTCTGTGCATCAGAAACCAAATCTGACCTAATTCAAGCCCATCATTAGTTAGCAACAGAGCTGACATGGTTCTGTTGCTTTGAGGTTTGCAGTATTTTTTCTGCCTATCTTGTTTGTTCTTTTCCTCATGGGGGTTCATACTGGGTCTGTCCCTATGTGCAAGACAAGAAATTAACTCAGAATTGTGCTGCTGTCGCAAAAGCTATTCCACTGCTAGTTCTTATTTCTTCGTATTATAGTTATGATTTCCAATGTGATAATTTATTGGGATTCCATTTTGTTGGCAAAAAAGGTAAAGGGACCAACACCATTTTGTCCTATAGGGTAAAATTAGAAAGCATGGACCTCTGCTAGACTCCTGCATTGTTCCTATTTGAAGTCATAAAGCATCCCAATGAAAATAAGAAATTGTAGGTGAAGGTCTGCTGTGGGTTTACATGTGCAGTAACTGGGAAGCCTAATCTGTTGTGCACAGATTTTGAACTGCGTGACAGCTAATTTCATTGCACGTTAATTTATTTGAACTGGCATTTTTAACATTAATGTTAATTTCCATCACCTTGAGTTTTAGCTTATTTGAATTTTAATATCTCATCACATCACAGCATGTGCCAGTTTTTAACCACTTGGTTGTTGTAATAGTGCCTCCTGTTACCAATACTCTGTGTCTCAGTGATCCCACGATGTGCTTCACTGTCCAAGGAGCCTCATTTTCCTACCTGTGATAACCAACAAGAAACAACCTTGCCACTGCTTTTCCTTCTTGAGACTGTCTTCTCAATGGCTGTACCTTCCGTTGAGCCTACTGGGCAGAGATTACTTGGGGGGATCTTCATATTCTGATTTCTGAGATGAGAACAGCATGTTTCACTAGGCAGGTTCAATACAATATAGCTGAGTGAAAGATTTTATCCTAAAAATACTGCATTTCACACCTGGTGGTCCTATTTCCAGTCTGCCGTCCTCCCTTGATCACACACCTTATCTGGATATTCTTAAGATGAATACAACCGCAGTTATTGGAGTGTCTCATATGTGAGTTGCTGTGTTTTTATTTTCAGGGACAGAATGATGCTGCTGAAATTAGAACAGGAAATTTTAGATTTCATTGGTAATAATGAGTAAGTACTGTACTCCTATAGGAAAAAAAGCATTCAAGAGTGTTCCTGTTGATTAAATAAAGCTACTATTCCTTTCTTCCAGAGTTCCAAGAAAAAAGTTTCCCCCGATGACATCTTACCATAGAATGTTGTTGCACAGGGTAGCTGCTTACTTTGGATTAGAGCACAACGTGGACCAGAGTGGGAAGTCAGTCATAGTAAATAAAACTAGCAATACAAGAATGTAAGTGTAAAAGTCTTGGAAAAAAAACGTTTTGATGCATAGATTTAACAGCTGGGGTGTATTGTGCAGTGCTGCTGCACCTGTAGCACCAGGGGTCTGTCTACTCATTGGGAGCCATGCGTTGAGGAGCGGTGGTTGCAAGATCTTTAGATCTTTACTGTTCATCTTCCAGTGCTGTGTGTGATCTGTTTCACATTTAAACTTCTTTTGGGAGAAAAAAAGGTTATCTGTACATTAAAAATTATTGTTGCTGTTCTCACAGAAGTGCATTGCTAACTTTGTTTCAATGAAATATGAATTCCTATCAACTATCTTGAAAGATTTACACCAGTAAAGTGTACAAAGTACATTCTTCATTTATTTTGGAAAGCAGAACCAGGCCTTTAATTAGAACAGAGTCATTTCTGATGTGGTGAAGGGAGGGGACAAGACATGCACAACTTTGGCTTTTGTACTGTAAAAATCTACTGTGAAAATTCAGGCATTGATGCCTTCTGTTGGAATAACGTTGCTTACAGGTCTCCCATGGCCTTACAAAACAAACATAGCAGGAAAGACAGACATCTCATCAGTGGAAGTGTCAACCAGGTTAACAAGTCATGGCGTGCTACCCACTGTGAGGGCTGGGGAGTTTGGAGAAACCAGTAGGCAAATCCGTATTACAAAAAGTAGCATTGGAGCCACAGCAATTCCAAAACCCATGTGGTATTGACCTTTTCATTCAAAGGACCCAGCTGTTCTGTCTTCTGCACTTGCTCTGTTTCCTCATTCTCTCTCAGAAAGACAAAGGACTAATGTGTTGGTATATTTATGCCACCTAGTTTCTAGTTTTAACTTACAGCACTTGTCTGACACCATTTTTTGTTGGTGTTTTGGCTTTTTAAGTACTGCATGATTTGAACATGAAAGTAGGAGTTTACAGCACCTGCCCTCTAATCCCAGTCTCTGTGTACACTCTATAGCTTTGGGACAAAGAAAATCTAATCACCCTAATTTTAGAGTCAGTAGAACTGAAATAATGTGCCACACAGAAATGACACTTAAGTAAACAGTTTCCTCCTCGAAAGTTTCTAGAAAAATATACAGAGCATAATTATATATTAAATACCTTCTGTATTCATGTATGTGTGTTTGCTTCGGCTAGACATTCTCTATCTAAATTGATTTACAGAGCCATACCCTTCAAATCTGTTGCCTTTGCATCTCCCAGCATCTCTAGACTGCAGTTTGTCTAGCACTTCAAATGTGGAATAAGAACTATTAAAAGACGATTTTTTCATTTTTATACTTTTTTTTTCTAGAGCATATTTAAATAGCTTATGGCCTCTGGAAGCCCCCTATAGGTTTAGTTACTAATTAGCAGGCATTTCATCTAACCTGCAGACATTAAGATTCTTAACGTTTTCATTATTCTTATTTTAAATCACTTTGGATATAAAATAAGAATTTAGAAAGAAAACCTTGGAGATCTGCTCCATGTTGAATAAAACCAAACTTACCTTTTCCTCATAGGCAGATTCCCGGCTCCATCGCCGATCACTGATGTTACTGACATCAACAACCCAGTGCATACTGGGACGTCTCAGTGGAGTGGGAAGTTGGTGATTGCAGGGCAGTAAATTCAGGGACCTTTAAAAGAAAGAGGTAAGACAGTCTAAAGGTTCTCTGAAATGCCTGCTAATTATGTTTGGGCATCCAGTAACTAATAGTTAGGCTTGGCTGTTTTGTAGAAAAAGATCTCCTGACTCTATACAGATGTCCTGGGTAATGAATAAAGAAACAAGAGAAGAGTATACATGTGGTTTTGTCTTTTATTAGACAAATATTTCCCGATTGTCTGAGAACTTCTCTTACGATAGTAATAGTTTTATTGTCTAGGTACTTGGTATCTATTTTTAATAACAAGAGTTTGCAAAATATCTCATTTTCTTTCACAAAGAAGGTTAAAAACCCCAATATATATAAAAAATATATATAATCTGTTGCTTCACTCTCTCACTGTGATCTCATGAAGCTCTTGCTTGCCTGCATTGTACTGTTTTTCTCTTGCTGCTTAATTTGAGTTTAGAAGTTTGTGAGTTTCAATGCTTTCTCCTCTATCCTCTTGTCTTCTGTTTTCCCCTGAAATGAATTCTGAGGTATTACAGCTCTAGCAGAAAGCACCTATCTTCACTTCCATGCATGCCCAATGTCCATTGCATGGCACCACTCTGGATTCAAGAGCACTTCCGATTCCCCAAGGGCATGTGGTTTGCTTACCACCTTAATTGGAAATTGAAGCAAAGGCTTTGAAGGAGGAAAAGATTTTAAGAGCAGGTTTGTTGTGCCTTAGGAACAGGACTCGTCAGGGGAACGCATCATCTTATGCTTTTGGTACCTTTTTCATTGCCTGGACAACCAAAATGTATCAGTCACTTCAGTCAGAATATTAAGTATATTTAACCTTAATCTTGAGTATATTTCAGTTTGTTCCTCTGTCTATAGTGTATGTTTACAAAACCATAAATCTTTTCTTTCTAACAACTTTTCACAGACCTGACCAAAAGTTTTGTGAGCATATAAAGGATGACAAGAGCGATGATTTCCAGAAGCGGTACATCCTTAAAAGAGATAACTCTAGTTTAGACAAAGATGACAACCAGGTAAAGCACACGTGGATTATTTCCCTCCATTTGCTGTATTCGACTGTGTATTTATGCTATTTTCCTGTAGAAGTTGACACTGTATCACTTAATTTAGATGAGAATACGATTAAAAGATGACAGAAGAAGTAAATCCATAGAAGAACGTGAAGAAGAATATCAGAGAGCTAGAGAAAGAATATTTGCACAAGATGTATGTATCAAAGAAAATATTACGGTGTTTTGTATGAATACTTCACAGACATACACGCACATGCGGGTTTTGTTAAAAGGTACTTCTTTACAGGAAATTATCTGTTTCTGAAGGGGATTGAGCAGATAAGTATCATTAGTGTGGCCTGAGTGAGTTTTAAATGATGTTGGAGTTACCTCCTCCTGTTTTCTATAACCACTACTGTATGGAACTCAAGCAACCTTCCAGAATTATTTTGGTGCATTATCTAACATAACCTATTTCAATGCATTATTTTGCCCCTTACTGAAATTGAAGTTATAGAGTTTTGGTACTGCAATCATTGAAGCTGTTGCTCAGAGCAATAATCTTTTTTTTTTTTTTAAAGTTATTTTTTCTCGCTGGTGTCTGTATCAAACACATCTTATGACTGGTCACAGTAAAATGATTTGAATTCCTGCATGTGAAATTTCAGCCAGAAATCTAGAAGTCTAGTCTCTTTTGATCAAACAGGACATTGTAAACTAATTCAATCATAATTAGTGATTTATTATATTGAGTGAGACAGAACAAATAGGGTTTTTAAAATCTGTTACTTCTAATAGTCCACATTTATGTGTAGTTGTTACACATCCAAATCAGACTATTGTTCTCAGTTAGCTCCGAGGAGCTAACTTGCTATATCCAAATATTTTCCAAAAGCCTCAATTACGAACCAAAAGAGCAAAATTTTGGATATGAAATTACCTCTTCCTTTTGTGTACTCATTTACCATGTGTTGTACTCACTGTTAGAAGTCACAGCGAAGGACAGTGTAGTTGAAGTTAATGCCAGCCTCTTTGATTATGTATTCTGTCTGCTGCTTCCTGTGTGTGCACTGGGACCCAGTGCAGTCGTTGCAGTAGCCAGAGTCACCACCTACTTCACACTCTCAAGCAGAAGCCAAGGCAGCTCAGGTGTTGGTAACAGGCTTGTGCACTCCCATGTCAGCTGGAAGTTAAATAAGGCAGTGAGGACCCAGTGGAAGAATTGTAACTTCAGGAAAATACTGATATACACAAAATGGTCAGCGTTGTAACTATTCTAATGCTAACTCCTATTTCCTGCAGATGGGCCTCTTTATAGTCGTCTTTTTTTTCTCATAGCATGGAAATTTTCCGCTAAAGAGGTTAAGTTTTCAGACAGCTTAATATAAAGACTCCAAATTGCACGTGTTTTGTTGCTGTGCTGTAGTAGAGGTTCTAGATACCATTCATATTAATTTCTACACTTCTTTGCCCCTCAGTCCCTGTGTTCCCAAGAGAATTATTTCACTGATAAAAGGTAAGAAAATTTGCACTTAAATTTTGTTTCATTTTCCTATTTTCTTAATATTTATTAAGCTATCTTATTAAAATGTCAACAGAATCCAGGAGGAAGAAACTAATAGTACACAACAAAGACGACAGATACTTAGGTATTTGATGCTTTCTTTAAAAAAAATAAAATCCCAAAGTATTCTGCATGCATTTCACCTTTTCTTTTCTTTCTTCTTTTTTTTTCTTTTTTTTCTTTTCCCTTATTTTGCAATTGATGCTTGTGCTAAAAGTTTAGTTTATAACTTACAGAATCAATAAGGAAACATCAGGGAGATCAGCCAACAGCCACCAGAGCAGCACTGAGAACGAGCTGAAGTATTGTGAGCCCCGTCCCTGGAGCAGCACCGACTCGGACAGCTCCATCCGCAACCTGAAGCCAGCGGTAACCAAAGCCAGCAGCTTCAGTGGCATATCGGTTCTGACAAGAGGAGATAGCTCTGGGAGCAGCAAAAGCACAGGCAGGCTGTCTAAGACAGGTATAATAAAATCTGTACAAATACATTGTTCCATAGCAGTGAAGTACCTGATGGTTTGATGCTTGATGCGCTTTGCAGATGCGTACACATGCAGAGGCTTCAGTCTTGTAGGTGCTCCATGCGTACAGCTCCCGCTGGGGGCAGCGGGTGCTGCATTCATCAGGTGACTATGGACTGAGCCCTCCTGCAGCCCAGGCAGGCTACAGCAGACCTGTACAGACTGAGCCCTCCTATAGTGCATAACTGCCTTGGAGAGATAGAATTCAGTAACAAATCAACTGACGGCTTTTGCTTTTGGAAGCGGAGTTTTAAAGTGCATTATAGATGGCTTTAAGCTAAATGTATTTCATCTCACACAATGCATTTGAAAACATTTATCAACTTATATACAGAAGAAAAATGGGAGGGTTAAACTCTTCAGTTTTGGTGTGGCAAAGCTCATTGTGCAGCCGTAGGAAGCTGTGTGCTGCTGTCCTGCAGGCTAGGAAAAAACAGCCTATGAATTGTCCCTGAGATTTATTGTGTTATCTTTCAGTGCCATTGTTAAATTTCAATGAATATGGCTAAAAAGCTTCATTTTTAGATTGCTGAAAAATCAGGTCAGTGGAACAGTGTACTGTTAAATTTAACATTCAGACGTATTGGGGGGAAAATACTCATTGTAAGAGCCTGGGTTTCAAAGGTGTGTTCACTTGTGATTAATGTCAGAACCTCTCAGAAAATATGGATATAAATCTTCTGTGGGTCAAAAATGAAATTTAGTAAATATTTGTATTCCAAATGCCAATGTAATTTAATCTAATAGATAATCTTGGTTGTGGAAAATTTTGAGGCTTGTAATACATGGGTGGGTTATGGATGCACTACTTAATAATTTGAAGCAGAACTGTAAAAAAGCAAAATATTATTGCTTGCCTGTTGACTTTGATCATCTGTATTTATTCTTGTTTCTAATGAGGATCCGTTTAAATTTTGTGCCTTCCCTTAAACCACCACTACCTTATAGCTATATCACCACACTTCTATATCTTACGCAGTGAACCAGTTACAAATTATGTTTGTCCATTGTATACTTGTATAAAAAATACATTCCAAGGTACTTCTGCATATGTTGTGAAATTGTGCCTTCATATTGAGTTATTTCATTTAGCAATGTAGTAATACCATTTGGCACAATGGTGTGTACATATATAAAATAAATTCTTAGAAACCTTTGTTTTCTAAATTGCAAGAACATAAATGGATTCTTAAAATTTCACTGGAAATTGTATTTTGGCATTCTGAGAGTTAACATGCAAAGTTCAGAATGCCTGTCTTGATTGTTTCTTCACTGCAGTTACAGGTTGTGGTGATTTTGCATGTGTTGAGATGGGTTTTACTTGTTCATTTTGATCAAGGATGTAATTAGCTTTAATTATAATGGCTTCAGCCTAATTTCTCTACATAATCTAGAAGTAGATAAACTTATGATCAAATCTAGTCAAAGTAACTCTGGTCAGGTGAAGATTGTTTTACTGAGATGGAATGTGCTATTTGGCCCAGGTTACAATTAATATTTCACTTCATCTAGCAAGAGAAAAAAGGTTAAGAGTCAGCATCAGCAAATGCCTCAAGCTGTGCTATCTTTCCATGCAATTGGAAATTTTTCTGAAGGACTGCAAAGTAACTTCAAACCGTAAATTTCATCACACCCCTTTTTGAGTCTTCTAGATTGTATAGAGGCTGCTAATGAAGAGCTCTTAAATTCAAATAGCTCTGTTCTGTTTCCAAGTACTGCGAGTACCATAGCAAAGACAAGTGTGATATGCTGTATGCCTAGAGATCTGGGTGTGCGGTGATGGAGGAACAGTGCAGTCCTCTCCATACTGGACTTTTGGAATATTGCTTTTAGCTGCACGTATTGGCTTTCAGAAGGCTCAGGGTCTGGTTCTCCACTGCCTTGCCATGTTCGTAGTCATTCATATCTGTAAAATGATTATTGCTTTCAACCAGCTATTTTATACTCCTTCTGAACTTGGAATTGTTGCATAAAGCCAGGCTAAAGCTACCATATTACCATAACTTTTTCCAGCTGTATTTTTTATTTCAGTCTGAAAATTGTCAGAGGACCAAAAAAAGTGTTTAGGTTTTTAGTATTTGTAATTTGTCAGAGAAGATCTCTGACAACTAGTAGTAGAAAGCAGATGGTCCTTGCTTGTGTGCAGCAGGTGAATTCAGTGTCCCTGGAGGCAACTGCTGGCTCCCTGCTCCTCCCTGCCCTGTCTCCACTTGACACCTGCACACAGTGCTCTGCAATAAGGGACCAGTCACTGAAATGAACTGCACGTTAGCACATGTGCCTTTGTTGCAGGCATGTGTTTTCTGTTCAGAAAATCAGGGCTAGATATGAAAGCCTCACTATACAGTGCAAAGCAGTGCTGAATTGGCCCTTGGCTCACAGCAGGAGTCTTGTAATGGTGTTCCAGGGGAGATGAAGGGGGAGTTAATTGAAAAGGCTACTGTTTAATAATGTACTTAACGCTGAGCTTTAAGGGTAAGCATTTACAAGTATATATTTTAAGTGAGCATGATGTTTCTGTCTCTAGGTAAAAACAATTTCTCATTACTCCTTTCCTAGGTTCAGAGTCTTCTAGTAGTGTAGGGTCATCCACGGGTTCTCTTTCTCACACCCAGCAGCCTCTTCCAGTGCCAGCTCTAAGCCAGCCTTCTCATGGCACGCCTGCCGTCTATCCAACTGTCAGCACTAGTAACTCTCTTTCCTTTGATGGTGGCATAAGCGGGCAAGTGGCACCTACTAGCAGTAGCTTCTTTTT
Organism: Brachypteracias leptosomus; assembly: GCA_013401335.1. Taxonomy (NCBI): domain Eukaryota; kingdom Metazoa; phylum Chordata; class Aves; order Coraciiformes; family Brachypteraciidae; genus Brachypteracias; species Brachypteracias leptosomus. The sequence continues at coordinate 166,814 of VYZX01002838.1, read as the reverse complement.
GCTTCCCTTGGAAGCGGCAGGCATTCCGCCTGGCAGTGTTCTGATCAACCCTCAAACAGGTTGGTACACGCTTCGGGACGTTTTTGTTACGGTTGAGAACTTGGAGGGAAATGCACGAGTGTTGACATAAGCCTGAATGTCAGTATTGTCTGTTCTTTTTCTCTTTTTTTTTTTTTTTTCTGTGGTGGTGGTTGTTCAGTGTGCTTAATTTAAAAAGAAAGCATGACTCTAGCATCAAAGGAATAAGTAAACTCACTTCATTTTCTCTCGTACAATTTTAACTTGTATGTAAAAAAATTAATGAGCAATTTGCACAAAATATGAAAATCTTGTGATTTATTATCCAGAACGCAGAATAATTTAAATTTAATGGCTTCAGCTTTTTTTGGGAGAGTGAAAAAATATTTCCCAGGGCTACTATAAAATGGTTTCAGTGAGGGGAGAGAGCCTGAAGAAGTGTTCATATTGAATTGAAAGAATTTATTATCCTTCATTTTGTTTGTCACAACATATTCTTGTTGTCTCTATGCTCAAAACACTGACTTAATACAAGTGAAAGAAAGAAGCATGAGATGACATGTTATTTCTAAACTTCTGTTTATCAGTTGAAAACAGGATTAAATCAGTGTTGGAGTAATTGGCCAATACTGATATCTTTACTATGTAGTAGGAAATTGAAACTTTACAATGTAGACAGAAGGCGACGTGTAACTACTGGTTACTGCTGAAAATTTTAATTTACCTTTAATGTAACATATTGCAATCTGTGGAAAACTATTTTTTTCTATTTTAGTTTTTTTATTTCCTTGTAGAAAAGAAAATACTTCAGGATATATTTCCCATCATTCTGTAGATGGACTTTATTATGTTTGAATATAACTGCATGTGATGTTCTAAACTAAATTTTTCTCATTGTGGTTGTTAAAATGATCAGTTATGAAATTATTTCTCTTCTATAACTAAAAAAATTAACATCAAAATGGATTAAGGAAAAGATAAATTTATCCAAGTCAATTACTGTTGTCTACAAAATTAGCTTTTTTTAGTTAGTGATTCTGCATATTGATATGCTGCCAAAGGTTTCTCTTAAATGCCTTACTGTGTGAATGAATAGTTTAAGCCAGCCTTGTTAAAAAATTGATTACAAAATGACTAGCTGTAGCATCAAATTTTCATAGAAAGCCATTGGATTTGGAGGAGGGTGTATTTGCCATTTTAGATCTAGGTTCTGGACAACAGCACTATTGTTTTTCTAGTTCTGGTGGGATAGGGTACATCTTGTACGTTAATTTTCCATTGTGGGTATTGACCATCTGAAGGCAAATACAATAAGTGAACAAGTTTGACTAGGAAAATAAGTGAGTTCAGTGTTTGCATACACCAGGGTACTTCATACTCTAAATATGAAGAATGTTGATTGTCGTTTTTCGCCTTGAGTTTACAGCATGACATGCTAAAATCTTCAGAGTTACTGCACAGCAACACAGATATTGCAGGCAGTGAAACAATGCCATCAGCTTGAAAGTGATTTCACGTAAAACATGATACAGTTTCATCATTTAAAAAATAGTGGGTTTTGAGTCATCTTCATTTTCAGCTATGTGCTTGTCAGTATTTTGCATGTGCCTAGTTTCACGTCCTTTCTCCTGCACTGTTGGTTGTTTTCCCTGTTCCAGTGATGGCATTTCCACACTGCAACAGGGAAAAGCAGAGAAGCAAATGTGAAACTTGTTCATCTGAAAGCATCTTGTACTTGCACCCCCGTCAGAAGAGGCAGCAGAATTGTAGGCTTGACTCTGATATTCATTCAAATTAGCTTAATTTTTCAAATTGATTCTTCCTATGTTTTATCCCTTCCTAATGTATTTAAGCCAGTTTAACAGTCTTTCATAACAGAAGATTATGTTAATATCTGATGGGTGTTTAATAGAAGGTGGAGTATGCTTCCAGAACAAGGAATATCTAGGTTCAGATAAACTTTTGATGTAGGATGTTCTCAAATCATATTCTGTAATTGTTCATCTGGGTTTATTGCTCCAAATAACAGTCAGAGTTCAAAAAAAACCACATTAGTTCCTCCACATTTCTGACAGAGGATCTCGTGACCTTAGGTCAACAGTCAGCATTCGCAGTAAAGATGGTAATTAGGAACAACAGTTTTTATTTAGTCACGTGAGGAAACCAGTTAAGCTCCCGTGATTACCAGCAAGTGATAGAATGAAATAAGAAAATCAGAGTCCTTATTGATGTGAACATTCCCAATTCTTGGGCATTAAAGAGAAGTCCATGAAGCTAAATTGAATAGAGCTGGATCACCTGCAGCCCAGTTGCATCATACATAGCTTATTTTTGTCAGCGTGTTGATGCTTCCTGGCCCCTGCATTAATTGCCTCAGCCCTCTCTGTTACACTCTGTGTTGGCCAGTTGCATTTAAAAATGATGGGACAGAGTCTGAAGGAGCGTTAGTCTATTTTGACAGGACCCTGGCTAGGGTGCAGCGGTTTTAGTCTGTTAGTACCTTTCTGGAAAGAATCTTAGACAAGAAAATATTTATATTAGAGGAGACAAAAATTGACATCAGTATTTGGACCTTAAGCATCAAAATAAGCCAATGCTGAACACATGTCATTAAGCAGCTTGACACAGGTCCTTGCTAGTTAATATGTTGTGCATTTGGTTTCTTTTTTTCACAACCTGGGCACCAAAATAAATCACAGATTTAATTTTTTTTTTTATATAAGTTACTTTTAAGCAGTTTATTTTAAAATAATTTTTTATTAGTCCAGTGCTGTAAGTTGAAGTTGCAAATTACTAAATAGGAGAATAATACTATATTTGAAAGCTAAAGGCCAATCCATCTGTGAATAGGGAAAGAGAGTTCTTTAAGAGTATTCTCATTAGCAGTTATGGGAACATTGTTGCAGCTCTACTGTTTTATATATAATTTTTAAAAATACTTGCCTTTAAGCTCTCCTGTGTTCTCATTGGTGTTCAGACTGATTAAAGGAGATTCATTTAATTACCTTTCAAAAGTTCCCTAAAATAGTATTTTTATTAGGATGTTTTCCTTTTATTACTGCTGCCCCTTTCAATCCACTTAATTAAAAATGAGTTTTCAAGACAAGCAGGATACAGTAAGTAGTTTTGTGTTCACTAAGTAAAGACTGAGGTATATTTGTTTACCTTCGATGTTTTGGTTTTCAACTGCATGTAGTTTGTCAAATGAGGCCTGTTCAGTCATTGCTATTACAAGTGTCGTTGTGGGGATTGGGCATAAATCTGTCATATAAACCAGTATGATTTCACTTATTTTCAAATTTTACTATTTTGTGTATTTTGACTGTTGTAAATACATTTGTCTTCATTTTCTCCAAACTTAGATGATGCAGCTGGCTGTCATTTGGTTGTTTCTTCTCTTCCAACTTTTCAGGTCAGCCATTCCTTAATCCAGATGGCACTCCAGTTGTGTACAATCCTCCTATGCCTCAGCAACCTGTTAGGACCCAAGTGCCTGGACCTCCGCAACAGCCACCTCTCCCTGCGCCGCCTCAGCAACAGCCAGCAGCCAACCACGTCCTCTCACAGGTGCACATGTCACACCCATGATGCTTGTATTGGTGACTGACACTGTCATACTGCTGGCTGACAACAAGGGATGGGTAGGCTTGTTCTGGTGAAGCATAGGTTAAGAAGTAATAGCTCCAGAGGTGTGGGGACCTGGACTTCTTCCTGCCTGGTCCTCAGAACTGCTAATTACTGAACACGGTGGGCTGCCTCTTCTTAAAAATATAGAAGATAATTTGAGTATAAAAGTGTTATGATACCAGGAACATAAAGATGCCATGTTATGGTATCAAGAACATTTTCTGCTCCGGAGGAGAGGCTCTGCCTCCATCCTTAGTCACACTGTGTGGTTGGTTACCCCTGGTATTAGCGATAATATAGTTGGCAATCTGGGATGAGATTTAATCCAACTGAAATCTTGTTCACCTTTTCTTAAGGTTGTTTTTCAGCCAGATGAATTCTTGGGTTGAACTGCACAGGCAGTACTTGCAGCACAGAAGAGGTAGCACAGGACTCGTAGAGTGTGAATGTCTCCTTAGGAGCACTTTGGCTTATTCTACTCACAATACTGCACACTGAAGTACAGGATATATTTTATCCTTGTCTTGTACAAGAGGCATTTAATAAAATAGGCCAGATCAAAGATGACCTCAGCCCTTGAAGAAGAAAAGAAAAGCAGAGTGTGTGGGGGTGGGAGAGGGGAGGGTTCTGCCCCTTTTCGCAGCAGCTATTTCAGGCACCAAGTTACTGGCTATCATCTCCTGGGGTATTTTCAAATTGTTCTCAAAAAATTATTTATAGAACTTCAGCTAAGCCTTTATCTTTGTTCATTTTCCCTGTTGCAATCCTCTGTTCAGGATCCCTGCGTATGCCACAGTAGAGATGATCTGTTCTGAAAAAGGCCCATTTGTACCCCTTCTCTCTGTTTGCAGATTTCTTCACAAATTCTTTCCTATCTCTATGATTGTCTTCTCAGTGGATGCTGGAGTTGAACTTGCCCAAAACATTATAAGCAATGAAACCTCTCTGATGTTCAAATCACCACAAGCTAGAGAAAGTACTTTAGTATGGTTAAATAAGTGAAAGCAAAATGTTTTAATCTCTGCTTAGTAGTAAAATCTGTCTTTAGATGCTTTCAAGCAGCTTGTATTTAATGCATGTGTGGTATTTATTTCATAATTTAAAAATAAATCATTCTAAAAGAAACAGTAAATGTTAACTAGAAGGGATTTGCTGACTCATAGCTAATATCATGTATTTCTACTGGGAGATTGAGATACTGAAAATTACCTGTTTTAATTCTATGCAGTTGTGAGCATAAAAAAGGTCTCCGTTCCCTTTCTGGTAATGGAGCATAGGGTTTTTTTCTGGAGAATAGTTTTTTTTCTATTACAAAAGACTTTGACTTTGTTTTCACTTGTCTTACTCTGATGATAACCATGTTTATAAACCTGTTATTTCTTCAGCCTATGCGGCCTCTGCAGCCTTCTTCCCAGCCTGTTCCGTACTCTGCGGTCTCTTACCCACCCCCGCTCCTGCCCGTCTCCTCTACACAGCAATACTCTGTGGTATTACATCTTCTCTTCATCTCCTCTCCCCATGGGTTAATCTTTAGCAGATGCTGACCTTTGCTTGGTTGTTAAGTGGTGTGTGATACCAGTGTAATGACTGGCTAGCTTTTCAGTCACAGTAAAATGTTACCTGAGGGGGGGAAAATAGTTTTTCAGGTTTTAACGGGTTTATTTCAAGTTCAGCAGAAACGTGTGCAATTAAGGCCATATCTATATATCTCTATATTTGGATATTTAGACATATATTATTTATCTTTGTAAAGGAACAACTTTTCAGTGCTATTGTTTTGTTAGCCAGTCAATACCTTTTTATGTCTCTGGATTAACCTCTTCCCATGCTTTCTTATTGTTTCTTTGTCTGCTCTTTCCTCTGAACTCTAATACATTTTGAGGGATCAGCTGTTCTGGTTTTTGAGGTGACCTTTTTCTAGCCTCTTTGCCAGAACTCTTAACACCTTCACTATCATCCCTTGTTTAATAAATAGAAGCTGGAAATGAAATATCCTAGTCTTTTGTGTTAAACAAACAACTAAAAAACAACCAACCAACCAAAAAAACCACCCACAAACTGAAACTGAAACCTCCTAAAGGAGAACAGTTATTCAAGGCAGAATCTGACCTAGAGCCCAGGTCAAAAACTGAGGCTTCCCAGCTCCCCAGACTGCTCTGGTACCCCAGTGAATACATGTTTGCGCTGGGTTTGTGACAAGGTTTTGGTAGTGGGGTGGGTGGGGCTGGTGCAGGGGTGGCATGTCGGACAGAGCCAATTGCAGGCAGCTCGAGACTGACCCTGTGTTGCCCAAAGCTGAGTCAGTCATTGATGCTGGTGGTGTTTCTGTAATAATGTATTTGAGAAAGTATAAAAAATGCTGTGCAGCAGCCATGAGGGAGAGGAGTGAGAAGCAATTATGCAGACACCAAGGTCAGAAGGAAAAAGGGAGGGAGGTGCTCAAGGTCCTGAAGTAAAGATTCCCCTGCAGCCTATGGAGAAGAGCATTGTGAAGCAGGTCCCCTCCCAAGGCCCATGGAGGACTATGGTGGAGCAAATATCTGCCCTGCAGCCTATGTAAGACCCCACACCAGAGCAGGTGGAGATGCCCTAAAGGAAGCTGCAGTCTGTGGAGGACAGGAACTGTGGCCCATGAAGAGAAGCCCATGCTGGGGCGTGTTTGCTAGCAAGACCTATGACCCACACCAGAGCAGTCCATTCCGGAAGGACTGACTCCATTGAAGAGAGCTGTGCTGGTGCAGTTTGAGAACTGTAGCCCATGGGAATGACCCACAGTGAAGAAGTTTCTGAAGGACTATATCCCATGAGTGGGACCCCACACTGGAGCAGAGCAAGAGTGTGAGGAGGAAGGAGCAGCAGAGACAGTGTTATGAACTGATCACAACCTCCTTTTCTCATCCCCTTTTGACATTGGGGGGGGTGGGAGGGCACAGAAGAGCTGGGAGTGAAGTTGAGGCTAGGAAGAAGCAGGGGAGTTGGAGGAAGCTGGTTTTAGTTTTGGTTTTGTTTCTCACTATCTTACCATGTTATTAATTGGCAATAGATTAATATTCCCCAAGTTGGGTCCATTTTGCCTGTGATGGTAACTGGCAAGCAATCCCCCTATATTGCCAAGGATAGGGGAGTGACAGAGCGGCTTGGTGGGCACCAGCAACCAGCCAAGGTTAACCCACCAAGTGTTCTACAGTAGCTATTTTAGTATGTATTCAGGGTTTTTATTTTGTTATTATCTTCAACATTAATCAGAAATGTCTCCTAACAATAGATACAGATTTATGTGAATTCACTAGCCTGCATATGCTTAAATCTATAGTTAGTGTTATCTGCACTTCAGGTATATAATTCTAAAAGGAACTGCACTTCATTGAGGGTGTTTTGTTACCAGCGATGTTGTTTCTGATGCCATTTGAGTTTGAATGTGTGGGCTGCAGTCAGCATAACTTGTCTCCTTAGCAATGAAATGTGAGTGATTAATTAACCAACGTGAGCTGCCTGTGTGAGCTCAGCATATGTCTAATTGGCTGTTCATAGCTGGTAGTTCAGGTGTCTCTGCTATGGTTCACAACCGTTGTTAGGCATGTGGTTGTTAAAGCGGAGAATGAATCTCCTTCCAGGTTTATGATCATTTCAGAGCATTTCATGTTCAGGAAATGGGTTTGAATACTAAGTGTGCTGCCTGCTTCAAAGGCTTATTCCTGCTGATAGTGAACATGGTGAAAAGGATTGATGGTCTTGGTTCATAGTCTAAATGCAATACATCTGTAGTTGGTACCGGGAAAGTTTGTTTTATCTGCGTGTTACTGATACCATGTTTCGGTGGTTACTCTTGTACTCCACATATCCTGGTAGGACAAACTGACCAGGTCAGGATTTACTCATATTGGTAGTGTAGCAGAAGTCGGTGTGTATTGCTTGGGCCTATCCTCTGGACATTTTTAGAGGTAATACTAACTTACAATCAAATAGCAGTATTTTCTCTCTACACAAGGTATTATGAAAAGCAGAATGTAAAATCCAACAGAGCAGCATTATAGTTGTGTTACTAGGCATCAATGAGGAATTAAATACCAAAGTTAGATATTAATTTTTTTTTTTTTAATCAAATGAAAACAGGGCTTTTAAAGATGTAAAGGTATTCTAAATAAAGTTTTAGGTACAAACTCACATTTCCAGTGGTAATTAAGACTATCTTTAGCCTGGGAATGATACAATTTTATCAGAAAATGTGAACATAACTAATCAGTAAGAGACAGCACTTGCACTTACTCTTTCTTGATTAACTCCTATCTGCTTCAGGATGATCTAAGAGAAGATCAAATGGTCTTAAAATATTTTTAATGTTCCTCCGTGTTTGGAGAGTCCACTTCTGAAATACAACCCAAATTTGCCTGTTTAGCAGACAATACTACTGATCACTTCTAATTGCCAGGGATCCTGAATTGCCTGTAAAACAAAGGAGCTTGGGGTTACAGTAATGGAAGTTTCAAATTTTGCAGGACTCCTGCAGTGCTCGGTGCAATCAGTGTCATAGTTCCAGATGTTCATAAAATACAGATCGTAGATAACCACTAGAATCCATTTCTTGCAGCTATAGCTTGATTACAGGTTAAAAAAAAAAGAATCCTTGCATTTAATATAATACCAAATTAGAGGAATGTACCTTGTTATTCAGGATTAGAGCCTCATTAACTTAAGCTCTTCAGACCAAAAATTACTATAACAATACTGATGCCTTCTGCTCTTTTAACTGAAGTTAGGTGTTTCCACTCGTTTTGGAGTCCAAACATAAACTTAGTGACACAAATCCTGACTTTTATTGTTGTCAGTTGAATTCTTACAATAAGTAGATAGAGGCAGATGTAATCCAAAAATTGAGCATTTGCAGTGAAATAAGTGAAGTCTCTGAATATGGATGTTCTCTCCTGTTGTCAGCCCTGAAGGTGATTTCCTGCTGTGTTCCACCTTGTTCTTTCCTGGTGTTCTCTGGCTGGTGTTGCTAATGCCCAGTAATTTGAGGCATGCGTATCTGAAACTTACTGAGATATTTGTCTGTTTTATTCTTTTTTTTTTTTTCTTGAATGTGTATTTGTGAATGTAATTTTTCATTTTTTTAACTCTTACAGCAAGACAACCTAGGATCACAGTTTAGCCATATGAGTCTTGCCCGCCAGACACCTGCTGACCCAGCTGAACCTCACACTGCTATGTTCCAGTCCACTGTAGTCCTGCAGCCCCCACAGCAGTCTGGTTATATCATTGCAGCTGCTCCACCTCCACCACCCTCTGGCCAACCAGTTTCTGCTCCGGGCTACTCGACATCTAGCCACCCCATCAGCCAGCAAGTCCTCCAGCAGCAGGGATACATGCAGCAGCCTGTGCCGCAGGTATGATGGCTGCGTCTCCATCTGCCCACCAGCCGTGTGGAGAAATGGATCCTGCTGCTCTCCAGTGAGCTTTCTACCCACTGAGGGGCTCCTGCTGAGACTGCAGCTGTGTGCATTTTTCTGGGATTGGGGGGCTTCTTCTGCCTTACATGCTTTGAAATGAATGACTTCAGTTTACTCAAGGAGCAATCATCACCCAGGTTTACCTGTAGCTGGTAAAACTCATGCCCTGTGTAGTTTACTAGTGCCTCAGATGTTTCTTTGTGGGAATTAGGAATTCTTACCTCTATAGTGAGCATAGAAGAAATCGGCTGTTAAAGAGGGAATTTACGTAGTGTATTTTTTAATTGCTAAACTCTTTAACATCAGTTGCACCTTTTAATAAATTTTGCATCTTTTATCATGTGATTGGTTTTGCATGTAGATATCTGCCTTCTATTAACGTGCAGGTAGTGGATCTCTTTACCTGTTGTTTGTTTCCAGATGCCAGCGTGTTACTGTGCCCCCAGTCAGTACCCGCACTCCAGTCAACAGTACCGGCCTGTTTCTGTCCATTACAACACGGGGCAAAACCAGCCTCTGGCACAGCCTGCACAGCAGACAGGTTTGTTCAGCTCCTTCAGTACTTCATTACAGCACCTCATCTGCGTTTTCTACTGGTTTTGCTTTTTTAAACTTACTTTGCTGTAATATTTCAAATAAAGTAGAAGCTCCTATATGGGATACAACATATGACCAATCTAAGGTGGAAAAATTGGAGTCAGTTGTTCATGAAACTTGATATTTGAGCCATTACTATGAGTGGCTTGTGCTGTAACTTTAATCATAGGATTTATTTTTTTTTAGTTTAGAACTCAATAATTTTTTTAAATTTGTAATTTTTAGCTAACTTGCAAAGTAAGCTGAATTAGTACCTTTAAATGATGTAACACTGCAGAGATGTACCTTAACTGAAAGCTCTAAAGAAAAGATACTAATTTTAGATCTAGTGGCATGAAAAGAGTACTATGCAGAGGATACTAGTGATACTGTTTGAGTATTTCTTTCTGTCCTATGATTAAAGGTATCTGAGTATGAATAGAATAGTTAATGAGACCTGAGTGGTTAGAATTAGTTTTCTGCTCCTCCTATTTTTAGTAAAGACTTTTCAACTGTTCCTGAGTCACCTTTCTCTGAGTGTTACCAAGCTGTATTTGTCTCCCTTCTTTCCTATTGTCTCTTTTTCCTTACAAATTCTACCTGTAGCTGCTATTATTCCAATAATCTATACTTTAAAATACTGTTATGACTTCTTCAGTAAGATTCAGATTCCTGAAACAAATTTACTTCTGAGTAATATCTTGACTCACAGTGGAAAATTTTAAGAATTAACTAGGGATGTTTAGAGGCAGAGATCCTTAAAAAAATCGGGCTTTTATACCATGTCTTAGTTGAATACATTCATCTTAGTTTCCTTTTGAGTTTCCTTCAGTAAAGATTTTTCTAACCCACCCCCAGCTACGTGTTGCTCTACAGAAACAGGATGAAAGCTCAGCTTTTACAAATATTAACTGGATTTCTTTATAGCTGTTCTATGAAGTAGCCTGTAAGAGGGATGGCTCCCCCTTCTGCAGTTGTTCTAGGAAGTGCTCCAACAGCAGCAACACTTGAAGCTGTTATCCAGGATTCGGTTCACAAATTTACACGAGATTATTTCACTGCAGAGTCATCAAGATGTGATGCCTGCTTATGGTAGGGTTGTCAGATCATTTTTAAATACTGTTGGTCCCTGCTTACTGCAAAATAGATCCCTCTTCTCACTTTTCAGAAGTGAAAGTATATTGACACTTTAAGGAAAACAAATAATTTTGGTTTTGCAACTTGTTCTGTCTACTGGCATTAAAAATGTGGAATCCAACCATATTACACAACCTTCTTCCATTCTCTGAATTTTTAATACCTAGACTACTTAATAGGAAAAAGTCTGGGGACAGCCTGGGTGAATCGTATTTGTGTAACTAAACAGTTGGAATTTGAGAGCATTGGGTGATGGTGCAGCAGCACCAGGATGCAAAGCTAGGAATCGGTTGCTATTAGCTATGTTTTTCTTGTATGTTTTTAGCTTTTTGTTTTCACTGAGTTTCACTGCCTGTAATGTGGACTGGGTAAAAAGCAGCAGCAGCTAAAACCTCCCTCTGTGTCCTATGAGAAATAAAATGGGAAAGCTGTGCAGACAGATACTTTACTCCTTTGATAATGTACCTCGTACCTGTACCCTCACATAGAGGGATCATGCTGAAGTAGTGAAGGGGTGGTCGAGTCAATGTTCCATTCAATCCCGTTTGGTTACTTGCTGTTTACTAGCACTAATGTTAGAGAGAAGTGTTTTACTAGAAACTGCATAATGAGTGTGTAATTCAAGACCTCCAAATTGCTACCAAGCCATTGCTGTCTCTCATTTACTGCTTTATAGGCAAATTTGAACCTGCATTCTAGAGATGGAAGGTTCTGTGTCATGTTTTCTATGCTCTAAACTGCTTGTTAGATGGTGTATTCTGAAACACTATAGTGTGACCTGACTTTATTTCTGAGCTGTTGGATTCGGGGCCGTAACACTGTCTGAGAGGTTTACATTTCTCACAGTGAACCGGTCTCTTTTTCAGCTGCTTCCTGGCTTCCTTTTGAAAGGGCTTTCAGGTGAAATAGTTGGGGGGGGGAGCAGGGGTTGCTTTGGCTGCCTAAAAGGTGCTGGGTGAAGACGACAACTCTTGCAGAAAACGGCATTTCCAATCACCATAGTGAGGGCCTAGATACCATCAGACCTCACCACAGGTTGATTAAAAATCTTATGTGGACTACAGTTACTGTAGGAACATCAGCTGAAGTTCAATTTGTTTCTGCTTCACCCCGGCCAGGGATGGAACTACACAGCTGTAATAACAGCTGCAGTTGTAGCCAAGCTGCACTCATCGCTTGTTAACCAAGTGGTTGCGTGTGCTTTTCTGTTCTTGAATAAAGACTGTTTCTCCCTTGTGTTACTCGGAAAATGTATTTCTAGATTCTGTAAGGTAACTTTTCTTCTTAACAGCGATTTCTTTTTAATTCTATAAATGCTAAGAAGCATGCTGCTTTTATCTACTGTTTCAGAGTATTTCTGTGCAATGAGCCAATCTGCTGTGGCAGGTGTGGCTTTTCTGCTGAGCACTGCAATTCTGTCACACCACTCTGGGCAGAGGTGAAATCGTGGAGCTAAAAATAGCACATTCTTTGGAACGCTGTGGGGAACCTTCTTGGCAGTCAATTTATATTGTCCCAGTTCTCTCTGCTTGCAAAATTGATCACGTCTGTCTCTGGAAGTGCCAGAAAAAGCTGAAAAATATTCACAGCTACATTGCAGTTTCTGGGAATGAAGAGTGTAGATTGCAGATGCATTGATTGGATCATGTACCGCAGCTTCGTGTTCTGCTGCTTCTTAGGTGCCAGAGATCATTTTGTAACAAAGAACATTTAGGATTTTTATTACACATGTGAGAAGGATTTTTGTGCACAGTAAAGAGTTTTTATTAAGAATTCTCATTATTAATCCTAACTCAAGCATGCCTTGTTCTGAAGTTTTGTGCAGTACTCTGAAAATATTTAGTGTTATGTGTTTCTAATGAACAGCTCTTAGTTTTAACAAACTGAACCTTATTCCCTTTAATTTCCTGAAGTAATATTTGATTATACAAACAGTCTTTTTTTCAGTCTTCATTGTTGCCATTTCTATGGAGACAGCCAGCTGAGACTGCAGCAATGTTCATTGTACCCTGTGTGCCTGTAATCAATGAACATTGGTGGGGTTTGCTTACCAAAAAAAGTGGTTTGTAGTAACTGAATTGTTTTCAAGTAGACCGTGCCATTTTCTAAACCCAGTTTAAAACCAATCCAAGTGCATTTTTGCAGCTGTATTTGCTTTATTGTAGCTTCATACCAAGGTAGGGTGCATGGGGAATGTCAAGGTCAGTAGAATGTGAATGCATCCCAGTTAAATACAGGCTCTTCTTGCTGTCAGTGTGTCTTGAGAAGGCCAGTTTTGTTACCCTGCAGTGATAACTGGCTTTGTCTCAAACACTGACAGGTGTGGGGTTTTGCTGAAGGGATAAGTAGCACATTCCTGTATAACAGAATTTAACAAAAAGAACTTCATTTGTGTTCAGCATGTGTTTTGATCATAATAGCAATTACCTACTTTAAAAAACAAAACCAGAAACAACAACAAAAAGAAAGTGGGAGTTAAGGTTGGACCTAATAGATGCAGATATTTCCTGTTTGTCACTCGGCTTAGGGTTTTGGGGCTTTTAGGCCATTTTTGAAAGATAACTGAGGGTACCAGTTTAAGCAATAACAAATTGTTGTAGAGGTACTACAGAAAGGTGAATATGAAAATCTTTCTTTTTTCCCCAAGCCACCTTTAAATATAAAATGTCTTCCACTGAATATGAACATGGCTTTTAGCTGGAAGATTTTTCTCAGTTCCCAGTTGTCTTTAGCATTAGAGATTTCAGTAGAAATTGCCCTTTTAAAAAGGATTTGTACACATGCCTTACACAAATTTTCTTGAAGGGTCGTTTAGTTTTGAATCATAGTCAAGACACTCTCATTGTAGGGCACCTTTTGTCTCTACTACTAGCAGAATTTAGCATAACTAGAATTTCAAAACTAAAGTACTGAGAATGGTCTCATTCATAATAATAGACCATTGATTGGTTCTGATACTGTCTGGCATGCTTTGTTCAAATGCTTTTAGCTTTCACCTATCAAATCAAGGTCTTAATGCATGTAACTCACTTAGAGTGTAAATAAATATTGCAAGCATGTGAGATCAGCATTGCAGAAATATGTGCAGTATTTCACGCTGGATCCAAATGAGTAAATCTGTGAATTTTAATGTTGGCTTCTTTTTATGTGCATGGTAAGTTCAACTCTTATGAAGCTGCCAGATTTAAAAAGCCATTGGAAAATGCTAGACGTATATTTCCGCATAGGCAACTGTGTATAAAACGTGTTCATTATTTCAAAATAAGATTTAAATGTATAATTTCAGGTTACCAAGTTTTGCCTAACCAGCAGCAAAACTACCAGGGTTTAGTTGGAGTTCAGCAGTCTCAGAATCAAAACCTAGTCAGTGGCCAACACAACAATGTTGGGAATCAGATCCAAGGTGTGATTGTTCCATATCCTTCAGTGCCATCTTATCAGGTGCGTAGTTGAATCATAACTTTCCAGTCGTCTTCCATGTGTTTGAGTTGTGTGTATATATGGGGGTTTTTGGGTGTTTTTTGAAGTGCATTACTTTGTAAATGGTAGAAAGCTGCAAGCAGGTGTCAAAGGTGACTCTGGAGCCAGAAATTAAAACAAACAAAAACCAAACAAACAAAACCACAATTGAAGTGAGAAGAAAATCCAATTCTACTTCTGTTGAAACCAAGTGCTACTGTGTTAATTGCAATTCAGAGGATGGGGAACAGAAAGCTCATAAGATTTCCTTCCCTATTACCTGCTTCCTATTGTAAAGAAAATCTCTTTTGCCAATTGATGGGAGTACCTTGGGGACAATGTTTGCATTTTTGGGAAAGGAGAGAAAAGGATTTCTTTTAGTAAAGCACTATTATTTCAAATACTGTTATCACCTGTCTTCTGGATTTAGAGAACTCCAGCAGATGTTTCAGCTTTTGCTTTTTTTAAAAAATTCGTATATAAACTAGGTGATGGCCAAGAGGCAGGAAAAAAAAGGTGTCCATGGAAGAAAATCTGAATGTGTTCTCAATTGTAGGTTTCGGTGCCTCAAGGTTCCCAAGCAATGTCCCAGCAGACGTATCAACAACCTGTTATAATTCCCAGTCAGTCAAGCCAAGGATTGCCCACAACAGGAATGCCGGTTTACTACAGTGTCATTCCATCAGGTCAACAGAATAATTTAAGGTGAGTTCAACTTGGGTATCTGATTTCTCAGCAACTAGGCTTAATTGCCTTGTAATCACTGACAGGATCTGCTACAGGATTGCAGATATTAAAATATTTTAAAGACAGACTTATAGATGCTTTATTATCTATTCAGTTTTGTTCTCACACAATTAACTAAAGCAACCAGTACTGCCTTAACTGGGAAATACTTATTAGACTGGAAAGCGTTGTTTCTGTATCACTTTCAGCAATACTTTACTACAGTTCCACGTCTGAAGTTTTCTGCATTCCTTCTCTTGTACAAAACACCAGTGCATTCAGTAGCAAAGCTTTTTGCAGTAACGTTTAAGATGACTACCCATATCACTGGCTTTGTCGAAAATACTACTTTAATAAGGTGTAGAGAAAAGAGAATTTGAATATCAGAAAACTCTGACTTTCTTCGTTTTGGGGAGTTTTGTCTGGTAGGAGCTTAGCTTACTTGTGTTGCTAACAAGGCCTGCCAGCACAAAACTGACTATGAAATAAGTATAGGAACTTTATCCTATGCTCAGCTTTTGTTTGATAAAAGGTTTTTTTGTTTCCCTGCCTTGGTAACAACAAGTTGGCCTACATGTACAGACCTACCTGTCTATGCATCTTTGTCCCCAACACAGTCTGAGTATTTGTAAGAGAACAGATGGGCAGATAGATACCTAAAAGAATTCATTAGGAGTAATCCCTGTTACAAATTCTACTTTCTCTATTTCTTTAAACTTACAAATGTGCATCAATACTTTGCTAAACAAGCAGCAACAGTATGAAGCTTGCCTCATCCTTCTGTGAGTGCAGAGACTGAAACAGTATTTGTGCCATCGCTGCATGGCTTCACTACTTAACCCTCAATTCTTGTTCATTGTATCTGAAGGCTCTTTTTATCCTTTTCTTCTCTCGTTATATTTGAGGTTCAGTGAAGCCAAAGGTAGACATAATCCCAGACTTTTTTTGAAGTCAGTTTTGTTGCTTGATTTTGTCATTTAGAATGTCCCTCTCTTTTGAACAATGAAACATTTGTTAGGAATTCAGAGCAGACTAGCAACTAATGACAGCATCTTGCTTTTATCAAGCTAGTTACATTGCAGCACTTTGACAAGCAAAGCAGAATACTGTTCTGCGGGAACTGAATAGTCTCAAACCTGCAGGTCACTACTGAAAACCATAAACAGTAACAGGTGAAAAGCTGTGTGAGAGCACACATCCCATGCAGATGTAAAACCACCTTGTTTAGTTTTCACTGAGTTTTCTCTGCTTTAATGGAAAGGAATCTTTAAATTAAAATTGTATCATTGAACTGAGGGACAAAGGATGGAACAAACTTCTTGTGACAACATAGGTAAAAATGGTAAGTCCAACATGATTACACCTACTTTTTTCCACAATTTGAAGTAATATTTTTTTCTCATTTCCTCAGAATGTTGATCTGTTAGTACAGAAATGAAGTACAGGATACTATAGGCACCATTCTGATCATGGCCCACCAATTGGATGTTCTGGCTCTGGCAGTATGATCAGTTAGTGGTATCATAGAATTTACCTATGTCTGTAAAGTTATCCTTTTCCTACATATTATGAACAAATGAAATTTTGTCTCCTTGAATCTTCCTCCTTTTCCCACCCTCTATTTAGTAAAGCCAGGGAAAGGCGATCCCCCTCTAAGCTGTGTTCCTTCACACTGAAGCGGAGGTGAGCTCGTTTGGAGTGCTGCATAAGCTGCCCCAGCTGCGAGAGGCCAGCATCCAGCTGAGGGACTGCAGCAGGAGTCCTCATGGCAGGTTCTGTGGCGATTGTTTAACTCAGACCTAGTTCTGGTTAATTGGGCAAGACAACAAATTGTCTTTTTTTTATTATTTTATATGTCTTTATACGAATGCAGAACTATTGACACAAAAATAGTATATCAAAATAGATGAATTAGTACAGATTCTTAAGGTATACAGGGCAAAAGTTTTTGCCGAGGAAGAGATGGGAAATTTAAGTCTTCTGAAGAATGAGTAGATTTGGGGGTAGGCGGGAATATTACTGATTTTAAAATTAACAAAATCTTGGTGATTTGCAGTATGCGCAGAGAACAAATGCAGCAGTCATGATTAAATAAAATTGAGTGTAGCATAAATGCCTGTTAGTCATGTTCTTTTACTATTATTATTACAGTTCATCAGTAGGATATTTGCAGCCTCCAGGATCAGAGCAGATGCAGTTTCCTAGAACATCATCACCATGCAACTCACAGCAGCTTCAAGGACAGCAGTGTGCAGGTGCGGGGAATAAAGTTTTTCTTTAAAGACTTTGTAAATGTCCAGCTATCAATATGCTGGGTGACTGGATATTTGCTATTAAGGGTTTGATTTAGAATTAACTACTGTATTATATTTCCTTCTCTGTTCCATTTTTGACACTATACTGGAGGCAGGATAACTTGACATCTCCATTTGTTTACCATTGAAAGCTCTCAAGTTACTTTCTTAGAATTGAGTAACTTGTATCATAAGGTCTTGCCTGTCTATGAGTTGAGACAGACATGGGAACTGCACGTTGGTAGCAGAATGACTTTTGTCTTTTCCTGAATAGCTACATGGCTCTGAAAATGTTGAGATTTGGGGTTAGAGCTGATAGAAAAAGCAAGGTCCATTTTGGAAACAGTACACTTGGCTCTGCTGCTCAAGAAGCATTTCAGAGTTCACTTAATGGAGTAGGAGCAGTGATTTTCTTCAGAGTTCTTGGGAAGAGAGTGAAAACAGTAAGTGCTCTGGATTGGATAGAGGTAGCTTTTTGACCTGCTGAAAATTAAATCCTCCGAAGCTGTGTGGGGTGTTCTGGGTCTGTTTTTATGATAGCCTTATTTAATGCTTTTACTTTCATAGTTTATAGCAACCATTCAAGTCAGAAGCCATCACCTCCTACATTATTGCCACCTTCATCAAAGTCAAAGCCACAACAGGCTGCTTCCATTGTGCACTACAGCATAGTCTCTCCACCCTCATCATGTAAAAGTTCGCCCACTGGTCTTTCCATCATGCAGCCAATAAAAGGTATATTTTATTGGGATTTTCATCTAAGCCATTCTGTCTAGAAACCTGTTGGAGATTATCAGATTGATTTAATGGCTAACAGTTAGAACTGCAACTTTGAGTGCCAGTTCTGCAAGTAGTTTTTTTGGTCATCCTTTGTCTGAACTGCTATCACTGTAACTTTTAAAATGACAACTTGGAACTTAACTGAAACAACAGCCAGCTTCATAGGGACAGTCTGGAGGCAGTGTTCAGTAGATAAGTGTCACTTAGCAGAAGCACTTAAACCAGGTTCAGATCAGTTTTTGATCTACAAAATATTTGGGTAATTATTAGAAGATGTATAAACAGCAGCCTCAATGGTGTGTAAAAATGGTGACAGAGCTTGTCATATCCATCAGATGTTTATAAATGTTACTATCCAAACACTTTAAAAACTCTGAATTTCCAACGACCAAATTGATGGACTGGTCAGGAAATTAAGAGTGCTAGGGTTAGGCTCCAAACGAGAGGTTATCCAACAATCCTGTGATCATAGCAGCACTGTCTTTATTTTACCAATAGGGAATTCAATAGAGTAGAAGTTTGCTTAGCCAAAAAAGGGGTAATCTTAGACACTGCTATCTCAGTGTTTTGCAAGCAAGCAATAGATTAAACAACCCTAGGTCAGTGACCTAGATTCCGCTATAGCTGTGGTGTTCCTTACAAACATTTATCTTTTAAAGATATTTTTAGAGCCTGTTTATTTGTAAATAGCTAACATGCAGTTAAGTGGCAAGATAGCTGGGACAGCAGTGTGTTACAGATCATGGGTAGGTTTGGCTTTGTTTCCCATTTGCTTCAAGTCTGTTTGGGTTTCACTCTAGATCATCATTTCAGGATGTCCAAAATTAGTCTCACAGTAGTTTGTTCTTTACCCTCCTAATCTATGCTGGAAGTGCTGGTTTTATGCAGTTTTGAAAGCCTGAAACCTGTTAAACTGTGCTTTAAAGAAGTTTGGGGAAGGGGCACGCCCTCTATGAGTCAGAGAGAGTAAAAGCGTGTTTTCAGTAAGTGATACTGAGATGATGAATCAAGGCCACTCAGGTAAGGACGGTGAGGACAAACGCACACAAGCAGCAGAGTCATGTTTCTTTTCATCTGAAAAAGTTACAGGGGACCAGACTGCAAATCTGGGAAACCTTCCCAGCGGTTCTTTGGGGTTTCCCTTCTCATGGGTTTTGACAGGTGACTTAACGCATTCTGTGACGCTTCATTTTGTCAGAATGCTTGTCTAAGAAGATAATTCCACTTATTTTCATTTACTGAAATGCTGTGGAACTAGAAATAGTAGAAAGAACAAGTTTTTCTGGATGTACAGTTGCCTTTTGCTGTTCAAAGAACATTTTCAGAGGGCGACACTTCTGTAGAAATGGTGCTATAGATGATTTCAAAAGATGAGTGTGATTTTGTTGGATGTTCTGCTCACAGAACTAAGTCAAAAGAGTATGCTAGAGTGCTGCAGAATAAAGTAGTGGTATGAAACAGTAATGTACATAAGTATAATTTATAACATACATGTATGCATAAAATAATAAAATGAAACAATTTTGTGTGTTTGAAAATGTAGTATGTATATAGATGCTTGTCTGGAACATCTCAGGTTTAGATACAGAGATGACATAAGTTTATGGCTTTATCACTTGGAAACTGTTGTATTGTATATTATTCTGGTTTTATGGTAGATATCCATAAACAGAGTTATATTTTATTTTGCTGTGCAACAAAACATATTCGCAGTGTGGCTTTTATAAGGACAGAGCAGGGACTCTTAAATTTTATAGCCCCTGCTAAAGTTGGCCAGGTATCTGATGCTTGCCTTTCAATCTGTAAGACATGGGTAGAACTTTTTGCCATTAAAAGGAAAGTACAGATGTGAAAACACTGTGCTAATAATACTTCATTTGTTTTTATACATATCTATATAGTAAATACTTCAGAATACCATTTAGAAAAGCTAATACAGTTTTAATATTCTGAGTCCATTTTACATTGTTTGATTTCCTTTCTGAAGGAGTCTGTTTCTTTTTGTGCAGCCCAGGGGTAATGAAAGCAATAACCCATTTTAAAAAATGGAAGATGAATGCATTTTCTAGTCTGTATCTGACTGCTTGTAACTGGTGCTATGATGTAGGTAGTAAATTGAGGAGACTGTAGACTCCCTCTTCAAAGGTGGATGATTAAATGATGTTTAAACCATGTGTTTTAATCGTGGTTTCTGAGAAATGCTGTAAACGGCGGGTAGAGCAGAGAAGGAAATTGTAAAGAACCATTTATAAGTAAACAGGACGTTCTATAAATTACAGAGCCAGGTCAAAGGGGGAAACCAGCTTCTCTCTGGGGCAGCCTCACATCACAACTCCTCATGCGAAACCTTATAGGACAGTGTTGGCTGGCTGGCTCTTCTCTAGACTTTGGCATTTCTGTAGCTAGCACAGTAGCCAAGTGGTAGAGGATGTGTGAGTCAATTTGCAGTCTCTGCCCAGAAAAACATTCTATATAGAACTTGTAAATTAGGGTAGTTTTTGCCTCAGACTAAAGATTGATTCCAGGTCTTTCTGATGTTTGCCATCATACCAGAGAAAACATTTTGAGTCCCTATTGCTGTTGTATATCATGTAAAACTAACTAGGTAACTTCTGTTTTTAATTAAAGCACAGTTTTGTTTTATATACCACATTCTTCAACACATCACTCTGACAGTAACTACAGGGAGTAGAATATTTTCAGCTACTCTCAAATAGAATGATTTCTTTCCAAAATATTCTCAATGAATTTTGGTGGTTCTGCTCGATCTTCTAGTTCTGGGAAGCCCTCTCTAAGTTAACTATTGCAGATTGATCTGGTAGTGGAAATGTAATTGTACAGAAGATACTGCTCTTGTTTTCTAGAATTCAGCAGCTTATTTAGCAAAACATTCATTATGTTGTTTCCCTTTTTTTAATTCATGTCTGTTCTGCTGAAACAAAAACTGCAATGTATAATGAACTAACTGTATCCTACCAATTTCTTGTCTTGTAGCAGTAGCACCACCACCAGGTGGAGGAGTAGTAATGATGCAGCTAAATATACCCAACAGTCCTCAGCCTCGGAACCATTCCCCGCCGCAGTGGAAACAGAATAAATATTACTGTGATCATCAAAGGGGGCAGAAGTCCACAGAACTTAGCACTTTAGACAGTGCTGCACAGGTATGAGGTTTTTGGTTTGCTTTCCAGGATGTTAAGTCTTGCAAAAATTGCATTTTTGCATATTTTTTAGTTCTTTTTGGGGAGTAAAAATCTACTCTAATACTTAATATAGCTATTTTAACTTTACTTCAGTCTTTGAACACTGCAAGTGGTCTTTAGCTTGTTCAATGAGGTACTTTTTAAAGCACTAACTCGTTTTTTATTCCAGTTGCAGCATAGTCCTCAACTAGGTAGTCCTGTCACCTCGCCGGCCCAGTCACCAGCACCAGCTCAGCTATCAAACATGAAGAACATCCGTCCCACATTAACGCCTCTTTCTATTGTGTCCCAGTTTTCTAGACCTTTTGTCCCTGGACAAGGTATATTTTTAGTTAACTACAATGTGTGCATGCTTTGCTATCTGACTGTCTTAAAATACCAGATATATGAGGATTTTCTGACAAACTGTGGTTCATTTTAGTAGTAATGCTGTTGAAGCAGGATCATCAAAGTTAACCACTCAAGCATCATGTAGAATTTCACCTCATCTCTTCACTGATACTGTTCCCCATCTTCTCACAAGCTTTTCATCTTGTTCTTGTGAGAGCTTCTATAACCCACAAGTTTTCTCATGTGAAATTCTCTGATTCAACATTAAAAATATTAATAAAATGCTTGACATAGTTTAGCTTCAAATTTCAACCATAAATCAAGAACTTGGCGCACACTGTCACAAAGGATATAATATTAGAGCTACAAAGATGAAATAAATAATGTGGGACTAGCTGATCTTCATACATTAGGCAGGCATGTTATCTTTTGGGGGAAAGGATATAGAAATGCGATGTTGAGATGAGTGTTCTGCCAAACTCATTACTTGATGATGCACTGAACCACTTCCTAAGTTAAAGTTTCTTTGTAGAAAAATGAGCATGATGTGACTAGAACCTCTAGCCAATGCTGCAGCTACTTCAGTTAGTATTTCAGATTGTACCCACTAAAAGACAAATAATTCCTTGTAGAAGAATTTCAGTCCTCTGCTGCCATGTTAACGGGGGAAAAAAAGGGAGTTTTCACTAAGATGTGATGGTTGATAACACTTAAAAGCTAAATGATAAAAAACCCTTTGTCAGTGAGCAAAGACGTCCTGGTATAGTTCCCAAACTCAGAATTAATGGGTCTATTTTACAGATTTACTTAGAAGCAAAACTTACAGACAATTCTGTATGTCTTCCTTACTGATAAAGAAAACCTTATTTTCTTGTCTGTCTTTGTCTTATCTGCTGCATAATCTTTATGCCATTGCTTTGTATTCTGATGTAAAAATTCCAGGTTGCCCATTGTAAAGTTCACCTCTCAACTTTCTGAATTTTCAGTGATTATCAAAACCACCTATTCCATTGCCTTTGTGGATCCTGGATGTAACCATGAAAATGATTCAATTAGTACACTAAGAGGAGCTGAAGCCTTATTAAGCTCACTTTGAAATGAGAGGATTAGACTGCAATGAATAAAACTTTTTGTGTTTCTAAGTGCAGTCCTTAAATGCAAGAAAACTTGCTCTTTTTCACCTTGTGATCAGTATGTAACTGACTGATTTAATTGTGCCAAATCTTATTTTGTTAGCCTAGCCAAATACACTACTCAGTGCATTGTTATTCTGCTTTCTCTTCTGTATAAGATACACATCATAAGAGGAACTTGGAGGAAGATTGCATGTAACAGAAAAACCCTTCTAATTACTTTTCTCTTTAAGGAGATGCCAGATACCCATTGCTTGGCCAACCCCTGCAGTACAACCCACCACCTTTATTACGTGGACAAGTAACAAGCCAACAGGTATGAAAGAGAACAATATCCTGGCAACACTGAAAAAACCAACTCAGGACTACCATTATGACCACCATGAGTAGGGGAATATATTACTGCATTAGAGAAGTAATTGAGTGGAAGGTGCCTGCTTTCAAAAACAGTTTTATGCTGTGTCGATACTTCCCATTATTCTTGTCTGTTGTATTAAAAAAGTGAGAAACATTTTCCTGAAATCTGGTTTTAAGTAGTTCTGATTATGGATTTTTTAAGTAATTTGCCAGTAATTCCAAAAATCAGAGTGAACATTTGCTGAAAAGGATTTTATTTGAATAATGACTTTAAAAAAAAAAAAAAGAAAAAAAGAAAATAAATGTGGATATTTCTAAACCAAGAGTGGGTTTATTTCTTAGAAAAAACTAAAATGGTGTTGGCAAAGCTAAAAAGTTTTGCCATCTATTGGTTTGGACAGACCACAGACCCCCTACCTCTACCTTACTCAGTTCTACCTGAGATCAGCCGGATGATGTGATGGATTGGGGTGACAGAGGGTGTGGGGTGTTCTTTCCAGAAGATTCAAGGTGGTGCTTTTTTCATAATTTCCTCCATTTCTTCTGAAGCCAAAGATTGAGTGCGTCTGTGCTAAACTCAAGGATAAAATTGGACACAAGTCTTTCCTGTACCATGGTAGTCCAGGTTATTTACAGACCTTGCACCATTTTTCACTGAGCTAACCTAGAAATTTTAAGATACTGGTGTGCTGTCACTAAAATACATGATTTATGTCAATCTTTCCAGTGTCAACCTGGGAACAGACACGGAAACAGGGGGAAGAAACCAGCAAAGAAGGCAGCTTCAGCAGATCTTGGTGCAGGAGAATCAGGTATGGTATCGCTGATGGACAGTTCAGAAAAATGACTGATAGCGATGGGCTGGGAAGGTAACCAGAAAAGCATAGGGGAGAAAAGGGCCAGAAGAGCAACTGGGCAGAAATGGACATGGCAAACATTGGAAATGTAAGGATGGGGAGGAATACCCAATTTGGAGAGAGGGGAAGAGGAAAGTTAAATAAGGAAAGTGGAGTTTTGAAGGTCAGAGAAAATGCCAGAGAATATCAGGATTGGACAATACTAAAAGGAAAAGCAAGTTTGCCAGTTTACTGGATGTAAGTTCTATTACATTGTTACATTAAATACTGCTATATTAAATATACCCCAACTCCATTCTACTTACATGAAATATGAAATCAAATATAAACCACAAATTAGTTTGTGCTGTTTTTTCTTGAGTTTTGTGTTGTTTTTTTCTTCTAATACAAGTAAGCACATGGGGACATATTATGAGATCTCCTGGAGTTAGTAAAGATGTCATCCAAATAAAACCTGACGTCATCTATCTTATCTTTACTGGAAAAAAAATTTCTTGCATTATC
Source organism: Brachypteracias leptosomus (assembly GCA_013401335.1). Classification (NCBI taxonomy): domain Eukaryota; kingdom Metazoa; phylum Chordata; class Aves; order Coraciiformes; family Brachypteraciidae; genus Brachypteracias; species Brachypteracias leptosomus. The sequence continues at coordinate 142,366 of VYZX01002838.1, read as the reverse complement.
TACTGTCAACTCTTTGCAGAAAGTTGCAGATAAATCAGCTTTTTCTAACAATTTACCAGAGAGGATTTTTTGAGATATGACAGACTGATTTCTTAGCATGATGATGTGTGAAAAGCTAATGGGCAAAGCCAGTGAGATGCTGTACTGAGTTCTCAAACCTGCTACAAAAATAAATGTTGTTATTTTTTTCCTCTCTTTTGAGGGCCTTCTTTGTACTATCAGCTTTTATTAGCACACTTGTAGCTGTAAGCTGTCCTAAATGTGAAAGCAAAAGGCTGTCTGAGTACCAGAAATGGAATGCCTGTGTATTTTGGATGGGCCAACTAGAGATACAAGTATGAAATAACTCATTCTCCATTGTTTGTTATATCATTAAGTACAATGACCATTTAGATTCAATGTTTTTCTTGTTTCAGTTGTGGGAAAAGTTCTAGAAATTACTGAACTGCCCGAAGGCATAACTCGTATGGAAGCAGAAAAACTATTTGGAGAACTTTTAAAGGTCGGTGCCAAGATTCGGTGGCTAAGGGATTCTCAGTGTCTGCAAGCGCAGCAGCAGCACCATCGTCGTTACTGTGGCAGTGGAGACAGCAGCGTGAACACTGAGCCATCCAAACCTAGTGACTTGGCTTCCACTTACACGGTTCTAGCTACGTTCCCTACGATGTCAGCTGCTCAGAATGCATTGAAGAAACAAAGTAGTACCTCAGTGAACAAGTTCAGGCTGAGAACAAGCAAGAAGCACTACGACTTTCATGTTCTGGAAAGGGCTAGTTCTCAGTAGCAGTTACATCAGTGGACACTCAGCCTTTACTACTTCCATGTCCTCCTCTCCTTGATTGGCTTGATATTACGGGGTTTCTGTTCTCTTCATAGAGCCTCCTGGGATGTTTTGTCATATGACATTAACCATTGAAGAATAAATAACCCAGTGATCCAGCAAGATGAAGAAAAGTTAATCCCAGACAATAACAAGGAAACATCTTTGAGACAGGCAGCTTTCTCCAAGGAACGCTGTTGAAATGCCCCCTACTTTTATAGTAGTTTTGTTTTATATTTTTGAATTCTTGTATCAGATCCAAAGTTCTATTGTACAGCAAACGTTCATAAAAATCCATATTCAGATTTGTATTTTATAATCCCTTTTCACAGCCAGCACACAGCTGTCCATCCAAGGCAGGAACCTGAGGATTGGTGGAGGGGAAAAGAGAACCATTTTCAATTAATTACACTCATTTTCTAGCACATTTCCCCAAATTTTCAAGTTAACCTGTTCTTTGACCCTTGTGGCTTTTTTTTTAGGGGAAAAAAAAATATTTTAGTAACTAACCCCTTAGATGGTCATTTTCTTTTGAGATTCATTCAAGCAATGTCAAAAGAAATTACAAGTAAGTTGTACCCTTGAAGGGATTCACTTCTGACCCAACAGGTTTAATAATTATTTAAAGGGAAATATGAATAGGTTACAAAGAATGTTCACTGAATCACATTTTAATATTTCTTCTTTTTAGCAAAAGTGTGAAGAAACTAAAATGTATCTTCACAAGTGACAAAATGTTTGCACTTTAATTGTGTTCCCACCAGTATGGATCTCTTTCTCTTCCTTTTCACGCTAAGATAATTATTTGATAAGTGCTGGAAGCCTTTTTAATGGTTTAAGTTTTCATTTGCAGATGCTCACTGGACATTAAAATTCATTGCACATAAATGAAACTTTTTTTCAATTTGTGTAATTTGCAAGGCTGTACAATGTGTGCTGATGCAAGCCTTTTTCAGTTCAAGAAAATAAATGTTTACAAACAAACTTTCAGTGCACTTGTTTTAAACTTCTAGGAGTTTTCTGAAACCTGGATGAACCTGGATTAATAGTTTGGACCCCTTCAAATGTGAGAAAAGACCTTAAAAATAAATACAAACAATAGAACTTCTCAAAGAACCACTATTTTGCTGTTCCTCTTCTTGAAGCATTTATTTGTTATCTTGTCCTTCATCATTTTTAAATGTTTCCCTATATAAGTAGAAAGATAAATGGATCAGCCTCCATAAGGGACTGCTCCTGGTCTGCTATTTTTAGCAGAGGCGCTGGTTTGCCGTGTAGACCAGCAACTAGTTGTTCCCATAAGGCTAAGATGCGTTTAACTTCCGTGAGTGGAAACTCAAAGTAAATACTAGATTTAAAAATCTATTTTACAGAGGAAAAGTAATGAATCTAGGTACCTAAATCAGCATTAATTTTCATCTTGTATACAAAACCTCCTGTTCCTGAACAACCAAGAACACATGTGAATGGCAAGAACTGGCCTATGCATGTTCAGTTCTTAAATCTTTCATGTGATGGAATCAAAGTTCTTGGAAGAAAGCTGACCTTTCTGTGTAGCCTAATAAATTAGCTATATGAGACTTGATTCTGCAAAATGCTGTAGTAGCAGGTATTTATGTGACTAAAGGTAAACTTGTACCCAGATGCTCCTCTAAAACAGGGGAAGATGTTCAGCTTCAAGCCCCTCACCAAAAGACAAATCTACTTCTCCCTGTCAGCTTTTCTAAAAGAATGGTACTTCCTGGCATTTGAGTTCTGCTACTACTTGACTGAACATACTACTTGAATGAGGGAATCTATTTCTTCCTCCTCAGGTTGGGTTGCTGTAATTTACCTGTAAGAATCCCAGCTTGTGCAGATTATATGCCCCTCCTCTGAACAGCATAGAGGTAAAATTATTAACGCATAGGTTCTGTCACTGCCTCTGCCCATTTCCAGTGCGCGTTAGTTTGAGATTATGGTTTTAATCCTGTAAAAGCAGTTAGCAGATTAAAGGTCTGTAGTGACAGCTGTCACAACTCAGAGAAGCAGCTGCCTCCCGTGGCCAACACATTTCAGGCCAAGATTTTTCACATATGTAGAAGAGTAGTCAAGAGCTGAGAGCTTCCATCTCTTTGAATGACCTAAGAACTAAATCTAACATCAGATCAAACCATTTAAAAAGGGTGCTGCATGACTTGCTTCATTTAATAAACTTTCCCCATAATAACTGAAGAGAAGAAAACAATCAGAGGTAAGCGTGGAGAACATAAGCAATCCAAACAGAAGGCTGGGGAGGATGCACTGATAAGGGAGGTTGGGCCCAGCAAATATGTAATTCTTAACAAGCTGTGAACTTGAATGCAAATTGCCCGAGAAGAAAAAAATTAAAACATTCAATAAGCCAATTGTATTCTAATCCTGAATAATGCTTACCAACAAGCAGGTTACCCTTTCTAAGTATGTTTTCCTCTGTATTAAATGGGCAATTACTTTTTTCTTTATCTGGATGTGCTGATACAAGCCATACAGGTACAATTAACAGGACTTGGGAAGTGTCTAAGGCCTCTGATGTCAGCAGTGGGCACATAATTCAAATATTTCTGTTTTACAGTCTTGTTTGTTCCTGATTTTGTGCTATTTCACACTGTCCCTAGTAAGTGAACAGGGTGTAAATGCATCTAACCAAGACCATTTGTACCTTCCTGGCTTTTACATTTCTGCCCCTTTTGGTTTCTTAAAACTCACAAGCCTCTAGGGACTGCGTACAAAAACCTGGAACTAGAATTGTTCCATAGATTTGGATCATGTTCTAGAAAGCAAATAAATGCACTTTATGGCATGAAACAGCTAGTTTTACATAAAACATCTTTCTCAAGTGTTCTCAACAGATCTAGTACTCTAGTGTATTTGGACTTCCTGTCATTTACCATTAAAGCCATTTTTAAAGCAAACAGTGGTAAAAGGAATTAAGTGGGGTCTTAAATTACACTGCAGTAATTTAATACATTTCATTTGGTTGGGAACATGTCTTATAACTTTTAAAGCTGAGGAAAAAGCACTGAATAATAACCAGAAAAGCTGAACAAATCTGGCTATTACCTACTCCACCAAAGGTTACTATTTCTTGATTTTGACTTTTAATTAATACAGTTCTATTTGGAGGTCCCTTCCAACCCAAACCATTCTATAATTCTATTACTATATTAAATGCATCCCTGAACAGATTCAGTTTTATTTGTGATATTACAGTGAAAATGGTAATTCAAAATTTAGAAAACAAATTTAAGCTCCATACTCTGGGAACACTCAAAACCACATAGACCTGAGGTTGGATTCAGGTAGATCATAACAGCACGCCTGAGAATCTACTCCCAGCCTCCACATGGCTGCCAAACTACAGCCTCACCTGCCTCATGTTCCAGTAAGACTGGACTGGTATAAAGTGTTAAGAAGTGTCTTTTATCTTACTTCAGATTCCTCCCCGAGCAAGTTTAACGTATTATAATCTGAAATCCTTTTCTTTCACACACACACATACACTGAGAAAATGACACAGAAAGAAAAGGAGCTGAACATCTACAAGGAAGGAATTCTAGCACTGTGGTGTACTAAAGACTGCAGTGCTTTGGTGTTTCCACCTGCAACTATCCCTAATCCTACTGGCATTTTGTAGGACACACATTGTGGTTCAAGATCCAGGTGATAGAGAACAGTGGTATGTAGGTGGGAGTTCAGTTTTGTCAAAGCATAAGAACTGTTTAGCTTGATGAATCAAATCAGACTTGATCTTGAAGGTCTCTTCCAGAACAATTCTATGAAATAAGGCACATTGATACACAACATGCCTTTCACAGTATGACCATTTTTTTTTGTCTTGTGCTATTTAAATAGCTCTATCTGCATTTGCTATGTAGCAATGCAAGCCACTTCCCTCTCCAGGTGGAATAAATGGTTATATTCTCACACTATGATACTATTCGTGCCTTAAAGCTTCACATTTGACATATCTGTTGGTTTGAGTTAATCTTGTACTAACTAGTGTGGATGTCTGAAAGGGAGTCATAATTAAAATTGCCACTAACTTCTTTTATAAATATTTATTTTCACTCAATTTTTCCCTAGAAAATTAGTGTGGCCTGTAATTTTCTGTATTTAGCCCTGAGGAAAATAATGTTTATATGAAGTTTTGGAGAAAACTGATCAAACAACTTTTATGTTACAGGTCATGAAAAAATATTGTAGCTGGAATTTTTATGTATTTCCAGCTAAGGACTTACTTCGATCAGCTCAGTCTTCATGAAGGTTGATGTACTGCCTCTATTCAGTGTCCTGCTTCTATCCACATTTAAAATGTTTTGTAGTTGTGTATTCTTAGCTATTAATGTCAACAAGTATAAATTTAAAGTGCAAAAAGTCAGTGTGACTTCATTTTGGAAGCTTTATTTCTTGGGTGTAGACCAGAACCCTTAAAAGGGCCTAATTTCCAAAACATTCTGACAATAAAGTCCCTTTAAGTTCTCTTATTCTGGAACCTGAGAGCAAAGTCACTATTCACAAACTTCAGATACAAGGTCCAGTGTAAATGAAGTTGCCCCCTGGCTGACCTGAAGATGTGTGCCATTATGTTCTTCTCACAACAGGTATGAGCCTCCTTTTAGTTCCATGTCTGCCTTGTGTGTTCAGGCTTGTAGGGCTGGGGGCAGACCTGATTCCGTTTGGCAGCCCCTTATTAGCAAGGTTTCATTTCTTACTGTTCTTGTAACTACTCAGATGTTTTGCAATGTTTGCTGTAAACATTTAGCTGCTTTTTTTCCATTTTTCAGTCTTCTGGTAAAGCACATGAGCCTAGTCATTATATGGGACACAGGCAAGTACAATGAACTGTTCCTGCACTTCTGAAGAGAAACCTGAATGTCAGATGAGACTACTGTGGTAAACCAAAAAGCTATATAGGAAAATTTGTACATTGCTGATAGTTCTCTGCTTTTAAAACCAGTATAAATTATAAAAAAAACCTACTGCTGTGGGTAATGCTTAGCAGTGAGGTTTATTCTGAATTCAGTTCCCATGCCCCAGTTAACAGAGAATCTAGACTAAGGACTGATGATAATACACTGTGCTGACAGCAGTGAAATTTTTCAGATGCAGGTGGAACAGAGGTGGAAGGCATGCAAGCGGCTGGCTGCAGCATGGACTCCCTTAAACCTGAAGTGATCAGCTGCATTTGAGTTCCCAAAATTACTTGACAGACAAGTTTAAAAATTAAAAAAGCAGCAATACTGCACATCATACTTGCATTACAAAGGACCTCAGTTGGAACTTGTGAGGGAAGACACTGGCATTCTACTTCTTTCTCATATCCCAACTTTTGCACTAGTTGTAGGGTTAATTAGGGAGATGGGGATGCAGCACAGCCTTGCCCTTCTTACGGGTTCCAAGAGTTACTGGAAGAAACAGACTATCATAGCACACTTAATAATGCTATCACATTGACTTATACATACTAGGAAATACACCAGGGCTTGTCTCCATGTTTACTCAGATTTGCTGCCTTTTGACTTGGCTTAAACTGACACTTCGATCTGTTAATAAACCATTGGTTAGCATGAAGCAACAGTGCAATTTTAAAAAGTAATTGCCTTATAAGAAATATTTTCCTTTTTAATCCAAGTAGATCTGTGCTGGTTTGGGAAGGGGGGGAATAATATATTTTAAATGTGACTGCCTTGCATTGTTTCTCATACCAATTGCTGAAAATAGACACAGAAACATGCAGACACCTGTCTGAGATGGTGCAACCCACCCAACCCGATCTTGCTGTCCTGCCTTACAAATGTTCCCTATGCACAAAGCCACTTGCCGAAGTCAGAAAGGGACTTGGCAGCACACCAAGGAACTGAATTCCGGGTAGCACTTCAGCTATCAAATTAGCTTCTCTTAGTTCTTAATAAGACTTTCTACTTACTAGTTACTCCTCCCTTTTTTTAGGCCTACAAATTGAAGACCTCTGCTCTTTTCCAGGGACACCCGCTCTAGGCAGGGACCCTACAGTTAAAGATTTATACTTTGAAAACTGTAATTATTTGAGAATGTAATATAAATAGTTCCTGCTGATGTAAAGGAGTGTGCACCCTCACAAAAGTTACCTATCCAGTCATCAGTAAGCTCTTTCATGTTTAAACAAAATTTCATCCTTGCTTTAAGTGTAGAAATTTTTGAAAATCATATTTGCGAAATAATTTCCAAAACACATGGTGTTCAACACTTCTTTCAACCCTTCTCATGCAACTCAGCATCCAACTGAGGGTTTCAAATGAGGTGCAATAAATGCAAACAACAGCTGTTGGAAATGCCATGAAAACGAGTGCAACACATCCAAATTCTTCACAGAGCTTAAGATACTAAGACACATTACAACCTAACCTCTTCCTCTATATGTGTATGTGTAACTGAGATGTCTCCTTGCCCATCTCCAAAAAATTTATACTTTAATACCATCCAAACTTTGGCATCGTTCTTAAATTTGTTTGCTACCATGAAGAAAGAAATTACCCACCAAAAAAATACCACCTCAGCACAAAAGTGACTGTGTTCTCACAGTTACTTCTTCAGAAAACTTGCAGCACACAGTATGTGTAGCAAAGCTTACCTAGTGGGCAGGATTACTTGTGGCATGTTTTCCCCATGCTTCATCTTGAGAGAGATAAATCGATTTTTCTAAATTGTTGTTAATGTTGATTTGCCTCTTTTCACTACAACTTTGTAGGTTTTTCAGTGACTTTTTAATTAAACTCCAGGTTACAGAAAGTACAACAGAAGAAAGCTTTCCAGGCTGAGATACTGTTTTATTTTTTACCCTTCACGTGTTTGACGGTATCTGCCTCAACAAGAGTTACCCAGAATACATTGTCACAATCCTAACTTGGGTTTCAGAAAAGCTTAAGGGCAGCATTTTTCAAAAATGCTGTCATCAGAGCACTTGGAAGAAACTGTCCTGTCCTCGTTACCATGAAATGTTCATCAAAATGGCTATTTTTGCTGGCTGCACCCCACTAAGGCTCTGCTGAAAATGCCACCCCATCCCAGTCACAGTTCTTCATGTAGCCTGGCTCACCAGGCAGCATGTCCTAGCCTCACCTCCTGCCTCTCATGAAGGACCTGTGCATGCCACATTCTCTACCTTTTGATGTATTTATCACGGATTCCTGTCAAACTGTTACCTCCTCCATCACTCTTCCCCTCTGTCACATCCTTTGACTTCTCCAGGGTGGATGCTGGAGCCAGAGTTAATCATGGTCATCCTGCCCTCACAGGCGCTGGCGCACACGATGCACACCCCAGCCGTGTGGACCCTTTCTCCCTGCTGCCCCGAGCTGCCTCTGCCCTTTCGCGGCGGGACACGGCTCAGGGGCGAGGCTCCGCCGTGAAGACGCAGAGGCGTCAAGATGGCGTCGGTCTCAGCCGAAGAACCTGCCGCCGCCCGGCGCGTGGCCGGGGGCGGGCGCGCGCTGCGCGCA
>VYZX01002838.1:70069-134038 GCA_013401335.1 Brachypteracias leptosomus | reverse complement strand
CGGGCTCTGCCTGCCCCCGCACTGACACGGCACTTGCGGCCGCCTCGCCTCGGGGCCGGGGGGGTCCGAGAACAGCCGCCGCTCAGACAGGCCTCTGGGCTGCGGAGCCGTCCCTGAGGCCGGCCGGGACGGCCCCAGGCTCCGGTGGCGCCCGGGTGCAGCGCGGTTCCCAGCCTGGTCGCTGCCCTACCCGTCGGGTGGGCCCGGCACTCCCGCGGCCCTGTCAGCCGGCGCTGCTCGTTCGTTCGCCCCCGGGCGGAGCTTGCCGGAGGCTCCGCAGCGCCTTCGCCAGCTGTTGCTTCCCCGCCTCCCCCTCCCGCCGTGCGGTGATTTCTGCTGTGTCAGTACGAGTCCCTGCTGCCTGGCCCGGCCGTGCGTGGCCGGCTGTCCGGGTGTCTCGGCCCCCCGGCCTTGTCCCTGTTTCCGTGTATTGGAGCTTTAAGCACGGCTCTAGCGCAGTGAAATTAGTTGTTTTGATGTTTCACTATTCCCTTCATTAGATCCTTGCGTAAACCTACATTCAGTTCTTACTGCTGTAACTCTCTTAGCTGTTGTGTACCATGTTCTTTTTTCAAGTTCCCTGTGCTGTTCTGTAACTGATTGGTAATCAAAACCTGTAGAAACTGACATTATCTTTGCATACATTGCCTTTCTGTCTCTAAAAATTAGAATACATAAACGGAAAGGAGGACATTATACAGACTATTAACTTTCTTATGGTTTTTTGTGTATGTTGTTTATTTTTTAATACTGCCTTAAGTGTTTGTGGCTTGAAGTTTTTCAGATGCCTCATGAAAAAACAACCCACGCTAAACGTGTGGCTAGTGTTGTTCCCTTAAGAATTACTGAACTGTGGAATTTGCTTAGCTTCAAGGAGAAATTCACTTCCAAAGGGGATGTGAACAGAAAAATGTAAAGTGTGGTTAAATTCCTTTGTTGGCACAACTCTTCTTATACTTGGAGAGCAGCATTTTCAACTGGATATTAAACACACTGCTGGAAATCAAGATGTTCTCAGCTCACAACATGCTATGTTGGTGTTAGAGGGAATGAGATAGTGTATGCAGGCTTTAAGGCAGCATTTTAAAGCCCAGGAATCATAATGGCAAGTGAGCGCTGTGATGTGAAAGCCTTTACCATTGGATTTATTTTTTCCTTCCATAAACAAACTTCAGCATGTTTACCTACAGTGCCTACCTAATAGATCTCCGCCTTCCTGGTCAATAATGAGATGATCGTAGCATGTTGTATAAAATTAAATGGAAAGCCCAGTGCTAAACAGCAAGAAATGTCCTGACACGTTTTTAGCAACACTTCACATCTTCACCAGTGAAATATAATGTGCTGTGGTTTGTGTAAAGGCTGATCTTCCCCCCAACTCCCTACTCAGGGTTAAAAGTTCTCTACTAAATTCCTTGGATGTTTCAAATGCTCTATATTGAGTTCATGTGGCAAGCCACAGGGCCAGCTTCTGTGAGAAGATGCCAGAAGTTTCCCGTGTCTAATGGAGCCAGTGCCAGCCAGCTCCAAGATGAAGCTGCCACTGGCCACCGTTGAACCCATCAGCAATGGTGGTAGTTCCTCTGTGATATATTTATGAAGAGGGAAAACTGCTGGGCTAGGAGGAACAGAGAAAGGGAGTGAGATATCAGAGAAACAACTCTGCAGACACCCAAGGTCAGTGAAGAAGGAGGGGGAGGAGGTGCTCCAGGTGCCAGAGCAGAGATTCCCTAGCAGCCTGTGGTGAAGACCATGGTGAGACAGTTTGTACCTGCAGCCCATGGAGGTTCATGGGGGAGCAGATAATTCATCTGTGGAGGAATCCACGCTGGAGCAGGGGTATGCCTGAAAGAGACTGTGACCCTGTGGGAGGTCAGTGCTGGAGCAGGCTCCTGGCAGGACCTGTGAACCTCTGGGATGGGAGGAGCCCATGCTGGATCAGGTTTGCTGGCAGGACTGTGGAAGGGATCCATGCTGGAGCAGTTTGTGAAGAACTGCACCCATGGAAAGGACCCATGTTGGAGAAGTGCATGGAGGATTGTCTCCTGCAGGAGGGTCCCCACACTGGAGCAAGGGAAGAAGAGTGTGAGGAGTCGTTCCTGAGGAGGAAGGAGCGGCAGAAACAACATGTGATGTACTGACCATATCCTCCGTTCCCTGTCCCCCTGTGCTGCTGGTGGGGAAGGAGGTAGAGAAAATTGGGAAATCAGGAGTGAAGTTGAGCCTGAGAAGAAGGGAGGGGTGGGAGGAAGTTGTTTTAAGATCTGTCTTTATTTCTGATTATCCTACTCTGACTTCTGATTGGCAGTAAATTAAAACAATTTCCCCAAGTGGAGTCTGCTTTGCCCATGACAGTAATTGCTGAGTGATCTTTCCCTGTCCTTATCTTGACCCATGAGCCTTTCATCATATTTTCTCTCCCCTGTCCAGTTGAGAAGGTGAGTGATACAGCAGCTCTGGTGGGCACCTGGCATCCAGCCACCGTCAACCCACCACAAAGATTTTTTTTGAGCATTTTGAATTTGATATGTAAGTATCAAGGGTTGAGAAATGTATATTGTCATTATTTCCAATATTTTTAGTGAAACTGAAATTGTATACAAAACTGGCCTTTTCTTTTAGATGTTAATGTTGGGTAGATGTAGGAATATGGAGATAAATTTATGATTGCAGGAATGTAACCTAGTTCTGATGTTGTAGTATGCTACAAGGCTTTATTTTGTTTTGTGTTTTTTGTTCTTATGAGTCCTGAAAAAGGGAGACTGTTTCTCTCACTTTGGAGATATGACTGCCCGAAAGAGTTGGAGAGTTCTGCCAAGTTCTGGTCTACCCTGGGAACAGCAGGATGAGGGCAGCTGACCTGTGACAGAGCTGGTCGAGAAGCAGTTCTGTTATGCCTGCTGGCGAAGGGAGTCAGGAAGCCCAAGGACATACTTTCTCCCCATGTGTGGAAACAGCTGTATTTGGAGGATGCTGAGTGCTGAAAGAATAGTCTGGTTTTATGCTATCAGTGATTGGGTTTGTTGTTTGAGTAGATCCCTGTTTAAAACTGCACCATTGGTGGTGATGGTGGCTGTGAGTCTTCGCACTATGCACTTGGCCATAGGTGCTGGAGACAAGCATTTGAAAACAGCTTTCTGAGCAGGAAAACATGCTTTCACTTGTTCAGTGTTTCTGTTTTGTTTTGTACGCTTCATCCAATAATGTATATGGGGACAAAAAAAATCAATAAAGGAAAAAAATCAGAGAAGTGGAAGATATAAATTAAGTGTAAGTTTAGGGTGGCAACTGTGGAGGATAGCTATTAGATACAGCCTTGATAAAAATAGCTGAATTCTGGAAGGTCCATCTCTTTGGTTTCTGCTACCATCTGTCTGTCCCTCTCTCTGTCTCACTGCAGTTCTCTAAACAAGCACTAGAATGTGAAGAACTGGATTATTCTTTCTCATTGTAGAATATTTTCCAGTCCAACAAGAAATAATATGGCTGCTTATCTTAACCATGAGGTGGTGGTTGTGACTGCAATTGCATGTTGTTCAACCAGTTTATTTTCTTGAATGTCTTTCTTTGCAGCTATAATCCTAACACTTTTTAGTTCAGGTTTTAAAACCTCCATGGCACGTTCTGGTGAGGCAGTTGTGTAAGCGTATTAAAGATCCACTTGAATTCACAGGAAGTTGCAATAAAAGGAGTTGATCCATACTCTTCAGGGAGCGTGAGGTGAAGTCTGTCTGCTTTACAAAACTGGTCTTAAGTGTTAAGGTGAGATGTTAGGTTAGAGGCTTCTGTACACACAAAGCAAGGAAGTTGTGTTTGAGGACCAGACAAATTACTTGGTGGCATCGGATAATTGTGAGTAGGTTCTGCTACTGAGCCTGGAAAAAGTGTTCCTGATGCTGAAGCAGGCCTGTTGAACGTCTCTGGTATCCTGTTGGTAGCTGTTCTGTTTCTAACCTGCAGAGTTTAAAGAACTCCCCTTACTGTGTTATTAATCTAAAGTTAATTGTTCATTTGATGTGAAACACTCTCAGGTACCTCCTTTGTTCTGATTGAGATGTTTAAGATTATTCTTTCCAAAAGTTAGATGTGTTCTGATCATGAAAATACCAAAAAGTGCTTTTCAGAAGTGAAAAAATGAAGGGCAGAAAAAAGAAAAAACTTGAAGCTAAAATGTTTACATTTCTTTTTAGTAACATTTGTAGAAACATTCCTTCCTTTGTTCTAACTTTATTTTTACGTTATTATTTTTGCAAAGCAGTGATATGCAATCAACAAGCCATTTGTTAGTGTTTTGTAGCTGTATCAAAGAACTTTTCAAGTTAAATATGTGAAATAATGCAGCAAAGGAGGAGATGAGCAGCCAGGGCCCTGTTTTTTTCTCATTTCCAGAATGGGCAATCCTTGCTCTTACTGTGTAGTTGTGAAATGTGCTTCTGAAAGGAAAACGTTTTTCCCTGATGATGTTGTGCTGAGAAACGGGAATTAAAAGTCCTCTGACAACCTGTGATGGTTTTGTATAAGTTCCTTGTACAGGAAATAAATCATTGCAGACAAAGAGTCTCTTCCAATTATCTGAATCATTTGAGGAATGATGCATAGATTTTCCCTAAGTAGATACTTAAATTTACCTGAACAAATTTAAGATGTGAGCTAGTGCAACTGCAAATTGTGTACGGGGCTTTCTGCTAAGTGAAATAAAGCAATACTTTTGTTTGAGAAACATAAGAAATCTGAGAGTCTTGGGAACTAGAATTCTGAGGCAGTTGTGATAGCTCAGTGTTTAGCAGAATTATGTTCATTTTGACCTCTTGGCTTTTCTGATGCTTTTCCTGTGACCTGGCAGTTTTAATTTCAGTACATAACTACAAGATTGTAATAAATGAATTCTTAATTCCCAAATGAGAAAGAGTTATCAAAACAAAAAGATTTATGAGACTAAGTAACTGTTCTGTGGATATTCACAACACAGCTGTGTTTCATGGCGTAGAGCTTTATAAAATTTGAGTTATTGGTATTTTTCATTCATGGGTCACATGTCTTGAGGAAAGTAGTGTGAACGGTCTCTGACCTGTTTCTTTCATCATTCTTTTTCTACAGCAGTTGTTTGTATGGAAAAGTTAGTGTTAGGCAAGTATTTAGATATTTTTAGTAGTCTAATCGGATGAGCATATGTCCTTTTGAAAAAGTGTGTGGTGAAGCAGCTGCCTGTCCCTGAGCATTTGGAAATGGGGGAGGAGGCTGAACCACTCCTGGCAGAACTGCATCCTTTGACAACAGGTGGAAACACTGCACTTTAAGGAGAGGTTCTTACGTAAAATATCCTAAATACTTACTTGCTTATGTACAATAAAAGTAATAGAGATGAATACTTTCTTACTTGTTCCAGTACTTCCAGGGAAAAAAATGAATACATATGGTTGGAAAACACTTTTCCAAAATGGGTATATTTTTGCTCCATATCTCTGAGAGGCGTTGTGGCCAGGCAGTCACAGAATCAGGGCTGCAGTGCTGCACCAAGGGACTGCATGGATAACTCCTGAGCTTTAACAAGTGAAGGATACTGCATGAAATGGCAACTGGGATGAAACAAACAAAAGGTTTGTTGTTGTCATTGAATAATGGACTACTATACTTCTATACTTGTGACTCAAATTCTTCATCAAGAGAACAGTTGATTCCAGGCTGCTGGGAACTCATCCAGACTGAAGATAAACAAATGCTTGCAGACCAGTTTACTTGTTGAAAGATGGTTGATATTCACTGGAATGTATTTATTACACCAAATCCTCACTAAACCAGTGCTGTGGAATATAAAAGTATGATTGATGTTGTTCCCTCTGATTAAAAAAACACTTCTGAATCTGTGGCCCCAGAGCACCTTTTCAGTTACTTAAGTAGCTCCTCTTCTGCTGTTTTTCATATTCCTGTGTTCCTCACTACTTTTCCTTTCTACTGTAACTGTTCACGGCAGGAACTGGAACACAAAACTAAGTTGCAAATAAATGCTTTTTGACTTGTGGCTTTTTTTCACACCATCAAATTGTGCAATCTTGTCTGCTGAATTATGTATTTACAAGGAGTGGAAAATGTAGTTATACCTATGAGCAGCTAGTGTACCAATATGGAATTAAATTATAATGCAGGGTAAGCTTGTATATTAGGAGGATATAAGCACAATATTGAAGCATCAGCGTACTCCCTGTAACGTGAAAATGAGGCCCTTTGGTGGTTGTGCAATTAGATGATGCAATCAAGCTGATCTTCACACTCACCATTACCTCCAGTTCCTCTATCTCTGTTCCATCTGTGTAGTCCAGTCCCTTCTGCTCCCTTGGACCAGCTCACCATACAACTGAATGACTCAGAAAGCAACATGCCTCCTGGCTTGGAAGGGTTTTTGGTATATTTGGTTTTAAGCATTAGAAGGGAAATCAGCTGGAGTGAGTTATCTCCAGATTATCCAAAAAAATAATAAACATGAAAATAATCACGGGAGTGTCTTTCAAAGGTGATTTTAAGCAGTCAAAGCAAAGCTGAAATCAGGAACAGTAAGTTGTGTTGGTTTTAGTTTCACATGTGTACTGTATCTTGCAGGTGAGGATGAACAGTCTACTGAGATGGCTGCAAGGTGGGAAGATGAGAAGGTGACTGAAGCTGCCTCAGATGGTTTTGTTGCTATTAAAATTGACACCAAAAGGTTTGATCCTACTCTATTTCTGTCTCTTCTACAATCTTTCATTGATGATGACGCAAGTAGGAAGCTTTTGAAGTCCTTGCCCTGGTTTGGAAGAAATCTGAATACAAGGTTCCAAAGCATAGGTGAATTCAGTACTCCTGAAAATTCCAAATTTAATGTTCTGTTTGGCAGAATATTCGTTGCATATTTTGGACTGTATTTCAGTACTAGTAAAAGAATGCTTAAGATTGTCCTTCTTCAACAGGAAGAGACACAAAAGCTGTGTAAAAAAACTGGAACCAAAATGCAAGTACCCTTGAGGCAGTTCTTGATTTGCCAAATTGCATAACGAATTTAAAAACTCTTATGAATTCAGAAAGATAGAAATCTGTAAAGCCCCAGAGAAAATGTGTTTGTCTCTATTGTTACACATAGAATAGAGAAGCATTGAAGTTCCTGGGTAAATTACTCAATTATTTTTGTTATGCTTGAGTGTTCCAGTCCATGTGCAGAAAGTGCATTGACATTTCCAAAAATGGTATTATTCTGAAGTGCTCTATAGACATTTTGTTATACTTACTACATTACTTGCACTGAGTAGACTAGATCTCTTTTTCTTGAATTGCTCCTTAGCACTGTTGCCCTCAATCTTATGCAGTCAACTGTGATAACCAGGGATTGTCACCATGTCAACACTTATGCAAAATGCTAATAAGAAGATGCAATGCAAATTTGCTTTTAGTGTTCTCTCACGTATTTAAATAGTTTTGTGTGTGGTAGTAGGACAGTTATTTTTATGATGAAAGACTTAATCTAAAGTTGTTGCAAAGTGAGTGCTTCTCCTAAATGAATCTTTTCTTTTTAAACAGTGAAGCATGCCTGCAGTTTTCTCAAATTTGTATCCTTTGAGATCAGTTTAGATACTACGTTCTGATTACAGATAATTGCTCTTTACAAGTTAATACCGTTCTTAAGAAAAGTATGTACCAGCAGTGTTATTTTTGTGCCATAAGAAGTTGTTTTAATATGCAATAAACTGTGTAGTTAAAAGATACCATCTTTATATTCAACTTCTTATCAGTTTTTAGAGAAGATGAATAAGTTGGGTTTTTTAATTCGCAGAATCACAGAATGGTTTGGGTTGGAAGGGACCTTAAAGATCATAAAGGTTCCAACCCTTCTGCCTTGGGCAAGGACACCTCCCACTAGACCAGGTTGCACAAAGCCCCATCCAACCTGGCCTTGAAATTCTCTAAATAGAAGATTATCCAAAGCTTTAGGTAAACAAAATAACCCTTTTGTATTACTAATCAGCATAGAAAACAAACAAGCAATGCTTTACATTATTACATCAGAGTTGCAGAGAAGGGAGAACTTGTAATGGACTGGGTTCTACACAGGTATGAAGTTAGGTAAACATCTGCCTGCCTTAAGTAGGTTGCTGCATATAGCTCAGGAATTCTGTATGATGCTGAGGAATGGAATTCAATATCTTAGCTTGGATTTTCTTAATGCTCTAAAGAATTAATTATTATCTACATAAGATGTTGTCTCACACTAAAACAAAATCTTTCAAGTCAAAGTGTAATCCATTGTCAGATACGTGTGTGTTGGAGAAAAATATTTTTGGCTTAAACTATTGCAAAGAAAAGAAGAACCACTAATCAGTGATACGTAATTTTTTCCAGCATTTTTATTAGTGTCTTTTTTTTCTTCCTCCCTTGACACTGACTACTGACAATCAAGTGGAGGTAAAAGTTACTTTATAAACTTTTGTGGTTTGTTGCCCTTGACTGTTGCTGTTCAGATCCTGTAGTCTGTGTTCCATCGAGTTTTTTTATAGGAGACAATGGAATTCCTCTGGAAGTAATTGCTGGCAGTGTTTCTGTTGAAGAACTTGTTACCAGGATCCATAAGGTTAAACAGGTAATGCTTGCTGACAGGCTGGGGCTTTCGGATTGACTTGGGTGCGCTCACGTGCTGGAGACAAAGGGCGTTCCTGGCCCTTAGCATGTGCCTTGGGGAATTACAAATGGGTTCTGTAGCCTTCCGACTACATAATCTGCAAACTTAAATTCAGTACACGAGTTGAGCAGGTTGGAAAGTACTGTGCAAAAGCGCTACGTTATTTTTTTGTTTCACAGATTGTTTTAGATCATCTATGTAACACCTACAGTATTGAAGAAATAAGAACTCTTAAGTGGGGTGACATACTGATTACTTTTTCAGTAAAGTTCATATGTGGTTTTGTAATAATGTCTTGTAATGTGGATTTATAAAATTATGCTGTAAAACAATATAAATGTACATAGTTTTATTGCTTTGATTTCAAGTGTAATACTAAAATCAAGAAAAAATGTGAAATGTATGATTACATGACACTCAAAAATATGTGATAATTTTCTTTTTATGTTTTAAATAGAACTGAATCTCCAAAAATTGTTTAGTCTTGATCTTTGAAAATATTCAAATTTTCATAGCTTCTTGTGGGTTTCTTTACCCAATTTCTTAGATGCACACAGTGAAAGGGCAGCCTTTGGAAAATGGAAACCAATCATCTGCTCCGTGTCCCTCCTCTCAACCTGATGATGCTCCAGCAAATACACAATCCAGAGCAGCAGAGATTTGTGACTCTCCTGTTCTGTCTGAGACAATAAGACCTTCTGCTGGTAATGTATTTTTGCACAAATGCTAGATAATTTGCTTTTGAAATGCTTCTCATAAATTGTATGACTGTACATAAAAGGCAATATATTGAGTGGACTTGTTAAGGAAAACTTGGGTATCCCAGAATGCTTTTTGAAAGTCTAGATGGAAGAATAACGTCTTATTCTTCTAAGTTTTAATGAGTGAGAAATCTATGGTTTATAATACAATAAAAATTGTGCACACTTTGAAATGGGATTCAATTTTAAGTTTCTCTGGGTTAGTAACCTGAAACCAAATTGTTTGTGGGGTGGGACTTGTTTAAATAGCAGAACCTCATATCTGCTTAAGATACCCTACTTGTTGTGAATTATTGCCTAACAATAAGCATAATCATTTTTTATTATAAGAAGTAAACCTCTTATTTTTCTCTTGTGCATTACTTGTAAATCTCTTGAAGATGGAGCAAATTCAGGTCAGGAAGCAACTAATTCTTTAGATGGACAAGTGAATGATGCTCAGTCTGCAAATGATCTCACACTCAAAGTAGAAAGGTAAGTCTCCTTTGGCAGACTTCGTCATGTATTTGCTTCTAAGGAGGATTTTGTTGCTTGTTCTTTTACCATCTGATAAACATTTATGTGGTCTTGTTGTTTAGATGCCTGTGACAACATTAGGGATTGATACAAAACCAGCTTTTAAATTAATCTCATTTTTCATGCAGTCTGAAAGAAAGGGATCATCTGAAAAACTATAAATGCTCGCCTTATTTTGCTAGAACTTGAATACAGACAGTAAGTTTGCTGCAATTTTTTGAATGGGTCAAAACACTGAACTGAAAGCACTTGAAACAGGGAATAAAGTGCTAAGCTGGGTTTTGTGTAGAGGTGCCATCTTATTTCTTTTTCTTCTTGTCTGTTGGATGACTTTGTAGCTAGGCATATTGAAAAAGCCAGAGGAATCCTATTCTGAGACTTCTGTTTTGATCAGTGATCAGTAATGAGGTCTGATGAGTTCTGGTATTTTAAAGTATAGTGACCAAAAGCGTCTGGTTCAGTACATGATTCATTCATTAAATTGGTTTTAAGTACAAGGTTTAGTGTATAAATTTTTTTTCTCAGCATCTGTAAGATTGACACTATTTATAATATCCTACATAAAACCAGTAACACGTGCTTAGTAAATAGGATTATTTATACTGCTAAAATAAATTTTTAAACTTGTTCACATTTCATTTCAGTTTTCTTTGAAAGATATTGGACATTAAGTACAATTTTTACTTACTGCTATTAAGAAAATGCAGTCAATATTTTACTGTAAATACCAAAGTTATTTTTTAAAATGTGCATTAATCTTAAATTATACCATATTTGCATATATCTGCAGCATTTCTTTCAGGGGAAAACAGAGGCAGAGCTCTGCGGTACTTACTTTCTTTTTTTAAAAAAAAAAAAAAAGCAAGCCCGCTACCATACAAACAAAATTTTTCTGATTATCTGGCTTCTTGTGTTGTTTGGTCATGCCTGCCATTTCCCCAGACTTAAAGTATGTTGTAAAATACTATGTTGGTTTTGTTTTTTGTTTAAGTCAATCCTTATTCTAAGGCACCTTTCTGGATAGATGAGGCAGATGCATGTGCATCTATGTCAGTGCTATATATTATTTGCTTTCCATTTTAGGAAGGGATGTACAGAAGAAACCAGATAGCTTAAATAGCTGAGAAGAGATTGAGATTTAGTGCTGCCATTACCGCAGATCATAAATAGTGTTTGCTTATTGTATGTCTTACAAGTTGGTTCAACAGCAAGATGTAAGATTCTTCTTCTGAAGGAATATGTTAGAACCCCATTAGAAGTTGAGAACTGAGAAGTGAATCAGCACCTCATGCACCCGCATGTGAATGAGTCATTGCTGTTACACTGGGTATTCGTGCGCCATTACACTCTGTGTTCATTGCCATGTGTTCTGTTCTCCTGAGAGTGTTTGCAAATGCTGCATTAAAATTTAGAAATGTTAATAACAGATACTGCAATTTTAAGACTTTTCACTTCATTTTTAAATTTAGAATAACAAAAAAGCTTGAAGAAAGACGAGAAGAGAAAAGGAAAGAAGAAGAACAGGTAGCACAAAATTATAAAACCACTTGCGATTTTTTTTTAATGCCCTTATTTGAATAAAAGCTTAATTCCTTTTTAAACACGTACTTCAATCTTGTCTTGCTCTTGTCCAAGGCAATGTTGTGGTCCAATTTTTGTCTCTGTTGTTTAATCAGAAAGAAATTAAGAAAGAAATTGAACGGAGGAAAACTGGTAAAGAAATGTTGGAGTACAAAAGACGACAGGAAGAAGAATTGACAAAACGTATGTTAGAGGAAAGGAACAGAGAAAAGGCAGAAGAGAAGGCTGCTAGGGAGCGAATAAGACAACAGATTGCAATGGTAAATTTTTTGGTTTGGAAGACAGCTTGCTGCTTCCCTCTCTGACAAGGGCCACTAGCAGGATACATCCAGTGAAACTGAAAGGTTGTCCTTTTTTCTGTCTGGAATCCTGTAGCTTTGTATTTTAACAATTTGTGTTTGGGGGTTATGTGGCATTTCCTGTATTCCTGATGATGTTTTCTATCTGAACAAACATACCAACTTTTCTGTCATGTTGCTTGAGTCCAGTGGAGAATTATCAGTTAAACATAAAAATAATGACAATTTAAGCATAGTCCTGGAACAGGGAATATTTAATTGTGGAACACACAGAAGAACACTGATCTCAAAATGGTGGTGAGGTTTATTATTCTGAGTTTGCACATATATGGATATAAACAGCTTGTAACAATTTTAATCCCTCCTCATTACTAGGTTTTGACTTAGAACTGTAGTCATGTAACTTGTCATAAGATTTTCCCATTATCTTCACTGGAGTGTTAAACTTGCATTAGAAGGTATCTATTAAAAATTATTCGCATGAAGCGATTCGTTGAAAAGTATCATCTTGTCTGATGACACAAGTTGGTGCTGTTTGGCAGTGAGTAATTCTCAGCACCACTGTCTTTTCTCCATATGGCCTGCTTCTGTCTGTGCAGTTGGGTGCTGAGGACAGATCATAGCTCTCTGTTTTAATGATTATTAAGCTACAATTTATGCTTAAAATGAGGGTTTCTGTATGGTCGTTTCACAGGATCGTGCAGAGAGAGCAGCTCGCTTTGCAAAATCAAAGGAAGAAGCAGAAGCTGCAAAAGCTGCAGCTCTTCAGGCTAAACAGGCTGAAATAGAGGCCAGAAAAGAAGCATCTCAAAAGGAGCGAAGGTGGGTTGCTGCAGAGAAGGAAGTGTGTATTTTTGGGGAGAGAGCTAAAGAAACTTAAACTTTTAAGAGATTTCATATATATCCTAATTTATTAATTGATGCCATGTTCAACTGTTTAAATAGTGACATTAAAAGTTGGCGCTTTTTTGTTGTATTTATTTGTCGCTATTTACATGAATATTATGATCATAGAATCTTAGAATTGTCAGGGTTGGAAAGGACCTTAAAGATCATCTAGTTCCAACCCCCCTGCCATGGGCAGGGATGCCTCCCACTAGAGCAGGTTACTTAGAGCCCCATCCAGCCTAGCCTTCAAAATTCCCAGGGATGGGGCTTCCACCACCTCTCTGGGCAACCTGTTCCAGTGTCTCACCACCCTCATGGGGAAGAACTTCTTCCTAATGTCTAATCTGAATCTCCCCACCTCTAGTTTTGACCCATTCCCCCTAGTCCTACCACTACCCAACATCTCGGATAACTTTCATCCTTTTGACATTTCTGATGATGAAACACTAATCACCTTTCCTTGTGTGTTATTTTAGTTAGAGAAGAGGTTTTTCTGTCTGATTTTTGATTTAAATTTTACATATAATGGAGCTAAGTGGAGAACTAGATAAGGTGAGAATGTGATAGATGAGTAGATAATGTCAGAACTGCGCTGGGAGCATGGTGCAGAGCCAGCTGTTCAGCTGTGTGTGCAGTTGGCTTGGATTCAGCAAGGCTTGGTTGGGAGCTGTCTCCTGCTTTGCCTCACACTGCTGTTTTAGGAGATACTCTATAATCTACAGGGACCTTACGTGGAATTACAAAGCCACTGTGAGTCTAGTAGTGTCCTTGAACAGAGGGCAGGCACAGAAGTAACAGCCTGTGTTGGTTTTGAAGCTCAAACAGTAATGCTGGGCCATAGCTGGCTGAATGTAGAATTATTTGCCAAGCCAGCTTAAATATCTATGCCCTCATAGTACAACTTCTTGAAAAAAGAACAAAAGTAATACCAGCTACATGAAAGAAATATGGGGTTTATTTTGTTCACTTACTCATTTTTTGCATGGTTAATGTAAATATATTGTTTGAATGGTGATGGACTCTGATAAAAACCAGAGGAGTTGCGTTGTGAGGTATCAGCAGGTGCTTATCAACTGTGAATCCAGATATACAACCCATCTGCACTGCCATAAGTAGGATGACTGTCCCTCTCTTACACATTTCAATACTACCAAGCTAAAGCCCCAGGAGCATCTATCTGTAACTGCTCATATCTGACTGACCCTGATACGTGTTCTGCAGTGCAATAGCCAGGATCCAATTCCGCCTCCCAGATGGATCCTCCTTTACTAACCAGTTCCCATCTGAAGCACGGCTGGAAGAAGCAAGGCAGTTTGCTGCACAGGTGAGTTGGTGTTTTGTTTCCTCAGTTACCTGCTGATTACAGGTCGGTGTTTGTGGTGGAATTGTCATCAACTGCTTTCCTTCCGTTTATTTGAAGGGGGTTTGGTAGCAGCCTCTCCAGCGCCACCAGCTGGCTGCCTTTGCATTACTGCAGCTATCATTAGTAAGAGATGGTAGAATATGAAAAATTCTTCATTTCTCCATATGAAGATGATCGGTAGTTTGGTGTAGAACTCCTGGGTCAATATAGCAGGGCACATTTAACTATCAAAGCTGCACTACTTTGAAAGTGAACAGTTACAAATCAAGTACTTTCTTTATATTTTCACAGACGGTTGGCAATGCTTACGGCAATTTTTCACTGGCGACAATGTTTCCCAGAAGGGAGTTTACCAAAGAAGACTATGGAAAGAAGTTACTGGAACTAGAACTAGCACCCAGTGCTTCAGTGGTGTTGCTGCCGGTAGGTGTGGGGTTTTGGTTTGTTTTTTCATTTTCTTGCAGTTAGTTGGCCATGATGATATCTGGCTTGAATTTTGGTCTTTTCTACGTCCAAGACAGATTGCAAAATTAATTCTTGTCAGGACTAATTTGGAGGAGGACTTTTTCTGAATCAGATAAACAGTGGCATAAGTATTTGTCTAATGTGTAACCAAAGGCGTTCTCTTGTGTCTGCTGAGCCCCTTCTAAATGATGGATGAAATGCTCTGTCTACAAGTGCATGACTTTAATATCTGACCAGTTTGCTTTATGTGTTCCTGACCAGGCAGGAAGACCTGCTACTTCTGTGGTTCAGGCTTCAGGCAGTGACCTCTGGAAGTTCTTGGGCACAATCCTTTATCCCCTCTTAGCGGTTTGGAGATTTATTAGCAACTTCCTGTTTACAAGTCCACCCCCCTCACAGTCTAATGTGAGATCAGCTCATCAGCAAGAACATTCAAATCCTTCAGCATCAAGCAGCACCGAGAAAAGCAGGTAAGCACAACTGTTTAAGCAGCTGTTTCTCAGACTGCTTGCTGGAGTTGTTTCATCTTGTAGTGGTGGACTGAACTGTATCTGTCTCTTAACTGCTGCCCTTGCCTTGTAGTTTATGGCCACCACCTGCTTTTTTAAGCAGGTTAACTGGTGGCTTATCAACTGCATGTCAATCCTGCACTAGCATTTCTTAGTTTTTACATGTGTGATTAAGCAAGCTCGTTGTTTTCTTCAATTTCCAATCACAGAGTGGAAAAGCATTGTCTGATGGTCATTTATGAATAGGGAATTCAGCTGTAACTGCAGCTGTGGGCTTCCCTTCAGCTGATAGTGTTGGGAAGATAAAAAGTTTGAAAATTAGATGTCAAGTGGTTCTGGTAGGATTGTACAAGAAACTCAGGCAGCTCAAGTCTGAGTTAGAGTTGAGGCTTTGTATTGGCAAGAGAATGAGCTCTGCCCTGTGTCAGGAGAGCTGCTAGGCCCCTGTGAGGCAGCCACGCAGCGCTTCAATGACAGAGGCTTTCTGGGGAAACGAGATCCTGTCACTTTGACTGCTAAATGATAAATTTTCAGCAGGATATTGCTTCCTGAGCAAACAAAGAAACAAATCTCTTGCATTGGCTTCTCTTGTGTAATTACTACTAGGGAAAATGTCAGACCTCACTGTCATTTGTGCCCTAGGCAAGCAGTCAGGAAACGAGTCGTGGAAAAGCGGGGGGAAGACTTCAAAAAAGAAGGCAAAATATATAGACTGAGGACGCAAGATGATGGAGAAGATGAAAACAATACTTGGAATGGAAATTCTACACAACAAATGTAGTTTTGGGTAACTGCAGTAATCGGTGTCTGGCTTTTTTTTTTTTTTTTTTTTACCTAAGTCAACTAAAGCTTCTGGACAAGTGGAGCTTATTTTTCACTGACTGAATTACTTAATTCTTATTCCTCAAATGGAGAATGGAATAAAGTCACCTAAGTCAGAAAAATGGAGTGGGTGTAGCTGAGGCCTAGAAGCAAAGAGTTAAAAAGACTGAAAATCAACTTCAGCTTTCATAATCATTACCCTACTGCCCTAGGAAGGCACTTTTTAATCTATAAATAAATCTATAAATATTCTGCTACATAAATTCAAGGGCCAGATATTAATATAAAGGTCATGGTAGGCAATGTCTGATTAAAATGAGGGTTTCAGAAGCACTCTAAGTAGCAAATCAGGTAACTAATTTATGTTTAACTTTTTTTTTCTTGCTTCTTGCAACTGCAAGCAAAATCTTGTAGTTTTTAATTCCCTGAGCACTCAATAAACTATTTTCCAGAAAACAGAACTGTCTTCTCTTGTGGAGTTCCTCTGAAGTACTTCAGAGCAGTTGGGATCATACACTGAAATTTAAGATACAGTGGACAAACTTTTTGATCCAGTTTAAATTACCTTATTTGGGAGTGTTCATACTAAAATCAGGTAAAACACAATCTGAAATAGTATTTAGGGTACAGGAAGAAAAAAGATGAGTCTTAATCACATAAAATGGAAATGGTTTTAGCAGGGGGTTGCAACGCAAGAGCCCTGGGAGCTTTTATTTAATTGAGTATCACACTCTGTTCAACTGTGAAGGTATAGTATTAGAGCCACCTATTATTTTTTAAAATAATTTATTTTACATAATTCAAAAATAGTGTATGTGAAATAAAGGAGGGGGGGACACCCAATAGAGTACCTGCAGTAGAACAGTACATTCTCCTAGATCTGTTTTCAGCAGTATAGACACTAACTTGTCTTAAAAACAGTGAGAAGCAGCTTCTTGGATCCCTTGAAAAGACCTGCTGCATTCAAGATGATGAAGCAAGAACAGATGAAAGTTCAAGTTCAGACTCCTTATGCAGATAGGAACAAAAACTTTTGCTTTTTTTTAAAGAAATCAGATCATTAATGCCTGAGGAGAAAAGAGATTGTGACATTGAAAAGCATTTTCCTTTGTATTTTAAAGTCGGTAAGCAAACAACAAAATGCTGGGGAGCCAGCTCTAAGGCAGGACATGCAGCTGCAGCAGCACAGGTACTTGGTTTCTTTTCCTAGTGCTATGGGCTTGCTTCATAAAACAGAACAACCACTTCAGCAAGTGGGAATTTCACATTTTACTAAGTTCCATGTGTGATTTCTTACGGGATCTTTTGGATAATCTTCCATACTTGTATGCAAATAGAGCCAGGGCCAACGCTCCCACTGCAGAAAGAGCAAAAAGCACATATAGTGCTGCTTCTGCACTTTGTGACGTCAGATCTAGTCCCAAAAAGCGCACGCTGTCAGCCAGTCCTGGGGTGGCTGTCGGGGTCACTGTCAAGGGGGAAACAAGGAGAAAGTGTGAGTACAGAGCCCGGGGTGAGCCCTCGCTGGCTGTGTGCACGGTGCTGCTTCCTGCCTCTGCAGGGCTTCCAGCCACGCGGGGCAGTAGCCCTGATTCTGTGGGGTCAGTGACTGACACAATTCTGGCTCAGAGTGAAGCACAACGGAGGCTTACAGTGCAATTCCTGACACTCCAGGAGCAGTGAGTGTTCTCTGTCAGCCATGGTCATCCCCAAAACCCCACACTAACAATGAGTGTTCTTCAATGTGCTTCTCTAGTAAATGACAATATTTCCAGAGGCTTCGCTGACACTGATTCGTATAAAGTATTCAAAATTGTTTAGAAAAAATGGTGAGGGAATACTGAATGGGTGTGGTTTGGAACCACAGTTCTGTTAATTGGAGAAAAGAGGAATAACTTTTTTGCTGTGTTTTGGAGATGGTTGCGTACTGAGGCACTGGTGCATGAAATTTAGTCATTGTTCTGGTTTTGCATGCAAAGGTGACATAATTACCCATGACTGTCTTCAGGCATAACAAAGACTAATGATTTGTCAGTGCTCTACTGGAGCCCTTAAAAAGGACAGTGCAGAAAATGGTGGTGTCCTTAAAGACCGTAGATTATGGAAATCAGCTTAGACTCAGGCTCTAACCCAAAGGATTAGGATCGGATGCATACACACAAGCACGAGCTGTGCTGCATCGCTTACCTTCAGGGTCCAGATCCAGGCAGGGATGTGGGCCCATTGCTGGGTCTGGAAACCCGTTGCAGTTTATGATCTGTGAGTAATGCCTGGCAGAGGCCTTGGGGCGCCGTGGCAAGCTGGGGTCTGTGAAATTCACATGATAGAACCCAAACTTCTCATCGAAGCCCGTGGCCCACTCAAAGTTGTCCATCAGTGTCCAGGCAGTGTAGCCTCGTAAGTCAACGCCATCGAGCACAACAGCTGTTGCCAGGACCAGAGAGAAGAGGTTAGTTGTGCAGCCAGGTGACAGGAGGAGTCACCACTAGGCCAGCAGTGGCACAGAGATGCTGTGGGACACTACACAGCAGCAGGGTGTGGAGCATGGTTGGGTTATTGCTACTTTGGCCTCACAGGTTTTACCATTTCCTCATTCCCACCTCTCTCACATGTTGCCTTAGCTCAGGTGCTTTGAGGTAGTTCAGCTGGCAAGTTACAGCTAACAAGCAACAGCCTGCCAGTATTGGAGCCTGCTTTCCTCTGCTCCAAAAAGCAAAGCTTTTGTCCAAGAAACAAAGGTTTAGGAATAGAGAAAAGAAGAGAAGCCATCAACACACAACTGGTGCTTCAACAACTGCTTGTGGAGCCTCGCTGCTGAAAGGCAATAAAAAGGCACTTTCTGAACATCTGTCCAGCAGCTCCCAGTAAATTAGAGAAGCGAACTGAAAAAGCCCTTTCCTGATGCTGCTTGACCACCGCTGTAATTGAAACCAGTTTGGGGTTGGCTTGTTTTCTGTTTTTTAAAAAGATGCTGTTTTTAGACACAGCAGTAGTCAGAAGTCAAAATAGGTATTCATCAAGCAGCAGTACCTTCTCTTGCCAGATGCAGCTATACCAGGAAGCTGCAGTTACCCTCCTAAGCCCAGTGTTTGTTCTGCCTTTAGATCACCTTCCCTGCAAAGTTGTGGCTATCCATGGGCAGTGTCTGCTAAAGCCAGAGGCTCTCAGAAATGGATACAGAGTAGACCCACGTGTAACTTGTTAAGTGTGATGGCAGTGATCTTTCAGCTCTTCACAATTTGCTCTGGTGGTGAGACACTGCTGCTCTAGAGATTTCAATGATCAGAGATAGATGATCATTCTTACCTTTCAGTGCTTCGTTAATGTAGCTCCGATAGTAATGTGTTCGCCAAGTGTCATTGAAGTTGAAGACTCCCCTTTCTGAAACCCCATTTTCAGTCACATAAATGGGGGGGTCATTGTACTCTTCCTTTATCCATCTCAGGAGCTTTCGGAAACCAAAGGGTGTCACTTTTAGCCAGAAGGAACCAGAGTTCAGCCAGCTTCGGTCAGTTACTGGGGCTACACCCCTGTGGAGGAAGACACACTGATCAAGGGACCAGTTCCAAGTGCCTGGCATCTCATTGCTGCAGGGCTGAGCTCTGCAGAAAACTGAACCAGAGGTGACTTTGCGGCAAGCTGATGAAAGCACAGCAGGGCTGAAATGCTGCTGGTGCTCACAAGCCTCTAGAAAACCCTTCTCATGCTTTGCTTTACATATTCTGCTTCAATCAACTACAGCTGAGGACACCATGTTAGCTCCAAATCTTTGTACTTTGACACCATTTCTACTGTTCAATGTATAATGCAGTGCTCGAGCACACAAAACTACCATTTACACCTACGTAGAGGAATGCAAGACTGAGCCCAGTGTCCTACAAGGCTAAACCACAGGGGCTGGGATGCAGCAGCACAGGGAAGTTATAATTTCATACAAACTCTGTGGAAACATTTCAGAAAACGGTCTATGTTCACCCCACACACACATGTACCACCATTACCTTAACTCTCACCAGAAAAACTAGTAAGCTCTTACTGTTTTATCTTTTGAAGATGGAGAAAGAAATTGGTATCTAAATAACTCTTGACTGACTTATACTTAACTATGAAGCGAGTTAGTTGGTCAGACTTTGAACTTTTATCTGATGTGATGAGGGAACTAATGACAGTTTAACAGCAAAAGGAGCAGTATCCACAAACCAGTATAATCTAGCAGTTCAAATTGCAGATTGAAGGCACAAAATATGAGAAATCCCATTTACAGCTGATCCCAAACCACTTGCAGACTCACAAGTGCAGATTCCTTCCTTTAGTAGAACCTCAAATTTCCTGTATTGTGCTTTAAACATTCATGTTTATCACCAGGTCTGTAAAAAAAGGGCTGTTGCTGGACTTGTGTGACAATAACAGCACCACAGGTACTGTTTGGGGATATTTCCCCTAGTATTGGTTCTAACAGCTCGAAATACCTGTCTCATGGCTTTGTTCACCTGCAGGTCACGTCATTGCGCAGCTGGCCCAGGCTCCAGGTGCACGTATGTACTTGACAAGTAATTTACATTCATCTCTTACCTATCAGAGTCGTACGACAGAATCCCAGCAGGATACTTTACGTTGTATGTTAAAACTGTAGTATAATGATTTAGACCAAAGTAGTCGTATGTGCCTTTAATTCTTTGCTTTTCACTTTCAGTAAATTCTGGAAGTCTGCAATAGAAAACAGAGAAAAGCACTGACCCCTCAAAACATAACTCCTCTAAGGATTTCCCCTTTTGCTTCCACCCCTCTCCAGTCCTGTTGCATAAACTAAGCTTTTGATGACTATACAGTTCATGCTGTCTGCTCTAACCTTCTTCAAGAGAGAAACAGACCTTTCACTGACCAGGAAAGAGGTACCTGATAGCTAGAGGTCCTACTCAAAATTGAGATGAGAAGTTTGACCATCATCCTGCTTTATAAGACAAGAAACAGTGTTTGCTCAGTCAGGAATGTGTGGGGAGGAACCAGCAACAGTTATTTTGGTTGTCATGTGCTCACCACACCCCTACAGAGATCCAGAGCTGTGATGTTTGTAAGTGAGCCCACCAAAAGCATGACTAGCTCTGACCTAGGGAAGCATGAAATGGTGCCTCCTAAAAGCCAGTGACATCCAGGGAGTCCTGTCCGCACTCAGGGGAGCTGTCACCAGCCCCCTCAAAACACTGTACTCCAACTTGCATGCACTGAAGATGCAGGCAGCCAGCTGAGCTAAGATGTCTCTCACAGCAGCAGGGGAGCTCTTCCCCGTGTGGCAGTACTACTTGGTAGGTCACAGCAGAGGCTAATGCAGCATTGTCTCAAACTATGGCTTCTACATGGGACAAAGTAAAAATTTCTGAGCTTTCTTCCTGAGATCCACACTTTGAACACACTCCATGTGGAATGCTGGCATCCCTGGTACCAGCACCACAAGCAAAAGGGGAGGTACCAGGATCCTTCTGGAGGAACACAAGAAAACCCTGAAGAAACAGGAACTATGCTCTGTGGACTCTACCATTTAGGCCTAAAGTGCTTGGTTCCCTTCAAAAGAGAGGCCTCCCTAGAGAAGAACATTCCTCTTTGGGATCTGCAGCCCTACACAGAGTAAGAAACAGTCAAGGACATCCAGGGTACCCTGGAACAAGGTTTTAGCTCTCTTCTAACCAGAAGAGGGAGAAAATTCTCCTGGGAATTACATCCCAGCCCCTGCTGAAAATGCAGCCAGTGCTTCTGGTAATTTGGTGATGCTTGAGTGTCTGCAGTCTCTGTCCCAAGGACTGAGGACAGGACTTCTTCCCTAGGCTGAGATGCTTGGGCACATTATCTCATAAAGCAACGCACGTGACTTTGCTCTCTCATAATGGGAGCAACCACCAGAGAAGAAGTAACATGTTGCAGTGCCTAAGAACACAACAGAAGCATAACTCAAATCTTAAGAGACCTGCCTTTGCTGCCAAGCACACACCAACTCCTCCTCCACCATCTCCCTCGTTTCAAAACAAGTGGTCTGTCACATTTTCAGAGAGGAATTGATCAGAAATAGCCCCAGAGTTAATATACCCCATTAAATTGCTATTAGAGTGAAGAGGGAAAAAAGTGCTTTCCTTATATGTGCCTAGAAAGGGAGAGAAAAGGAAAAACACTCATGCTGGAGCACTGCTACCACAGTAATGTTAACAATAAATAGTGGAAATGGAAAAGAATAGATGGTAATTCAGATGGACCAATGAGTCTCAGTGCTTGAGTTCAGTATATAGTTTTAAGAAATATTAAAACACATTTACCTTGCTTGTTGGGTGTCTAATTCAGAGCATTTACTGCATCACTCTGAGCTTCCAACTTTTTACCCCAGAGATACATTATATTAGTAAGTTTTGTTTGCAAGAGAGGTAAGAACAGGGAACAGGAAAAATGTTCTCCAGAAAACTGGAGTTTTTCCGTGAGGATGCAGTAAGATTTTTACAGAAACACTGCCACAGAATCATGGAAATGTAGCACTTTATCAGCAAAGCAGGCTTCAGCACAGCAAGTGAAACCAGAGCAGGTGTGCGCCTGGGCTCTTACCGGGACTTGCTCAGACCCTGGGCCAGGCTGCGCTCCCGAATTCTCGTTTTCATCACTTCATTATAATCACCATTTTTGAAAATGGGATGAGCAAACCAACCTAGAAGAAACTAAGCCAGGAAATAAGGGAGAAGGGTAAATTTTGTATCAAAATGAGGGATTTAACCATTTCTCCTTCATAGGTAGTACCTGAATTTAGAATGAACAGGCACATGGAGATGTCCAGGGCTGCCCATATAATGGCAGTGAATTTAATAAGCTTTTGTCACTGCAACCACATTTTGTCTCGTTTCTGTTGCATAGTTGATCAGCCACCAGAAGAGGGTGGCACATTTCCTTGCAGTGATGCCTCTGGCTCATCCTTTTCTTTCAGCAAGATGCTGACCTGGGTTCTGGGCACCTCCAGCACCCAAAGAGGGGGTGCCACCATGAACCAACCCAGGAGCAGCAGGGAGAGCTGTGACCACGTGTCTCTGTACCTGCAAGTATCGTCTGGCAGAATCGATGTCATCCTGTTTGTGTGGGTTCCTTGGTTCTGCCCATTCAGAGTTGATGGTGATAGAGATTAAACCTCCTTGCTTTGCCCGGTAGGTCTCATTGTAGAGGTGCCAGGCTTCCGCGTGGGCCTTTATTAGGTTGTGTGCTACCACGTAGGGAGCTCGGCCTGGCCGAACGGAGACACCTGCAGAGACAGGGACAGCACAGGCAGTGGAGCTTCTCAGCTCCTCATCGGCTGCTTCCCAGGGCAACACAACACCCAGGACACCCAGAACTGCTCAGTGGTAAATGACTAAACGTGCAGCACCTGGTGCCCTTGGGCCCAGCCTGGGTCTGAAATCGCTGGGATGGCAGAGACAGCTGAAGGCACAGCTGCAGTGAGCCCACTGCGTGGGACCCCGCATTGCTCCCTCCTCCCCCTGCGGTGGGACACATGCTGGTTCAGCTCTCTGCCCATGCAGGGCTGCCAGCCCTGGCAACAGACTGCTGCTGCCAGTATAGACAGCAAAGAGTTGTGTGTTGAGGCCAGCTCCCATATCTCCCCTTCTCCTGCTTCTACCCTCCAGCAGAGCTTGGTCCCCTCCAGCCCTAAACCTTCTCCACAGGCCCTAGAACTGGTCTGGAAATGGGGTCTGCTACAGACAGTAAGCATAACTCAGAGGTTGTAGAGAAGGTGTGGATTAGGGGAGTAAAAGAAGACGGATGGGCCTTGGAAATGACAGGCAGAGTGAAAGAAGGACCTGTTCAGCACACCACAAGCAGTCCAAACCCCATTTATCCCCAGCACATCTTCCTTGCTCTCCCTTCACAAGCCCCTAGCATCAACTCTGCTGCAGCATAGAACAGAGTAGTGCCAACAGTGCTGTGAAGGCTCTGAGGATGTGCCCGGCAGTCCTACCTGGAGCAGCTGTGCCAACACCATAGCCAAGATACGCAGTGTTGTAGGGTTCATTAAGCGTTATCCAAAATTTCACTTTATCTCCCAGTCTCTGGAAAAGGAGCTCAGCATATTCCTTAAACCTCTGAACTATAGTATCATTCTCCCACCCACCGACGTTCTGGAGCGCCTGTGGGAGGTCCCAGTGATAGAGAGTTACCTGCAGGGAAAGACAGCAAGAGAAAGGACTCAACCAGTCACTTTTCTTTTCAGAAACAGGAGCAGTAACCCAGCCTCATTTACAAGCATAAATAGACAGTGCTTTGATCTGCAGCTACCTGTTCCTAACAGTGTTTTAGTTTATAGTGATCACTCATGCACTCAGGTAAAACAGCTTTTTTGCCAGTGTTTTAATTTCTTTAGGACATACGAAATGACTCAAACTCTAGCAAAGAACTGCTGTGCCTGCACTGGCTCCGATGAAATACAGCCCAACAGGACACCCGTCTGGACTGGTACATCCACTGGACCCGGACAGACCAATGCCATGAAGGAGCAGGTTTACTCAGGCACAATGCTTGTGTAGATATTCCTGGATAGACCCCCTTTATGGTGTGCATACACATGTGCAGCATTTGGTGGACACACCCCACAACAGTGTTCCAGCGTGGTTTGGGGAGGGCAGTGACAGCCAGAAATGGGGAAACAAAAGATACAAGCAGAAAAAAACTACATGTGTCCAGGTCTATGGGGACAGGTCAGATTCACCCAACAGTGCTGCA
Source organism: Brachypteracias leptosomus (assembly GCA_013401335.1). Classification (NCBI taxonomy): domain Eukaryota; kingdom Metazoa; phylum Chordata; class Aves; order Coraciiformes; family Brachypteraciidae; genus Brachypteracias; species Brachypteracias leptosomus. The sequence goes on along the minus strand of VYZX01002838.1, from coordinate 109,454 downwards.
AGAGCTGATTGATGCAGTGGTGAGGTCACTGTCCATTATACATGACAAATTGTGCTGATCAGTGGACATTCCCAGCTCCTGGGAAAAGAATAACGTTACACACATCTCCAAAAAAGGCAAGGAGGACAACCCTGGCAACTACAGGTCGGTTGGCCACACCGCAGTCTTTGTGAATCCACTTCCAAGCACATGAGTGACAAGAAAGTATATTGCAAACAGCACACACTTGTGAGTGTCATACTTGGATCCTGCTAGTTTTTAGTTACCTGAAAGTTACCATTTTTAGTTACCTGAGGCATAATGTTAGCTGCCAGGAGAGCATCAATAAGCCTTTCATAGTAGTTCAGTCCCATTTCATTGACATATCTGGTGGTCCCATCTGGGAGAACACGGGACCAGGAGATTGAGAAGCGATAGTGAGACACCCTGAGCCTCTTCAGCATTTCCACATCCTCCTCAATCTTGTGGTAGCTGTCACAAGCTACATCTCCGGTGTCATCATTGCTGATTTTCAAGGGAGTATGAGAATATTTGTCCCAAATGCTAAGTCCTTTCCCATCTGCTCTCCATCCTCCCTCAATCTGTAATTGAAGAGGGGGGGACTGTTAGTAAACCCCAAATTCAGGTCTTGGTCTAACAAAGAATTAAACCCGTTAGTCTTTGTGGCATCACACAATATTTTGACTTACCAGCTTATTAAGACTAGAACTGGTAATGGTTTTGCCACACCAAACTAATAAGACCTCTTGGGCGTCAAGGCAAGACATATTAGCAAAGTAGAATGTCACCGAATAGGCATTGTTCACCTGCTGCTCCATGTTGGCTGGCTCTTGTGAAGCCCATGCTGCTGTCTCAATCCCTGGGGAATAACCATGCCCTTAAATGTCTCCAAGTTCCCCACCTTTACAGCAGTTGTTGCACTAACCCTCAATTACAGTAAAACATAATGTTACAGAAGTTGTAGGTGTCTAATCCAAAATGAACTAACTGTCTGCAGGTACTTTAAGAGTACATTCTGGTTTCCTAACCTGATATGCTGCAGTGGCTACACTCCACCAGAAGTTCTTGGGAAACTCTCCATATAAAAATTCATCTTCTTTGGGCAATGGGATACCATTATTGCGGATGATTTCTGCGTAGTACACAGCAGAGCGCTTGGGAGTTCTTGGCCTGTTCGGATTGTCAAAATCAACCTGGTGCAACCCAAATCTTGGGTCATAACCATTCAACCATTCAAAGTCATCCATTAAAGACCAAGCATTGTATCCTCTCAGATTAACACCATCCAACCTGTAAGCTGAAAGATCAGGAACAAATAGAAGAGCATCAGTGGTATAATCACACACTAAATGATCCACGAGGAAGTCATATGCAAGCACATAAAATGCTTCTAGCTTCATAAAGCTGGCACTGGTCAACTAAGATCATTAAGAGACTCTTCATAGTTGGAGGACATAAAGTACAAATGGCCATGCAGACGAGATCATAAAAAGAAATGCTATGTTTATATTGGATTCAGAATATTTAAAGACTGATATCATTCATGTTTTAAAACTACTCTGCAAAGGAATAAAGTAACCAGAAATCAAGAGGAGACACACAGCATCATCAGAACAAAAGCAAACACTGGTACCTTTTAACGCTTCGTCGATGTATGTTTTGTAGTAAAATATCCTTCTATTGTCATCAACATCTGATTTGGTCTTTATCCCCACCCCATTCTCAATTATGTATATTGGGGGATTTCCATATTCTTCTTTGATCCAGTTCAGTAGCCTCCTCAGCCCCCAGGCCACAGCCCGGTGGTCAGTAATAGCCGAGGAAGGCCAGGAGCTGTCAACCTTTGTTGAAACTTCCTGGTCATACTCATAAGAGAAGGGCTTCAACCGGGTCGTTGAGTGGGTTACAATTTTGGAGGTGTAGGTGTTGAAGCAGAAAACATCTGCTGTGCCCCTGATGTAGTCACGCTCCTCTGCTGTGAAAACTGGCAGGCGAGATGATGGCAGGTTCTGGAGCTCACTCCTGTTCCCAACTTTCCACTTCATGACATCGGGGTAGTCCCCATTTTTGAAAATCGGGTGTGTAAACCACCCCACCAAAAACTGCAGGTACCTGTCTGCAGCTTCTATGTCCTTGGGGTCACTTGGTGTCTTTGGCTCAACCCAGTCAATGTTGGGACACAGGGCAATGACCCCTCTCTGACTGGCTCTGTATTTGTCATCATATGTGTGGTAGACCCTGGCGTGAGCTTTCAGTAAGATGTGGGCAACCCTGTAGGGAGCACTACCAGGGTCATTGACATTGGGTGGAAACATCCCCATGCCATAACCAACCCAGGCAATGACTTGGGGCTCATTGAATGTAATCCAGAACTTCACCCTGTCCCCAAAGGTCTGGAAACAGAAGTCTGCAAAACTATCAAACAGGTCAATCATTGCATCGTTCTCCCAGCCACCAATGTCCTGGAGAGCTTGGGGCAGGTCCCAGTGGTAGAGAGTGACAATTGGAGTGATGTTGTTTGTGACCAGTCCATCAATGAGACGGTTATAGTAGTCAACTCCATGGCTGTTTACTGAGCTGTTCCTTCCGCTGGGGAAAATTCGAGGCCAGGACAGGGAGAAACGATAGTTCTTTACCCCTAAGGCTCTCAGCAGGTAAATATCTTCCTCCACCTTGTTGTAGCTATCACAAGCTATATCTCCAGTATCATTATTCTTTATATTCCCTGGAACATGGGTGAAGTTATCCCAAATGCTGGGTCCTTTGCCATCGGCATCCCAACCTCCCTCTATCTGGTAGGCAGAAGAAGACACACCCCATGTAAAGTCCTCTGGGAATGTCCCATAAAAGTACATGTTCCTTTCAAAGTCTGTTTGAGATGAAAACTTCTCCCAGACAACCTTTGCCTTGGAGGGAACTTCTGATGCAGGTAAATTTGGCAACTTTGATGGCATGGGTAGGTCAGACACCACTGGTGTAGAAAATCTGTCCAAGACTTTGGATGGGAAACCATTTTTCTCAATAACATTGGCATAGAAATATGCAGATGCCTTGGGAGTCCTTGGTCTGTTGCTATCTTCAAAATTCACATGATGCAGCCCAAATTTTAGGCTGTACCCCACTGGGCCTTCAAAGCCATCAACCAGAGATTGAGCAATGTAGGACTGAACATCAACTGTGTCTAGTTTTACCGCTGGCACAGAAACAGTACAAGATATTGTTATTCATTCGAACATTTTCTGAACACAGCACAACACAAGCACCATAACTGAGGGCAAGTGTGATAAGCCAAACATCTACAAATGATATTTTAGGGGGAAAAAAAAAACCAAACCCCAAACCAGAAAATTAAGAGTATCTGGCAAGGAAAGCAGTCAGCACTGTGGTAGGAGCTGGTCAAATGCTTACTGATAAAAATGCATGAGAAAAATATTAGTCAAGAGACACTTGAGTATAGGACACTTGTGCCACTGGTATCCCTTCCCTGTCTTCTTGTTTTCAAGCTTTAACACTGCAAGTTAAACTGAAACATTATGTGCATTTAGTGCTGGCCAATCTTCCCTGAGCACAGGAGGGTTTCTTTTAGCAGAACAGCATCTCCACTACCAACAGGTCCAGCATCCTTCCTCACACTGCCTACAGAAAAGCACTAAATCTGTCTCATTCCAGAGAAGTTCACTTCCCATATGCGGTGCATCTTCTTTGCTCCTGCTAAGGCATAACAGCAACGCTAAATCGTGTTTTCTGCAGCTGTTTTAACACTTCTATCAGTACATTGAGAACTAGGTCAAGAAGATCAAATGCTGTGCACTGATCACCAACCTATTTAATACAGAATATTTAATAAGGTTTCCCTGACAAGTATTGATTTATGTATCTCAAGAGAGTCTCAGTCAAATCTCTGTTTGAAATCTCAAATCTCTAAGCCTGTCCAGAACTGCAGTCACTAATATTATTTTTATGTCAATTGATATGGTTTGCAAAGATACAAGCATACCTTGAACCTTGCTCATAACAATTGAGATATAAATATCTCCCTGAAAATTCTAACCTGAAATAACACAGGATGATGTCAGTTAGACCTGTTTAATCAGTAAAGACATCGTTCAGTCCTGATCCATGAGATCTTTGCAGGCAAGAGCCTGCAGGCAAGTCACCTTCAGGGGAGCTGAATTATAAAAACACTGTTCTCAGAGGGACTGACATTAGAGTCCAGGCTACATTTATCTGTATGTATGAAAAACCTATTCCCATATCTAAAGAGAGTGGAGAGTTCCATATCTGGACACCAGACAGGCTGAAGTATATGAGGTCACACCACATACACCGTAGACAGCTGAGCTCATACCACTATGCAAGTGCTGATGCTGTAAAGTTAACCACTATAGAAGCAGTAGAATAATTAGTTGCCATTATTAAAATAAATAAATAGGTTTTTCCCCATACCTTTTAGAGCTTCGTTGATGTACCGGCGGAAATAGTCCACTCGCAGAGTGTCATTAATGTGATCCCCCGTGTCCCCTGTTGGCACACCATTTCCTGCTATGTAAATTGGGATCTTTGTCCCAGTATATTCCTGGGACACAAACTTCAGCAGCCTTCTTAACCCCCAGGGGACCACACGGATCCAGGAAGAGGCAGTCTGTGGCCAAGAAGGATCTACGTGCAAGGAGAAGTTCCCAATGCTCTCGTAGCTTGCAGTGCAGGTCCCATTAGTCACAGCACTGACCAGGCGGGAAGTGTAATGGGAAAGACCAAAAAAATCTGCAGTCCCTTTCACCCAGGACTTCTCCTCTTCTGTAAAGAGTGGCAGCTGTGCAACTGTTGTGGAGCACTGCTGGTTTACTTCCTGGATCTGAGCCTTCAGGATATCTGGGTAATCACCATTAACAAATATAGGGTGAGCAAACCAGCCGAGCATGAACTGCAAGTACCTCTCAGATGCCCTCACATCCTCAGAGTTGGTTGGAGTCTTGGGTTCAGCCCAATCTGAGTTCAGCACCAGCCCCACCTTTCCCAGTTGCTGAGAGCGGTATTTGTCATTATACAGGTGCCAGACCTTGGCATGAGCCTTGAGAATTGTGTGAGCCACCTGGGCAGAAAGCAGAGGAGCACGTGTCATGTTGCTTTGCACAAGAACTCTTAAGCATTGAGGTTATTGCCATATGAGAACGTTGAACCTTGGTAAAACAAATAATCATAGCCAGAGTGCAGCAGGTTTTGGACTAAGCAGAAGAATCTGGATACCCATCAACACCAGCTTTCAGAATGGAAAAATGAAATAAAGACTTCTAGTGACAATTACCTGCAAGCATCATAAATCCAACAAGCAAATAGTTTTCTCAGAGGCTACACTAGGCTTGAAGATAGTTAAAGTACAGAACCATGAGGAGAGCAACCCAAGAATGGCAGATGCAGGATTTTAGTTATTGCTGTGTCCCTACCTTGTAAGAAGCCACTCCTGGGTCAGTGATTCCTGGAGGATGCTCTCCGGTGCCATAGCCAGCATAGCTGATAACCCAAGGCTCATGGAAAGTAATCCAGAACTTGACCCGATCCCCAAAAGTGGCAAAGCAGAAGTCTGCATAGTTTACAAAAGCATCTATGATGCTGTCATTTTGCCAGCCACCAAGAACCTGAAGAGCTTGTGGGAGGTCCCAGTGGAACAGAGTCACCATGGGCTCAATGTTAGAGTCTATCAACTGGTTAATTAATTGGTTGTAATAATCAACCCCCTTGGAGTTGATGGTCTCATTGGTGCCAGCAGGGAAAATTCTGGGCCAAGATACAGAAAATTTGTACAGTTGGGGATGAAGACCCCTAAGTAGGTAAATGTCATAGCTGGTTTTATAGTAGCTGTCACATGCCACGTCTGCCGTTTGGTTCATGTAGAAGTGACCTGCATGCCCAAACTGATCCCAGATGCTTTCTCCTTTTCCATCCTCTGCCCAAGCTCCTTCAATGTTAAAGGCACCTGTGGATGTGCCCCAGAGGAAACCACTTGGGAAAACATCCTGCAGAAAAGAATCTCTCTCCAATTCAGTCTGTTGTGCAAACATTTCCCAAACTGTTTGATAGGAGGAGCGAGGGGCAAGGACAGCATCTGGGTTCTCCTGTAGAGTATTTGTTTTGCTGGAAATAGAATAAAAATAAGTTAAAATCTGAAAGGTGGATGACAGTGCCATAGAACTTGGAAAGACAGGATAAAAGAATCATTTGCTTCCCATTCAGCTATGATAAGCCACTTAGGGTATAGTTCCTTTGTCATCTGATCAGTCCAACCTACTGCCACCCAGCTAGCAGACAAAGGTGGAGTGCAATGAACTAACTGCAGAGCCCAGGAGCTGTGTATTTCTTTGCAGGTAGATTCTCATAATTCATTACAGCTACATCAAAGGCACAAATAAAATCCTCACAGTGTGTAGCATTTTCACATGCTACAACTGCTCTCATGAGTTTCCATGGGATAAGCTAAAACTCATCAGTCCAGCTTCTGCAATCCTGAGCATCTCCCTACACAGCGACTTCTCCTACATTTCTGTAGGCACAACTGGGTTTTCCCCAAGGAAGACCTCTATAGTAATTATTTATTTATTTTGAACTATTTTGCTCTTGAAAAGAGCAGAAAGCTTGGAAAATGTACTTGTTATTATTGAATTGAAGGTGCAATCTGGGTAACCAAGGATGAGAGAGTGGAAGAGGATTACATTGCCAAGAGACAGGACTCAGCAGAAGGATATTCCAGTCCTTTCACCAGCTAAGAGCAGACCTTACCACTCAAACTGTCTTGTGTCTGCCTGCACACAGGTTTCTAGGGGACAACATTTTATTATAGTATCTGATTTAAGGGACAAAACTGTACCTTAAAATATGAGATGATGAGAAGTCCAAGAACTCATTAACATCATACCCAATCATATGTGTCCCTTCTTTATTAACAGCTGAAAACAAACAAATGGTGATAGACTTAGTCACAACTTAGATGCCATGGACTGCATGACACTACTTGAACATACAATTATACCTTCAGAAATAAGGTGGTTTTCATAAATAATAGCTATATTTATCAGATCAGGTACATTGGGTTTTTATTAGATACTTACAATTTTATGTTAAAAAATGATTATAGAATCATTTAGGTTGGAAAAGACCTTTAAGATTATCAAGTCTAACCATAAATCTAAGACTGCCAAGTCCACCACTAAACCATGTCATTAAGTGCCACAACTACACAGCTTTTTAATACTTCCAGGGATGGGAACTCCACCACTTCCCTGCGTAGCCTGTTCCCAGTGACTGACAACCATTTCAGTGATAAAATTTTTCCTAATGTCCAGCCTAAACCTCCCCTAGTGCAGCTTGAGGCTGATGAAAATGATTAAAAGCTTTGGAGAAGAGTTCCTGCTTCCCCTCCCTCCACACTCACCATCCACTCTTAGTTTTCCGAGAAGACTACGAAAGAAAGAATAAAGTTATTTCATCTAATAGCACTAGCCTGGACTGGAAAATTTTGAATTTCCCTTATTTGCCAAGCAGAGTTAAAAAAATCTCCTTCTTGAAATACGTCACTCACCTGTGACAATGGCAGCTACTGGTATGAAAGAATTCTCTTCCATGGAATCACAATCAAGGAACTTTAGACTGAAAACCAGGATATCTCTGTGGTTCCAGACATTCTGCAAAACCAGAAGTCAGAGACTTGTAAGAAAAGAAGCATCAACCAACTAGTAAAACCACACTCTTGGCATTTGTTACTTTTCACACAGAATAGGAAACACCTAGAAGACTGAGAAACAGTGATAAAGTTCTTCAAAGTTAAATTCCTAAACCAACATTAAATATCACCCACTATTTTTCTCAGATCTAAAAAAAGCCCAATCAAAGCATAAACCCCAGAAACCTTCAGTGTTCGACCTGTCATTGAAAAGGCACAAGGAACTACGTCCTTTTGTGAAAGTTTACTTGGTAAGAATTTGTTGCCAGAAATGTCTGACTCACTTCAGATTTTTAGAGTAACTGCAGCATGCTGGGACTCTAAAGAGAACAAGTCACATGGGCAGTTCCTTATTCTACTACTCAGTTGCTGGATGACTCTCATCCTACATATTTTAAGAACGCAGTTCACTATCAGAGGTTTCATACCAGGTAGTAGCCTACAGCACCACTGACATTGCTGCTGCCGTGTGATCTAATCCTCTCACAAACTCCCCCTCATTAACATTTCCAGCACTGCTTCTACTGATGAGGACTTGTGAAGTTCAGTAGCGTCATTGCAGAACCCATGCTAGAATAAAATAGTACCCTTTTTGTGTAAAGGTATTAGAATAACAGTTTATCAAAGACTTCAGAGATGAAAGAGAAGGTTTTTCAGTCCTGGGCAAAAGAATTATGCTGTTCCAGTTGTTAATACATCAATAATGAGCACTGACCAAGATGATCCTTCCTGGCACTTTCGAACACCTGTTTTTAAGTCAGAGTAACACCAGAGAACTGAGTCCTGTGCAGCTGTTTCCTAGAGTAGCCCTTGTCTGAGCTCTCACAGCAAATCAGAACTGTTCAGGTATGCATCAAGAAACATGAAATTCCCCTTCTATTTATGGTCTCTTGTCTGCTGCTGTAATTTTAACACTGTGCATAATGTTACCTGGAATTCACTCCATTTCTTGTAGAAATCTGTTTCATTTCCACAATAGTACTGAAGGCTGAGAGACAGAAAGTCTACCGAATCCTGGAGGCAAGAAAAGGAAAAGAATCATCCCAGAGTAAAACATATTTTTTGCAGGTGTTACATTAAAAATGTGCAAAATTGTGAAATGCTGGAGTAAGAAGCCATACAGCTCTATGGCAGCCCTGAACAATATTACTACAAACTGGATGCTATATGGAAGACGTATTTTGTATCTCTCTTTCTAAATGGAATTTAAATGGCTAAATGAAATTCTAGGAGCATTTTAAGAATTTAATATTAATGATTTACAGTTGGTTTTTTAATTAGTAGGACTGGAAAAGTCTATGATTAATCAGAAACCTTTGCAACTATGTGGTTCAGGGAGGCCTTATCAATAACCCTTTGGGGAAAGTTCACTTCAAAAATCTTATCATTCCAAGCTACAAGCATTATCTCACTAGAAGTCATTAAGTTCAAGGGAACTTATCATATTCTATTAAACCAGTTGATGAAGTTGTAAAAACATTGATAAGCATTCAGCTTATTTTTCAGTCCAAAGTTTTCTTTTAGTTTAATCAGCTCATCTAATACAACATCGTTCCTCTCCCTACAAACCACACCTTGCTTATGCCCTTGAATGTCACATCTATGACATTGCTTACCCTATTACTAAATCTCAAAGTTTTGTGAATCCAAGCAAAAAGTCTATTTGTTCACTATGCCCTACATCAGCATCTTCTAAGTGAAGACAACTACTAATAGAGGGCCAATTAGGAGATAAATATATCTCCATATATCTTAATCAGTGCTTCCTAGCCAAGAAAAGATGCTGAGCTTTTAAAATCAGTGAGTTTCACATAATCAGACTAATCAAATATGTAAAATTTACCAAATTAGTCAGTTGGACAACTTGTTAAACTTAAACTTAAACTTACAGCAAGCCACTTGATCCCGTACCTAAAAGTCAAGTTAAAGCAAATCAAATTTATATAATTTGGAAATAATTTCTATTGAGGAGTTACCTGAAGAGAAACTGAAAGCAATTCTGATGAAGCGCTATCCAAAACAGGATCCATTCCTAAAGCAATGGACAACTTTCCACCTTGGAGAAAAAAAAAACCCAAAGGGGCAGTCTGTTGTTAGTATGGTAAGGACAAATTAAAAATTCCAATTCACTGCAGTTATTTTAAAATAGGTTGGAAACTTTTGAAGATATGGAAGATCAACCAGCGCCCTAGGTAGCCAGTTTCAGGATACTCACTATGATTCCAACAGGGAGTTGAAGAAGGTAGAAATTTAAAGGCAAGAGTTCAATAAATCTTGTCTGCTTGTGACTGCTCACAAACATCTTAGCACTGTTGCTTGCAGGAAGGAATACAGCTGTCCAGTGGGTGTCCTTCCACTCCATATGTAATTATAAGTAATAGTTTTTTATTTTCATGTCTTTGTGGTGATTATTTTTAAAAATTCAGATGCCCCAACACTGGATGTGTTCAAGGCCAGGCTAGATGGGGCTTTGAGCAAGCTGGTTTAGTGGAAGGTGTCCCTGTCCATGGCAGGGGGGTTGGAACTAGATGATCCTTAAGGTCCCTTCCAACCCAAATCATCCTATGATTCTATGATGGCATGACTCTTCTCTCTTAACTGAAATGGTAGCAATTGCAGTCCCAGTTTTCAATTACATTGAAGTAAGTAATAAGGCTTTGAAAATTAGATGACTGGGCAGGAATCAAAGATTCTTCCTAAGTCTTAGTCCCACTTTTATTACACAACACATTTAAGGTTTGGTATATGAAGAGCATGAGACTACAGATCATTGGGGGCATCTGCTGCTCTTTAAATTAAGAGCACATAAACAATAGCCCTTCAAGAAAAAGCAGACAGAAGTATTAGAGTGTTTGGTTTTGAAGTACTGATCTTTGCTGCTCAAATTAACTGCAGATAAATTATTTAATACTTCCCTGATGCTTAAAAGATTAAATATGAATATGCACACATCCACACATATATTTTCCTCAACTTTTTTGGCTACCATTTGAAGTAAAATGCAATTACCAGTAAATTATAAAACAATTACTGAAATAAGTGATTTGAAAGAACCTGTTACTCAAGGATTTCTGTGTAATTCTGAGAGCACTGGCTGCACATTCACACAGAGCTTGCATGTAGCAGTTGACATTTAATCCCATCACTAAATATTTGCGAAAAAATCACGTTAAAAAAATCCCTCTCCCCATTCTCCTTACCCGCTGGCGAGTATTTCTCATGGTAGATGGTGTAAGCTCTTTCATGAGCAGCAGCTAGGGCCCGGGCTTGGTCCTGGGGGCCATCATAAGGCAGGCTTCCAAGGACCTCCGGCAGGTCGCTGAAGGTGAGCCACACATTGACCAGGTGCCCAAACACACGGAAGCTGAACTCTGCATATTCCACAAAAAGGTCAGCAAAGGCACTGGCTTTCCTACCCATGGCCTGCGTGGCCACAGTGCCAGGGACATGCTGGTGCTGCAGAACTACGACTGGTTTGAGTTCTGCAGCAACCAGGGTCTCGAGCAGCTCCTGGTAGCACTGCACTTGAGCTTCATCTGCCTTCCTGGCATCCCCATTCGGAAGAATGCGTGCCCATGGCAGGAGGACTTTGTAATGTGTCACCCCAATCTCATGAAGGTGGGAGAAGTATCGAGGCAGCTCAAAAGCCACAAGATCTCGTTGGCACAAGTAATCATGGGCTTCAGCCACAGTAGGGCCCTGATCTTCCTTAGGTAGGACTTGGTCCTGCAGCTGCAATCTAGTTACTAACTCATTGGATAGAGGTCCAGCAATGGCAATAAAATTCTGAGCAAATTCCCTGTCTAGCCCAAGGCTGGGAGAGACTAACAGAAAGAAGACAAATGTCTTACAAATCAGCTCCATTTCTGGACCTGCTTCAGAAACAGTTACTCCAAACTACTTATATTACAGTAGAAGTAATATTTAACTGAAATTATCTATTACACAGATAAATGCTCCCAGAACCAGCTGGCACTGGAATGATAACAAACCAGGACTTTCAATCAATAGATGAACAAACAAATGGATGAATACAAAACCCATCATCACTTAGTTGAAGAAAGGTCATGTGGAAATGTTTTCTGACATGCTCAGGTTCCCATTTATGCTTGAATATCAACTTCCATTTCAGAGGAAGATAAAGTGAGTAGGCAATGCTTTTCATCTCCTCTTGGCCTCTTTTGGCTGAAGATTCCCAGCACAGCTCTGAACACAGAGCATAACAAGAGCAGGGTTACCCACATGGCTGGGGCCAGATGCCACCGCAGCTCAGGGCGGGCCAGCAAGAGGCACATCTGTGCTGTAATTCTTGGGTGACTAAGGAATCTGAGATGTGGCATCTTACCCACTTGGAAAAGTGGCTGTTATGTGAATTCAGCAGCAACGATGTGTATCCTCATGCTCAATAGCACCACAGAATCTCAATATCATTTTATTGCTTTCCAAAGTACTCCTTCCTTCAGCCCTGAGAACCCATGCTCTCAGCAGGGTGGACACATCCAGATCACCTACCTGAGCTGCTGCTGGGAAGAGACCTCGACTTCTCTACATTAAAACTGGAGAGCTGAGAACATTTACCTGAAACTGCTGTCTGTGCTGCCTAAACATATAACATGTTTAAATCAACACAACACAAAATTGTACATAACTATATTGGAAAGTCACTTCCATCTCCCAGTTTATTTCCTTTAACAACCAGCTTTTTGCCTAAAGCATAAATGGAATCATCTGGGCAACTTACTGCTCTGTCAAGCAATATTATCTTTAAGTTACAGTAGAAAATATCTCTCAACATTTGCTGTTACTCAAATAACCAATATTATAGCTTATACAGGGATTGTAATTTTTGTACTTTGACCCTTTTTGATTCCCAGGTGATTTTATTTTTTTTTTTTAAAAATGCTTGTTGTTCAGAACAGTAAACACAATGTACTTCTTTTTTTCCCTTCCCCGAGTTTGAATAGGAATTTGACAGCACCACCTGCTGCCTATTTCTCAGTAGAGCAGTGCCAGAACACCCCTCCTAGCCTATGAGGCACACAGAACTGGGGAAGGAGAAGCAGAAAAATTACTCACCTTCTCCGTGTCAAAAATATTTATTATCAAACAAAGATCAAGAGAGAGGAGGAAACATCTTCCTGTCCTTGTTTTGAAAGTAAATTAAGAACAATATAGAATGAAACTGTTGTTGTTGGTGGGTGGCAAGTTTTAAAGAAATGTAGCAGATTATGAAAGAAATTAATGGAGAGAAGGTAGTGCAGTTAGAGGTAGTGCCCAGTGATTGGGTAGCATTGTTGCTGACAAATTTACGATTCCTTCCATTCCACAAATGTAACTGTTACCTTTAATGATATGTTTAGTTAGACCAAGGCCTATCTCTCCAAGCCTGGGAGAGTAACAGGAAGAAGATGACTGTCTAACAAACAGCTCCATTTCTTGACCTACTTCAGAAACGGTTATTTCATGCTATTTATACTTACCAAGTATAGAGCTTTGGTATCTTTCACACTATTACAGATTTTTCTTAGGTGCTGGTATCAGGATGACAAGAAATATTCAGGTATTTTTAATTCTTAATAGATTATTTAATAATCCCATGGCATACAGCAAGTAATTGAGTCTTAAAAATCCCTTACAAAAGATGGCAGTTTTCAATTAACTTACAAGTCAAGACATGCATCAAGATGGGGATTTCTGACCTCCTGACTTAAAAGCTTTGCTTTGGGCTTGACTATTTTCAATTTTCTATTTTACATATGCAACAGGAACACAGACATCTTTAGTCCATCTAAAAAGAAAGAGAAGCAATCAAGAGTTTCTCATTATCCATTACTGGAAGTTAAAAAACTTTAAAAAACAGCACCTGTCATTCAGGAAACTTAATCTTTCTTAAGACATTAAACATTAAAATCACTATTTTTCTCAGCCTCAAAGCACAGGCATAGAAAATAGCAGTCCCACATATGAGTGACAACAAATCCACCCCCAGACATCTCCAGACATGTAATGACCATTTATTTATGTTAATAAGAAAACGAGTAAAAACCTCTATCATAAAAATTCTACTAAATACAATAGAAGAACAATGTGAAATTCCTCTCATTTGAAACAGAAGCATCTACACAGTTTGATGCTGAAAAGAGCTATTGAATGATTCTCCTCTGCACCTGGAGGATGACAATGAAACCCAGAATTAATAATGAGACTCATATACAAGGTTGCCATTTATTTTAAATCTTTCTAGGTTTGCTCAGTGTAAATGAGCAATTTGTCTATTACAAACCCCACACTGGTGCATTCCCAGTGAAGCGCTCACAGCAATCTCAGGTGTTAGCCCTGCAGCAACCCTTGCAAGAAAAGAAGGCATTTTCCAACATGTAACAAGTCAGCTCTGCAATCCAGTTCTCAGCCCCTAGTCTTCCAGCAGGTAGTTTGGGTTGACAACCAGGTATGGGTCTTCATCAAAAGTCTCCTCTTCTCTGGATCCTCTCAGTCCTGACTGGGACAGTTCAATCAGAATGTGGTCCTGCAACAGACAAAAATTTGTATCCAAACTGGAACAGAAAGGTTGGTTTGCACTTTTTGAAAAGCATCTCTTTTTTATACTGGTAGCACCTCTTATTGATGAATTATTTAACCCTTTTAATTGTGAACTCCCTCTTTAACAGGTTTTTAATCTTAATTATGTTCAGTAGAAAACTCTTATATGTTGTGTGCTTTCTGGGAATACAGTGGTTTTGCACCTTTAAAGTGAGAAGTATTTTATATTTTCATATCTTTTCCTCAAACTGCCCTAGTGCCCCTGTGACTTAAAGCTATCCATTGAATAAAGTATTGCTGGTATTTCTGTACCCCCATGTATAACTAACACTGTAGAAATACAGAAAAATATCACTTATACTTCTATAGGGACATAATACAGCGCTTTGAACTTTTACCTATATACATCTGTAATTTATTTCATTGTTTTCTCTAATTATTTTTAACAGGTACTAAACAAAGAAGGCATTTGTACTGCACCAGTCAATAACATGGAAGCACGAAACATATTTCTCAATGTATTCTATTAAAAATGAATCATTGCACTATAAAAGTTAAAACCCTTTTACACTACCCACACATCTCTATACATACATAATGCGTAAGTCGGTGAATGACTCTCTCTATGATCTTCTTTTTATTTATTAGTTCTTCTTCAGATTCTATTTCAGATTCAATTTCCTTTAGATACCAATTAATAAGTTCACTCTTCTTTAATGATGAATCATCCTCTTCTGCAAAGAAAATAATTTGCATAAACAGCAGCAAGATACTATTCAAAACGCAAGAGAAAAGGATTTATATGTTAACATTTTCAATGCTAAGAGAGAAACACACTTTTTGAGATGTTTAAGAAACATCAGACTTCCTTCTGTTGCTTAAATCATCATGTTTTGTACATGAGGCTGTTGTATCATGGTTTAATTGGAGATATTTAGATTGAGAATTGAAGCTTTAAGTTCTATGTGTCCAAGTGGCTTACAAATTAAATGAGCAGCCTAGCAATCACATCAGCCTTCAGCTTCAAGAAGCAGCAGTCGTAAGGACTCATACGACTTCCCTCTAAGTAGGGGCAAAAGAAAATCACTGTCACACAAAGCCAAAGAAGTCAACCTTCCACACATAATACTCAGCATTTTGAACAGATATTGTAGCGCCCACACCCTTCTAAAAACTTTGTAGCATTGGTATATGCTATGACACAACTGCTGCATTTCATTACAGGAGTAGCCTCATTGCGACTGAACTACATCTCTCCAAGAAAGGATGCAACCATTTGGCACATACTGGTGGAGTACATACTCTAGACTGTGGTCGCTGGCATATATTAAAGCTCTTGCTACAATTTTTCATTACTGCTGAATCTTCCAGCTAGGTTAAACCAGCATACATTGGATCTGCTCTACTGAGATGCTCTTTGACTTACTGGGTTTTGACAAAAGACTAAGATACCAGAACTAGAAAGTCCAAGAAGTCATATTTGTACCATCAGATGTAGCACAGCCACACATGTCCAGATTCACATCTGACCTAACAAGTTTGGTGTCTCAGGCATGAAAATCCCAAGTGCAACAGCATGAGTGTAGTAACAGCTGCTCAACTCAGGGTATCTTTTTAATGAACAAATTCTTACCTTCCTCTGCTTTCCTGAGATGCAGCACCAGGAGGTTAGAAATTCGTCGATACTCAGAGAAGCCCAGTCTAAGAGAAGCTTTGGGTGCAGCATCCTTGTTCATGTCCTCAGAATGGCCGTTGATCCCATTCACAAGACCATTGACCTCAGCTGGAGCTTCTGCCTCACCTGTTTGGACAGGTTTAAATCTGTAACTCTAAGTCGTTTGAACTGTTTAATACTCTAAGCCACTGAAAAGTGTTGCATTGATCAACCAGATGAGTAGACCCACAAGGAGGCTGAAGAAGTAAGAGAGTTAACAGGAGTCAAGATTTCTAAACCTTGTTAGATGAGAAACAGGTGAGAAACTAAGAGAAGCATATACTCAAACAAGGAAAGCTATAAAGGCCAGAAGTGTTTTACCCTTTGAAAAAAATTCTCTAAAAGTAATTTACCATTGACTCTATCTTGGTCCTCTTGATCCTCCATTTGCTGTTCATCATCTTGGTCTAAGTTGATGTCAGGAGTCTCAACTCTAATGATGGACTTATTTAAAAGCCTGAAAGCTTCCTTCACGTGTTTCGGGTGAACCTGGGGAAGATTTGAAAAAACATGTCCTAAATAGGCATGGTGGCTCCTCTAAGTTTTTCTTCCCAACAGCTCCATAATCTCACCTCTGACTCTGACAAAGGGTCTTTCTACCCATCTCACCTGAGTAATCCTAAGCAGTAAAGACTCTGCAAGTCAAATCATATCCCACTACAAGTACTCTAAGTTCACACAAGGTTATGGAAGGAATAAGCAGCCTCATCAATCTTTCAGGCTTCAGCAGTCATGTGGAGTCGATAGAATTTTTACTTAAGCCAAGAACATTTTGAATAAAGATTAGTGAAGCAAGAAACACAAAAGAAATGAGTCTGAACAGAAACAATATGAAAAAAAAAAGGAATGTAATGAGAATCTTCTCCAGAATTGAAAAGCAAAAAATGGAAAAATCATCTCTAGCCAAGCCATATTCTAAAAGCTGTTTCTTCATAAGCTGAATTTAGTCAGGTTCTTTTTAGAACCCAGTAGGTGTCCTTCTTGCTCACAACCAGTGAGTAAGTTTCTATCACTGCATGTGTCACACAATCCCTGTTCAACATTTCAAAAGGCCTGATGAAATTTTGAAGCAGGGACTAGACAGATGGTGGTTATACCACAATTAATAGCCATAACACAATATATGCTTCAATACGGAGCTCAGATCACAAATATAGGTACTTTTAGGGAGGTTCAAAAACTTTGATGAGCTTTGGCTCTTTAGATTGCAGGTGCGAGAGAGCTGTGAGATTACAAACTATGCAAAATTAGGAGAGACACTACCAACAGCTCCAGCTGATACTAACAGATGATTGTTCTTTTGTCATGATTTATCTGGTAACAGGCTGAGAGTGCTGGTACCACTGTGATGCAAAACCATGCATGTTCTCAGTTTGGACCAGTTGATCTCAGTTTTACAATACATGCCTTAAAAAACAGTATTTCTGGCATACAAATTCAGACTAAGTATGGCCACATCACAAGTGAAAACACAATCCAAGCTCTCCTCCTCACCTACACAATTTAATCACCTACAATACCATAGTCAAATAGCAAAGCCAGAACTCCCACAACATTTATATAAACATTTATAGAAGCTTTCATCAAAAACCTGTTACCTCATCACAGCAGTGCATACGGGCCATGGCTTCAGAGAGCCGAATCATGCTTTCCAGCTGCCTCACTGTGATTCTCCAGGATGACTTTGTGACTCCCGAGCCGTCGCGCTGCCGCAGACGTTTATACTGCTCCACTATGAAGTCCTCAGACTCCTTAGATATCTTGGTGACATAAGACAGTAGGACAGTTTGCCATGTTGAAAGTATTCAAGTTTATTCTTCTTGCATTAGACTGGCAGTTCCCAGACTTTTCTGTACTAGCTACTGCTTTTGTCTGAAATATTCTATGCTATACACATACTATACAAAAATACGACAATCATATTATGTTAAAATTGTATGGTAGTAATGATTATAGTAACAATAATATTGCAGTAACTACATTGATGCATTTATTATTTTACAGCAGATTTTTGATCATTTCTATTTCTCTGTCTGGGCATAATTCATGTCTGTCTGTCTGTCCTAGATTGTTCTGCATTTATTTACCTTTCATTCTGCATGCAAACACAGGCACAAACATATACTCAACCAGCAGAACACTGACTATAGCTGTGTGCATATGCTTTTTAATCCAAGTCTCTTTGCACCTACACAGATCCAGCTGGAAAACAAACTCCCTATCACATGGAAATGAAAATGGGAGTTTTCAAAACTCTGAAAGGGAGGGTGTCCTCTCCTTCCACTTAAAAACTCCTCCATTAGAAAAACTTCTGAAAAATCTAACACACAGCCCAGCCAAGCTGCTATTTGGATAAGCCACAAAACACTGTACTTTTGAGCAGTTCCCCATGTCCTGTATTTTACCACAAAAAGTAAAGAAATATTGAGGAACAATAGTCTTTTAAAATAAAGACAAACAAATTGCTTGATTAAGCAATCAGTTAACAAGATACAAAAATCTCTGCAGCAGCCGTGTTGAACAACCCATGCCCTTGAGGTATGAGGAAGCTATGAGACACCCCTCCAATCATTCCAGGCAGAGGTTGAGAACTGCCACCAAAGCAGTTAAGACTACGGATTATAACAGTCTCTGGCTGGGTTTGTGGAGTTAAAAAAAGAAAGAGTACATGGCTCCAGAATACGCTATGTTTCTAGATAACAACTGACTTTATGGCTTCTTTCTTGAGAGGATGCTACACTAAGTGTCTTTACATTTGCCAGAAAAAAAGTATAATACAGAGTGACTATTCAAATAACTTCACAAGAACACAGAATTACCTTTGGTTTAAACTGTCTTGCAAACAGCAGATACCTTCTGATATCATCTAATGAATAGACACGATCAACAGACTCTTCTACTCTGGCGTGCAGATCCACTATGCGTCTGGCGATGGCGTAATCCGTAACCTGGGAAATTACTGCTCTGTTAGACCACTGGCACATCAGCCAAAGAGCCAAACAGCAGCTACATTCTTCCTCCCCATTCCCCTCCCTCACTTGCACTCCTCATGGCAGAGTGAGTCTTCTCAGAAGCCAGACTCTGCCAGAAGCTCCAGGAGAATGCCCTGGAGGGTTTTAATACAAGGGAACATAGCAAGGAAGGGATAAAAGGCAGTTTTAGGATTTATAACCTCTTGGAACTCTCCTGGGTTACAAGTTAGCCATGGAACAGGCAGAAAGCAGCACTTTGCAGCGTGGGAACAGCTTTCTTCCTTTTCAGCCTGCTCTGTCGCTCTCATCAGTCCCTTCTCAACTAGATAATCACTCTGGGCAAAGCAGTGGACAGAACAGTGCTGAACCAACATTAATCTCTGTATCTCAAGCGTTCCCAAGGCAAACACCACATAGACAGGTGGTAGCAGTCTTAGCCATAGTGACCAGTGATTTGTAAAAATGACTAATGGTGTTAAGCTTGCAGGTCAAATTGCTACAAGATGAAAAGGCAGCATCCTTGTATTCAGCAGAGTGTGTTCAAATCTGTACTGCCAGCTTCTAACTTTGCAGGCAGAAGAAAAGCAGAAGCAAGATGCTCTCATGAGATCAGCTTCACTAAGACTTCAGAAGGCCAACAAGATGGTCAGAGGGCAGGAGCACATGATGTATGAGGAGAGGCTGAAAGAGCTGGGTCTGTTCAGCTTGAAAAGAAATCAAGTGGCTCATTGCAGGTATGGATGTGATGGTGCCAGATTGTTTTTAGAAGTGCAGATAGACAAGAGGCAACTGACGCAAAATGAACCATGAGAAATTCTGATTAGAAATAAAAGTTACTATTATTTTTTAAAACCCATGGGAGTCGTTAAACATTCCAGAATCTCTATACGTGTAGATACTCAAAACTCACCAGGTCAAGGTCATGGCAACCTGTTCTCAAAAATCTGCTTTAAGCATGAAGTTAGACTGGAGAATTCCAGAGGTCTTTCCTGACATAAATTATTCTAAAATTTTCTTAAAATTACCTCATTACATTCATCCACGAGGATGAAGAAGAGATCAAAGCGAGACATGATGGGAGCTGACAGGTTTATATTCTGTTTCAGTGACTTGGATCTGTCATAGCGCCCGCCAACTGGGTTTGCTGCAGCCAAAATGGAGGTCCTGGCATTCAGGGTAGCCTGACAATGAGGGAAAAAAAAAGAATGATACCTGTGCCTACTTGCTAATCCAACCCACTGCAAATAAACAGGTCAGCATAACATCTTCTAGATGGAGCTTCAATGGAGGTATTACAACAATCACTCCTCAAAAGAGCCCAAACTCTTCTAAGCAGCCCTTTCTAATCAGGTCTCTGCCCCAAGCTACAGTTCGATGAATCATCATTTTAACACTGTCACACTCTTGCCAAAAATACTGAAATAAGACCTTAAAAACTGCTTTTCACCCCACTCTGTTTTTAACAGTGCAAATACACAGTTGACTCCTACAAACACACACGAATCTATACCCTCTTTTGGAGTTACTTCAAGGTTGGGATTTTCCCATTTTCTGTTTCCTGTCTACTACTGTCTCTTTGTCCATTCCAGTAACATTTCTGATCTTTTTTGGGTATGAGGAACAAAAACTTTGCAGGCAAGTGATTTCTGTCCTGCCGTGGTGAGGCAGCTGCAGAGCTGACGTGAGTTTCTGAGAGATGACACTAGATCAGTACACGTAACAAACTGGTGATTGTACTGACCACACAACCAGAGGCATAGCACAAGCTACCTTTACTCCTGCTTTAGTAATGGAGATGGTCTGCTGCTCCATTGCTTCATGGATGGCGACTTGATCCCGCATGTCCATTTTGTCAAATTCATCAATGCAACAAACCCCCTGCAGCAGAATAAAAAAACCCAGTAGGTCACCCAAATTCAAACACTTTTGGAAAAAAGCATCGTTAAGACAATCAGGGTTCTTTGTCATTAATCCAAAATATTCCAGGGATACAGGAACCTCTCTAGTTCCTGGACTCACATTATCTGCCAGCATCAGTGCTCCAGCTTCAATGACAAACTCATGAGACTCTTCATCTTTTACAACGGCCGCTGTTAGACCAGCAGCACTGGAGGCTTTCCCACTGGTGTACACAGCACGAGGACTGAACTCGTCCACATGCCTATGGAGAGAAACAAGAGTGAGGAACAAACTTTAAAAGTCAGATTAAAGCCCACAGGAACAAAGTAACTGTAATGCAGTGCTGCTTTCAACCTCTCAGGCCAGGACTTGTTCCTTCCTTCAGGCAGCAATTAATATTTAGGTAGGCCCTCCCACCCCTGATGATATTTGAGCAAGCCTTGGAAGCTAATCCTTATCTACCTTCAGTCCACCACAGGTCTGTTATTCACCCGTGGTTAGGCCAGCAGAAAAAAATAATCCAGACCTCCTCCCACAAGTTTTCTGTTGACTTCACAAGCTATGACAGCTCCTTACGGGTCAGGTAAATGTCAGCACCCAGGAGCAAACGGCTTCATAGCAGGAAGCAGAGACTGACCACAGGCAGCCTAAGGCAGCTTTTGTGCTGCCTCTACACTTCTGAGGTGCAGTATATGCTGCAAGGAGCTCAGCTTTGTGGAGAACGATGCAGAAGTAAAGGAATAGTGTGATAAAATAAAACCATATTAAATAGAATTTCCAAGAAAAAAGCATTATAAGATGCAGCATAAAACATAATTATTATTTTTCAGAACAAATAGTTGTCTCTTTGTCCAAAGTGTTGGGACCTACCAATTTAGACTGAGTCAAAATTACAGGGGGGGAAGAAAAGAAAATCATTATTTCTGCTATTTTAAGAAATGTAATAAATTTTATATTTTTAATATTCAATGTCTTACGAAGACATTTGGAAATTCATACTTTCATAACTACATGAAGAACAAAAAAAAGTCTTAATTCATTCTCTGTTATTACCACAGAGGCTTGTTGAGTTTGCTTCAGCCCTGTTCAAATACTTCAACCATATCCAAGCAATTCCTGGAAAACACTCTTAAATATTTTACTTCCCTTTCCTCTATTTAATGTAGGGAAGGCACCGTACACATTTATAGCTCTAGTCACACCTGGACAATATTTAAATACTGAGTTTTAATGAGATGCTTACTTTAAAAACTGACTCTTGGCTGTACTTGGATCACCAACAACACAAACATTGATGTCCCCACGCAATGAAGTGCCTTCTGAAGTGGTCTTAGGAACTCCTCCAAAAAGCATCAGCAGGACCCCACGTTTCACTTCATCATTACCTACCCAGAAAAGACACTCGACTGAAAATCCAAAGAAAATACCACATTTTTCCTACTTAAACAACTCAGCCCACTAGAATTTTAGAGCATTTGGGCACATCCGCTCAGAATTTACATATTTGCTAAACATCTGCTCAAACTGCTTTCATGTGCTTGATGCAGTTTCAGGGAAAAACAGCTCAGAAAGCGGCTGAATTCCTTTATGCTACAGTGGCTCAGAACACAGACCAAATTCAGCTTTAAAAACTTTTCAAACATTTTGATCAAACTTTTCAAACATAACCAATATAAGTTGTCAAACTAGCTCTGGGCCAGGAACAACTACAAACCTTTACACACACATGCTTGCACCACAGCACAACCAATATTTGGAACTCTTAAACCTTTTGAAGGAAGCCCATATGAAAATAGAGCTTATAGCCAACTGTCAGCTGTAGGGTTTAGCAGTAGATCACCCAATAGCAAAACCAACCATTTTGACTAGTTTTGTAAGCCTTAGTGATTTTTAATCAGCAAATATTCAGGAAATATTCTTCTATTTTAGCATAACCAGTGCAGGAGAGGAGAGTTTGTGGTAGCTGCCACAGGACTTTCAAGCTTACCCAAAATGACACCACATGAACAGCAAAAAGAACGAATATTTTCACAAAGGAAATCTCTCTCTGGGGCAACAACTGGACTCTTACCATGGATAGTGGGGAAGAGGCTGGTGCACAGGTTATGGTAAAGGTTCTTATCTTGGCTCATTTCAAAAACCTTTTCCCACTCTTTCACAGACATTTGGTTTTTAATGCTTTCTGCAGTCTGTTCTTCATCTCGGAGCTCTTTTCCGCCAAACTAAACAAAGGAATAAAAACAAATAAATAAAGGTAATAACATAGTCAGTACTGAACATGAGTATTGCAGATAGGAAGTCACAAAAACTTGCTCTCTAAGCTGAATGGGAGGAACATATTCAGAAAATCTGACCTTGGGCTAAGGAAGTTCATCACCTCATACCTTTAAAAACCAATAGACCATTTCCTCAGGGGCAAAATCAATGGAGTGTAATTTCAGTTAATGAGAAAAACCCAGCAGAGATGCTTGTCCAGAGGTTAAAAACAGAATAAACCTTTGGCTAAAATTTGCCTTTGTAAGTATTCCTTCCTCCCTCCTTGCTGGAGCAGGTCCAGAGGAGGGCCTCTGCTATGAGGACAGGCCAAGGAAGCTGGGGTTATTTAGCTTGGAGAAGAGAAGGCTCCAGGGTGACCTAATAGTGGCCTTTCAATACATGGAAGGGGCCTACAGGAGAGCTGGAGAAGGGCTTTTTACAAGGGCCTGTAGTGATAGGACAAGGGGCAATGGCCTGAAAGTGCAAGAGGGTAGATTTAGATTAGGAATTAGATGATCTTCAAGGTTCCTTCCAACCTTAATCATTCTATGATTCTTTTCTTCATTAACTGGAATTCACAAGGTCTTTCATTACTTTGGAAAGAGGCAGGAAACTTCTACACTCAGCAAACAACAGGTGCCATTTTATCCTGTGTGATGGTGAAGCTGCCAGCAGAATTATGGATTAAAATATCATACCATGCTAAGAACCCAGCCGTAGTATTACTTATTATGCTGCATTAACATCCCAAGATGTTGTGCAATAAAGCAGAGTGAACAAGAAGGATTGCTGTGATAAAATAAAATGGATCAAATCCATGTGATAAAATTAAGCAACGGGATTTCCCGGAGGAAAAGGAAATGCTGCAGGAATGTATGAAAGCTGAATGGAAATAAATGGACTAGTTAGCTCTTCAGAATAAATTGGTAACATTGGCAAATAGTATCTGTGAAAACTGCTGCGAACAATAAAAACAAGAACACCACCTTGCTACATAAATCCAATCTGAATGTGAAGACAATCAAATGCACAGGAAGGTGGCACACATACAACATTTAAAGCTTCACCCATTCCCGCTCCCTGATTTGAGGTAAAACCACAGAGCAGAAATCATCAACACCTTCACGTCCATTTTCCTTCCCGACTCACCCGTGGGTTTGTTGGTGCAACGTAACAAGCCAGAAAGACGAGCTTGTACGACAGCTCTCTGACTCCAAGGGCACGAAGTCCTCGGACACCTTCGGTCTCGTAGCCCTCGGTCCCGCTCAGCCGGGAGCCGGTCTCTGCGCGCACCCCTGCCACGAGAGCAGAGTCACAACCGCAGCTCCCAGAACAAATGGGGGGGACATCCCATCGAGGACACGAGCGGTAGCAACAAACCTGGCGTTGAGAGCTGGGAGACATCAGGCACGACTATCAGTGACCCTGTGAAGTCACATTTGTCACCTGCCTGAGCAGACTCCACTGCCTCTGCCCGCAAGATGACCTCCACACTGCGGGGAATGCTGCCACGCGGCAGCTCCGCCTGCGTCTCCTGGATGCGGACCTGGGGAGGGAGAGCACAATAAGCACCTAGCAGATGGCACCATATTTGAAACTGCTTCAAAAGCTAGGTTGCCAAGAAGTGTCATAAGTAGCATTTGATTGCTACCAGCCATGTCAATCATGAAATTCCTCTTACAATAAGACAAAGGCCTAAAAATCCCTTCACTAATTAGTATCTAAGGTGCCTTGGAGAATCACAGAATGTTAGGGATTGGAAGGGACCTCGAAAGATCATCTAGTCCAATCCCCCCACCGGAGCAGGACCACCTAAAGCAGGTTACACAGGAACACGTCCAGGCGGGTTTTAAACGTCTCCAGAGGAGGAGACTCCACAACCTCCCTGGGCAGCCTGTTCCAGTGCTCTGTCACCCTTACCGTGAAGAAGTTTCTTCTCATATTTACATAAAACCTCCTATGTTCCAGCTTACACCCATTGCCCCTTGTCCTATCATTGGATGTCACTGAGAAGAGCCTGGCTCCATCCTCCTGACACTCACCCTTTACATATTTATAGACTTTAACAAGGTCACCCCTCAGTCTCCTTTTCTCCAGGCTAAAGAGACCCAGCTCTCTCAGCCTTTCCTCGTAAGGCAGATGTTTCACTCCCTTAATCATCTTAGTGGCTCTGGAGAAACTGTAAGAGGATACACAGGGGCCACGATGACAGAGAGCTAGAAAAAGCAACTTGAAGAGTCCAGTTAACATGACTGACACAAAATATTATTGTAGGATGTGAAGTGCTGAGGATTTGACAGAGGAAATCAATCTGGAAAAGCAAAACATTGCAGGAAAGACATCTCTTTTCATACTCATATAAAACAACTACACCTGATGTACCTGCAACACAAGATCAGCAATGGCTTGAATATGGGGGTTTTCAGTGGCTTACTTCAAAAATAATCATGCAACAAAACTGCTTTGATGCTACTCATAATTTCCCATGCTTAAACATAAGCCTTCCATAGACAGAAAGAAACTATTTGCAGACATTTCAATGCCTTTTCTTGAGGTCTTTGCTTGATGTTGATAGAACCAAAATTAACCGGTCTTCAACGTGTAGCAGTGCAAACAACACTTTTCAACAGGAATGTTGCTGCTGGTCATCATTCCCCAGCCTCACCACTGTACCTTTTGGAAATCAACAAATCTTGATTTGTTTGTGTCCAGTAGGAATCTCCTTCTATTGGCACAGACTGGGTTTCTGCAGATGTTTGGCTGCGTGTACTTAAATTGCTGTTCCACATCTTTAATCACTGTCTGGCAGTCGAGGCACATGAAGGTTCCACTCACGAGCTCAGGATGGACGGGGTGGGTACGTACCACCTGCCCACTGATACGCATCAGGGAGCCAATTTTCGCTGATGTCAGTTCTCGAATTCTGTTTAAAACAGAAATTCATAAGGATTAAATTCCTAAACTGAGTTGACATTTTTGGGCCCAGAGTACTACCCCAGCACTAAGACACAAAGTGGCTACATTCAGTCTGTGACTGAAAATCAGTTGTAACAGACAAAAGAAACAAAGTTACTAGAATATATTCTCATTTTACACAAACTTCTAGATTACTACTGAAATCCAAACCAATGCAAAGGTTACTTCACTAGTACTTCAAAAACAACATACTCTAATAATTTTTTTAAATTAGAGAAGTGACATTTGTGGAATATGATGAATGCAACTATCTGAGTATGACACACAAACAAAAAATTGTTTCAAAAAATATCCTGCACAAGATCAGGAAACTTCTTAACAATTGTATTGGTCAAATGTACGTTTCACACTATATAACCAAAACATTGGTATGGTTAGACTTTTCTTCCAGCAGTAAAAATGCACAAGTTTCTGCAATTAATAATCATCTTACTTGTGTCTGGTAGGTAGATCTTGGAATGCCACATAAAAGTCCTTGTTTGAAGGCACATTTCCATGGTCTCTGGCAAAAGTTTTTACTGCACGGCAGAGGTAAGGGTAAACCCTGCAATACAGAAAATAAACTCAAATGTTATCAAAGCTACCAAAATGTCTTCTTTGCTTTAGACTATATCAAAGGCTTTTATCATACATTTCCACGTTCTGGCTTTTACTGCCACATTATGTAAGAACACACAAAAGTTAAGTTAAACATGCTAAATATGAGATTAATGAATTTTACACACCATTCACTTTATTATCTACTTCTGTATCAGAATAAATGCAATTGCCTAGTTAACTAATGGTTTCCAGAGAGAAATTCATTAAGAACTAAGTTTTGATCTAGTAAAAAAAATAAAAATTCTTAAATGTAAGTGTTTGGGGGATACAGAAAGCAGATAAATTTCTCAGTTTTACATAACTTGCAAGATATTATGGGCTTGAGATGGCAGCACTGCTCAGCTCTCCATACTTCACCTGTAAAATTCCTCCTGAATAGTGGTAGAGAGCTGCTGATTGAACTGCTCCAGATCCTCAAAGCTTACAACCAATGTGTTTCGCTCTGGCCGAATCAGTTCTTCAGCATCATGCAAATATTTGACCTCCCCATCGCAGTTCTGGAACCTGAAAGCAATCCAGAAAAACATTTCAGTTACACATCAGGCACCAATTGAATACCCTTGAATTCAGGAGAGAAAGAGAAGAAAAGGATCACAGACGTTCAGGATGGTGCAGGAGAACGATGCCATCCCACAGTCCCTTGCAAACACCTTTTCCAACAGCATCTCTCCTCCTGCCCTCCTGGCTACATGCACTCTATGAACTCCCCAGTACAGACACAGGGGTCTGCACCTCCTGCAGCTGGTTCCCCACGCAGAATTTGACTGATGGCTTAACAACTCTGCGCCAGCAAAGCGGGTTTTTGTGTTCCTCGGGGTGATGTCAGCGGCTTCCCAGTTTGCAGCTGGAGGGTCCCTCGGGAGACAAAGTGCAGGGGCTCAGACGCATTAAGATGTAATAGCCACGCCATGAAAGGGGCCAAACGAACTGAACAAAGTCCCATTGAAAGCTCTCGGGAAGGACTTTACCAAGCAAGGAAGCACCGCGCCCCCGGGGCAGACGCCTCACGGCGGAGCAGAGCCTCAGACGATGGAGGAGCTGTTCCGAGCGCAATACGAGGGACTGGGGCCGCGGGCCCCGGCAGCCTCTCGCCCTCGCCAAATGGCGGCCCCCTCTGAGGCGCCTGAGGCCTGCCGCAGCCCGCCGCCTCCCGACGGCCCTCCCCGCCCGCTCGGCCGCCCTCACTCACTCCTCTAAGAAGTCCTGGAACAACTTCTGGCACTTCTCGGCCACCTCATCGCGGAGCTGCTGGTGCTGTTGGGCCGCGCCCGCGTTCCCCGCCGCCACCGCCAGGTCCATCCCGGCCGCCGCAGCCCCCGAACCGGCCTCACAGCGGTTCGCGCCACAGCGCACCCCTTCGCGCGCTACCGCGCCGGCCAATCGGCGGCCGCCGACCCGCAGAGCCCCGCCCCGCCGCACGCGCACCCGCTTCCCTCACGGAGGTTTTCGCGCCAAAGGCGAAGGGCGCGCAGGAGCGGAGGGCGGGCCGGCGGCGGGGCCCGCCCCGCGGAGACCTTGCGAGGGGTGGCCCGGCGGCGGGACGCGGGGGAGAGGTGGGGATGAGGGGATGTCGGTGGTGCCCCGCTCTCCAGCCTCTCGCCTGCCTGTCCCTGGCTCCTGCGGGGTTTGCTCGGGCGGTTCTGCCGGTAAACTTGTAAGTGCTGTGGAGGATTTAAGGCTGTGGTGGAGGAACGTGTCCCGTGAGCATGGAGGTGTCTGCTGTGGGTGGCTTCGGCGTGGTCTTTAGCTGCAGGGAACTTCTGCAGGATACCAGAGCTGCGGATGCAGACCAGCTACAATAACTGGAGTTAAAATGTTATCCATGACATGGACAGTGGGATCGAGTGCTCCCTCAGCAGGTTTGTGGACACACCAAGCTGTGTGGTGCAGTGGACAGCTGGACAGGTGGGCCTGTGTGAATCTCATGAGGTTCAACAGGGCCAAGTGCAAGGTCCTGCTCCTGGGTGGGGACAATACCCAGTATCAATACAGGCTGGGGGATGATGGGATTGAGAGCAGCTCTGTGGAGAAGGACTTTGGGGCGCTGGTAGATGAAAAGCTGGACATGAGCTGCCAACATGCACTAGCAGCCCAGAAGGCCAATCTCATCCTGGGCTGCATGGCCAGCAGCGTGGGCACCAGGATGAGAGGTGATTCTGACGCTCTGCTTCGCTCTGGGGAGACCCCACCTGGAGCACTGCATCCCAGCTTTGGAGCCCCCAGCACAGGAGAGACATGGACGTGTTGGGAGTGGGTCCAGAGGAGTCCACAAAAACGATCAGAAGGCTGGAACCCCTCTGCTGTGAGGACAGGCTGAGAAAGTTTGGGTTGTTCAGCCTAGAGAAGAGAAGGCTCCGGGGAGACCTTCTTGTGGCCTTTCAGTACTTAAGGGGGCCTGTAAGGGAGATGAGGACAGTCTTTTTAGCAGGGCCTGCTGCAACAGGACAAGAGATGATGGTTTTAAACTAAAACAAGGTAGATCTAGACTAAATAAAAGGAAGACATTTTTTACAATGAGGGTGATGAAACACTGGCCCAGGTTGGCCAGAGAGGTGGTAGAAGCCCCATCCCTGGAAACATTCCAGGTGAGGTTGGACAGGGCTCTAAGCAAGCTGCTCTAGTTGAAGTCACTGTTCACTGCAGGCGGGTTGGACTAGATGACCTTTAAAGGTCCCTTCCGACCCAAAGCATCCTATCATTCTAAAACTCCACTGTTGCACCCAGGGCACTGCTAAGGAAGCCTGAAGCCAGGAGGTGTCTCGTGAAGCTTCTCACTGACAAGATCCACCAGGTAGGCTGCATCTCTGGATTCTGAAGGACTAGCCTCTGTGAAAAAGGTACTAAGCCAGGTGCGGGTCAGGCTTTAGTTTGGACACTGGGCTCCATGTTTCTAATGTTGTGTTTATGGGTAGGATGATCTAAGGTAACATTTGCCAAGTAATGCCATGGCCGACAGCCACTGCTGAGTGGCAGCTGGTGGCACACGGTGCCTGCCAGCAGGAACCGCTTCAATATCTATGAAAAATTGCTTAGAATCGCTCTGCCACCTGCAAAGTCATTAATCTCTGCCTAAACTGGGAATTCTGCTTTAATTAAGGCAGCTATGGGCTGACTCTTTTCAGTTCTGAAACCCTTTAGAAAGTGCGATCAGCACAAGCTTCCCGCCGTGGGCTTGTTTCACGTTGTGGTGCACTTGCCATGTCGTCAAGAGGCTCTTAATTGTAAAATGGTAACAGCTGCCTGGCCACGTGGGGTTTGGGTGTGAGAAGACTCCAGTTTCCATGGTTCTCTCACTTTTCACTGCAGAGGTCAGAATAGAGGTTCTGACTGGGTTAGTCTTTTTTGAAAGCTGATATTGCTTTAATGCAGATTGTTGTGCTTTGGTACATCATTACAGCTTTTTGGGGGGCTGGGTTTTTTTGTTTTGAAGATGGCTAAGGGTTTAAGAGGTGGCAACGTAGAAGAAAAAATGCTCGACTGTTTATGATTTATCCTATGCTTACATGCTCTTTTAAATCCAAAGAAAATACTAGAATGAACTTGGTAACTTTTTTAAAATTTGCAGTGAATAAATGCCCTATTTTGTGAGATCACGTGAGCAAAAATGTGCACAACTTGGTTGTGAGAATTGTTTATTTTAGTATAAAAATAGTAATTCACAGCAGACTGTCATGGCCTGACTGAAATCACACCATTGCTGTAGGGGATGTGCTGGAACTCCAGTATGAACCAGAGTCTCAGGCAGCCAAGCCGTGTGCCACAACTGAGGCTTCTCCTCCATCCCTGAGGCAGCAGAGTGCAGGTGTCCAGTACACCTAGAATGGACTGCCCTGAGCTGGAAGCACAAAGTTTTTCCTGCGTTGACTCTGCCTCTGTCCCACTGGGCAGGGAGCAAGCTGCTGTGTGGTGCTCAGGTGCCATGGGGAACCACTCCTGCACTTTGCTTCCAAAAGAACACCCTGAGTCCTGTTTCCTGCTGGGCAGATTCAGAGAGCTCAGTGAACACAGATGGGTTTTCACAGGAAAATGTTGTAGTTAAACTTCAGAAGCAAACAGAAGCTTTGTTTGTTTTGAGCAGATGACTCCCTGGCTATTCCTTACCAAAATCCTTTACAGTCCCTTAGTTTAAAAAATTGCATTATTGTAATTACTATCTGTGTACCATGAAAGAAAACAAACCAAAACCATTTTAACTGGTGGAGAAGCAGCAGCAATGCAGACTCCGTGTAAACTTCCTGCAAGTCACTGGAAATAAAAGACTATCCAAATTTGACTTTTCCAGAATGACCAAACCAGAGTCACTACATATCACAGCAACATAAAGTTCTGAAATTACTATCTGCAAGTTCTAACAATGCACAGCTCCCGCTAAGGTATCCTGTTATGATTACATTCAGGACAAATGCATTTTGATTAATGATCATAATTATTTTCAGTTAGCCAAGAAAAACTGCCTGAAAGGATTCTGCATACAAAGAAATCAGGGTCTCCATCCAAATTCTTATTCTTATGCAGCTACTGTGAATAAATTAAACTATAACACAAGCTCCAATAACTTTTAACAGAACTGGGATAAGCAGTTGTTACAGGAATGTATTTGCTGCCAAATCTAGAGCAAGAAACAGGGTTCTTAGAATATTTATTTTGTTGGCATGAAATGTAAGTCAGTAATTTTGCTTCTTATTATAAAGATGCGCTTCCGAAGTAGAATATGTTACCAGTTCCATACGAACAAAAGTAATTAAATTAAATTCATTCCAGTCGGCTCAGCTGAATAAACAACTGTTTTGAAACCTGGACTCATCAGTAGTAAGTCTGTGATGATGAGTTGTTTATAATCCACTTAGCCTTGTAAAGTACACCTGGGTACACTGGAAGATTTTAAAGTTAATAATCTGGGGAAGATTCCATGGTAAATTAATTACAAGACCCATAAGCAAAGCTGCAAAGTCTGTTATTCCTTCAATTGTGTGACTTCTAAACAAAGTTTAACTTTTACATCTCCAGTGCTTCACCTAACTGACCTTTACTATGATTGTTTTCTAATGGACAACTCCTGTCACAAACCATTAAAATTAAGTCTTGTTCAATGGCAGCTGTAAAAGATGATTTGCCCTTTTGTAAAATTCTACACAATTTATACACAGCCTCCCTGACCTTTTTGTAGCATAACCAATATGTGACTTCTCTGACATTTAAAAATCAAGGTAGCAACAATAACACAGACTGGCTAAACCATACCTCCTACTGAAAACTTCATCATGTAAAATGTTAAGCAAAAATTAAGTCAGAAATTACAAATATGTATCAACATTAGTGTAACTCTATTGCACTGCCCAAGTAAGGAATTGAATCCTTTGCTCTTTGGCATCCACGCTTACAAAAATGTTTTAAATTTGAAAAACAATTATCAGATGCAGTCTGTAAAAGGAAGTTTCAAATACACTGGTTCTTTCCCAAATGCGGGGCACAACCTTTGGGCTGGGAGGAGGAAGAGAAGTAGCTTTGTGCATCACTGCAAATTGAGGAGGTTCAAGTAAGTGATTCATTTGAGAAAAAGGATGTCTGGAAAGAATTTTAGAAGTATGCTGACTTACAGAAACACACAATTTCTCTAAATGTGCAACAGTTGGGCTGTTCACAGCATTTATAAATGAAAAAAACCCTGAAATAGGTTGGCTTACATTATTTGCTTTTCTTTCACTGGCAATAGATACATGAAATTCTTGCTGATTTGTTTTGTTTGTTTTCCTGGAGGCTGGGTCAGGCAGGAAAACACGTGACCTGCTCTCATTTATTTTCTGAGACTATTATGTATCTCTTGTGTATTCCAGGAGTGTGTATAACCTTCTATCCATTTTCAAATAGTAGCATAAAGAACAGGGCCTATTGCTTGTATACAAAAACAATAAAACCAACCCCAATCCTTATCATTCATGATTGTCTTGTGAGAATACAAAGCAAAAACCAGAAAGACAGATATTGGATCTAATTGACTTTGAGAGATTTATTGCAATCTATTTTCACAATTTCATATGAAGACTTTTTGTTAAGAATGTTCTTCTCACCTGCTTCTCTACCCGACACTTATGTAAATTAAAAATGAGCTGGTTTCCTCCTGATTTTTAAATTGCAATCATCCAGTTATTTTAGCTCTGAGCCAATTCTGTACTTCAGAATATTCAATCTTGCTGACATTAAGTTAAAAATGCAGTATTTTTATTGCATAATTTATTAAAATGGTTAGAAACATGATACAATTCAATGTGACACTAGAACGCTAACTCAAAGTATCACATTTTCATTAAAAATGTGCACATCTTGTAGGTATTTCAAAACAGTTGTTGCAATAGCACACTGCAGATGTAATGCACTTACTAAAGGCATACTTCAGAAGTTGGTCTGAGAACATGCTAAGAAAGCACTAAATATACTTTACAAAAGTCAGGCAAATGCAGAAAGACAAAATCAAAGAAATCATTGTGTTTACTGAGCAGGACCTACAAAATGTCCTATGTCCATATGCATGAACAGATTCCATCCTGCTAATGAAAGTGATGTAACTGTAAATTGTTATCATTAAGATGCCTGAAACCTATCTTTTTTCATTTTAATATGTAAAATACTCACACCCAAGACAAAAAGCCTCAATACCTTTGCTGAAAAATTAGCATCATCCAAACTGATCAGTGACATTCAGTCAAATCACTGAGTAGACAGAAGCAATCACTCATTTCTCCTCACTGCAGAACAGCTTCATCAAATACACTACGAGACTGGTGGCTATGACAAATCCATACATAATAGAGCATTTTCTTGCTGCCTTTAATTTTCCTTATTGGCAAAATTTGAAAGTGATGTGCCTGGCTAATAAAGCAGCATTTTTTCTTGTGATTTCCTAATGTTTAAACTTGCTAGACTGTGTGCCATTAATATTTTGCCTTTTTATTTTATGCTGATCCTTATGTTTTAGCTTCTCTCCTTAAATTCTCCATGGTAAACAGCCCCACATGTTTACCTAACAAGGCTACTCTTCTGAATTTTATATTGAACCCTGCTTGAGACTGAGCAGTTTAAATTAAGCTCAGGATAACACAGAAGAAAATAAAGTAATACACCACTTACCTATTCCACCACCTGCGTGTGGAGGTGCACCAAACCGAAAGGAATCAATATAGGCCTTTATTTTCTCCAAATCTAAAAGAGGAAAAAGACAGGTTACTTACCTGCTTAAGGAACCCCAAGTCAAACATACAAGTGACTAGAGTACTGTGAACACAACAAAAAATTCACCACTTCAACTTACAAACTAACAGTGGGGTTTTACTCATTGAACATATAAATTATCCAGGACTATCTAGAAACTATGGCTGTAGCAGTTTTGTTTTATAATTTTGTTAATAACTTGATCAGGGATGAAATTTGAGAACTGAGTAAAAGCTAGGCCCAACTGTTCATTGTAACTCACAGAAAATGGTGACTTCTTGAATAAACCAGTGAGAAAGCAAAGATTTAACAACTATTTTTCCATCTTCCTACAGTGGGAGCTCCTCCCTTTTTGCTACTGCCTAACTGTCACTTCACTTTGCCATTCACTGAAAGCATAATTTTAATCTAGCTTTTACCCTTGTGATCTCCACCTAATTTACTCTTTTACCCTTCCACTATTAGCTGGCCTTGTCCCTGTCAAGTCTTTTTTTCAGTCTCACCAACAAGCACTTCTTGTTTACTTGCTCTCAGTTTGATTTAAAAAGGACAGCCAACCAAGACTCTGCTGGAATACTCTGTAAAAAGTCTGTGAGAGGACAGGGAGGCACAACTGAACGAGACTTGTTTGTCTACCCTCATTCTGTTGAGGGTATTTCCTGCATTATGCTCTCTCTGAAGTCCACAGAAACAATTCCTTTTCATCAAGGTGCTGCTGGGAAACGAACTAGTTTCTCAATACCTCCACTCTAAATTAAAATGGTTAAACAGAATTAGATGGATTAACATCAAGAATGAAACAGTACTGTGATTTTAGTACTACTGCCACATAAATTCTGTCTCAAATTCTTCCCCTAAAGGAAACAAAACCAATCATGACTGATATTCTCTGAAATTCAGCTTCATGTTGTTTGACTTGTTACCAATGCCATGATGCTGGGCTCTTTCTGTCAGCAGCTGAGGATCATGAATTCTCTGAGCTCCGGACAAGATCTCTTCCCCTCTCATGAACATATCATAAGAGTTAGAGTATTTCTGGAAAAACAAAGATGAGTTTATTTCCTACCTACAGTTGCTCCATCCTTAGGTGGCAAATACGCACCCCTCGATAACTTCATTTATGATATCCTAAGTGGTGCAGTAGGAGTGGAATGTATCTGGTGTCCGCCTGGGAATTACGGCCCTTTGGCTGCAGCTGATCTAAACCACTGAAGTTCATCCACACAACCTTTGAAAAATCATTATGCTTGCGTGTAGTTATCCCAGCAAAATGCTCTAAAAAAGATGCTCTATTTACCCTGGATTTAGGAATAAACCAGGGAATTTCTAACAATGTAAAAAAGTGTATTTTCTGTTAAAGTGTCTGTTGCCTTGGAAGAATGTTTTTGCCTCTTTCCAGTGATGGCAGCAGTGCTCTGACCACGGAGATCTCTTCATAAAGNGTACGTTTTCACCAGTGAAGAGTAACTATAAGCATCTTACAAGCCAGTAACACTAACCTAATCTTGTCATCAAAATTTTAATTACAACGGCTGATCATATATTTTATTTTGTCAAGTTATCCCTACATGGAATAATTTAAACTACAAAACCCAACCAAACAACAACAAAAAACAACAAAGAATTTTACTTACGGGGTTTACTGGGTCTGGCATTGTATAGAAAGGCCTCACAGCAAGAGGGTATTTGTCAAGAATATAGAAGTCCGTATCGTACTAAAAGAGGGTAATTTAAAACAGTTAGTACATGAGAAAATGATATAAAGAACAAATTACAAGAGGAAGACACAACCAGTGAATCCCTGAAATAAAATAAAAAAGATCTCCCAATAACTTTCCACAAATTTGACAGTAAAAAATAATAGTTATCAATAAAAGTAGTGTATTATTTTTCAGTTTTCCAATACTACTTCTAGTGTAAACTTACAAATGTTTAGCAGTAAAATGTCTTGCTGTAGTAATAGGTACTTATTTTTTTGCCAAAGATCTCATCTTTTCCTGTAGATTTAGTTAGAATCTGGTTGTTGTGTTAGGGTTTTTTTTTAATTATAGTAAGAACTGGGTTTGGAACGTACTATCCTGTTTGGTGCACTCAGTATAACAGCCTATAGAAATGGTTTGAAACTGTTTATTAATGGTAAAGACAAAAGCTTCAGTAGATTAAATCAGCAGCATTAAAATGGGAATACAGTCAGACAATTAAAAATGCTCATGCTAATCACAAACTCTTCACAACTTCTCATGTTCTCAGATACTGTATTCTCAATCAGTGTGTAAAAAATTATTTGACATGAAGCAGGCATTTATACCAACCCAATGACTCCATAACAACAGGTTTCTGATTCAATGACAAATATGTTTTATTCCAAAATAATTATTACCTTTTCCTTTACCAGGCGTCCCAGTAGCTTTTCATTAGGTGTGCTGAAAAAGATTACACCATTAATATTAAGTGATTTAAACATGTACTGGTTATATACCGCATAAAGCAAAAAAGATTTCAAGCTAGAGATCTGCTACACCCTGCCCTTTAGAAATTCTCATACTTGTTTCTGGATGTTTTGGATTGTGCAGACAAATTTGAGAAATAAAGGTCCTAAATATTTCGTATTGGTTCTAGAAATCCCTTAAATTAACTGATACCCAAAGGTATTTTTCTCTTAATATATCTTCCTAGTCACCATACACTGATTACTGAAAAATTGGGTACTCTATTTCCTACTGGCATATACCTCATGCAGACATTTCTTCTTAAGCTCAATAGGTGAGAAACACCATTAGCAGTTGCTGAGGAAATTATTTTGTTCTATCAAATTCTTAAAATCGAAACTTCTTTGGCACACAGATTGTTTAACATTATCCTAATGGGACTGGATGTATTATGGGAATGAACAGAAATGTTTTAATTTATTAAGTGTCTTTAGAAAAGTTTCTATCTAATCAGTTAATTAAACCCATCTTTCAGTAAACCAAAGGGAATGCAATCATGATTGCTTAATTATTTTTCTGAGAGGTGGAAAGAAGAAATGGGAAGAAATGAAAAGAAAGACCTAAAGACCGAAGGATCTTTTTGTTTAATCATTCAAAGATGTGACAATTCACAGGACGGATTGCAATTGTTAGAAAAATAAATGATTCTTATCCTTAGAAGGTTCATGTTACTTGCACTTTATGTTGTGCATTATTTTCTTTTCCATTTCAGAGTTTGTACATGTAGTCTACATTAAAAGAAAGGACTATTCTAATATCCATTCATTAATTTGTCAAGAGATCTGGAAATGAGTACTGTTTATTCCTCTAAATGCTTGTGGTTCCTTCTTGAGGGCTGTCAGTTGCACAGTACAAAACTGACTCTTTACTACACTTTCACAAGACTCTGACACGTTTGTGTCCTGCCAAAGTACCTCAGATCTTCTTCATCACCCATCTCAACACCCGCCTCTCTAAGCATGGCCACAGCTTCACGGTATTCCAGCCTCAGAGTTGGCTCCAAAAACTTAAATGGCTCACATGGGAACTGCTTGTTCACTGTCTGAATTTCAGTTTGGAATCTATATATGAGGAAACAAGAACAGAAGCAAAATACAAAACAATCCAGGAAAGTAAAGTACTTCTTGCATCGAATAATGATTTTGCAATGCCAATGCAGTTTTGCCACAAGAGGTCCCTCTTGCAATATAAAAAAATGTTTTAAAAGCCACTTCTGGAGAAATTCTGTACAATCTTAATGAAATGTTTCATGTAAATTAATGGATCTGCTTCAGTGATACTCGTTAATATTTTACTACTACTTCTGTTTTATTCCTTTTATAAGAAATAATTGAGTAGCTCAAATTTTCCCAGTAAAGTCATAAAGAAATCATCCCTTTGATTTGTAATATTTACCTGAGTCCTTCTTTGATTTGAGTAATACCCCATTTCAAATAAAAAAGAGAAATTTCCTTCTAGCCAGATAAAAAAAATTTGCTTTTCTGCTGGCAAGATAGTCTAATTCATAAGCAAATGAAAACCACTTCCTACACTTCTGGCCTGGCATTTTAAAGAGTTTAAGACTGTGAATAATGGAAAATAGTCTTTGCTGCTTTCAGAAATCTTGATTCAGAAATCTTTCTTACATAGTAAATATTAAGATTAATTTCAAAATAGAACAATCAGTCTACCTGTACTGGCAGGAAAAGAAGGACATTTGAAATTAAGGATGGATCATTTCTGTTAGGAAGTCTATTCAACAATAAACAGATCCTCTTAGTGCAATTGAGCATACTCAAGGAGATGAGACTTGGGCTAAAAATAGACAGTTTAGTGGCCTATAGCTTGAGTGAACTTTAAAAGTCAGGCACGAAGAAATAGTTAAGAGCAAAGAAAAAATGTTTGTTTTGAAGTTCAGTTGTAAATCAGCTTACTAATGGTTATCTGACAAGCTGAGGATAAAATGCTCACCTGTCTTATATCACAATTTAAGAGATCTCAAGCAAATGAAGCTGCTCATGAAATGGAAATGCTCTCATTACCTTTCCTGAAGTCCCTTGAATATCTGCACCAAGGTATCTGCAATTTCATCTACCACTTCATGATAGTGATAGTTAAAAGCCATTTCGATATCCAGACCAACAAACTCAGTCAGGTGTCTGTGTGTATTGGAGTCCTCAGCTCTAAATACTGTAAAATTAAACAACAGAAATTCTAACTGACCTGAAATTATCATTCCATTTTGAAAAATAACACTGACATTCAATCACATCAGCATTTGGATCAGGCAGACAATGCTGTCTTTGGACATGACAATTCTCACTGCGAAAAAGAAACCAACAAAAAAAGAAAACTATCTGCCTCGGAGCATCATTTATAACAAGAGTGACAGCATCATTGTGGCTGTGCTGCTCAAAGGATACAAGACAGGACTTGCAGAGAGGCAGCAGCTCTTGTTAGACCAACAGACACAAGNAGCTGTTATTGACTTGTTTTCCAGCATTTCCAGCTAATGTATCTTTAAGCTTGTTTTTGAGGTCTTAGGAAAAAAAATGCTGTATTACCACTTAAAGAGGCCATGTCCTATCAGCTTTCAAGAAAGAGAGAAGCATGAGACTGGAAATTATTAATTTTTTATTATTTACTGACAGCCCAGTTACAAAAGTGTTTTCTAAATAAAGTTGTTTGGCACATACAAAAGCAAGGGCTAAGTAGATATTAATATGCAAGCTGAAGTACATAAAACTTGGCTTGTCTATTTTAACTGCTTACTACTGGGCAACTAAAGCCAACTACCAAGCACGGTTAATGGGAAACTGTGGCTTCAGCAGTCACAGTGTTGTTCCATGTTCTACTAACTCATCAGATGATCAATTTCCAATGCAATCTATCCTTTCACCTCACAGAACTGCAGGCACTGGAGAAGCATCATTCTCTGTCAACTTTACTCTCATTATTTTCCCTCACTGAAATGTAGGTTTGCCAAGTGAAACAAAATATCAAGTGAAACCATTCAAAGCTTTCAGTGTGGATGCTATCT
>VYZX01002838.1:5762-43129 GCA_013401335.1 Brachypteracias leptosomus | reverse complement strand
CCAACTGCTATATCATATCACGTGGTTGGGGTAGTGGGGCAGGAGGCTCAATGCCGATTTAAAAAAAAAAGAAAGAAAACCAAACCACACCCAATACTTTATGGAAAAAAAGTAGGTTGATAAATTACTAATTGCACACTTGGCCCCTCTGCTGTTTGAAAGAGACAATTAACTCTTCCTCTTATACAGCTTCCCTTGCAAGGACTAGGCTGAGTTGTTATTTTTTTCTGATGAAAGACATAAGAACAACTCCACAGCTGCCAATCCACTATCTCAACTGCCTCTATGTTGTGGGCTATGTATGTTTTGAAAGTTCAACTAGAAACTTTTCATAATTAAACTCACAGAAATTTCTTTGTAAAACTGAGTTAAGCGAGTATAAAGCATCTTTCACTAGAAAGAACTCACACTGGTATGATCATGGAGATAATTAGTACTTGAATGTTGCTAGACCACAGAAGGTTATGAAAGTTCTTGGTTTCCATGTGCCAACGTCTAAAAGAGGAACTGGTTTGTTTATTATTTATGAAAATTTGTACAAAAAAATACTCATGATTTAATCAGTTCTCATTAAAAATTCAAGATCCAGAATTTCAGAAGATATTTTAAAGAAAATTTTGGACCTAGTATCAAAATATGATAAATTAGCACATGAAAAATAAAGCTTACGTACTGCTAGTAAAAAAGTTTGGTTTAAAAATTTAATTTAAATATAAGGCATTTAATATAAATGTGTATTTCCTCATTTAATGTGTAGGAAACAAGAGGAGATGATGAAAAAAACACCAAGAAAGGCAGAGAAACTGGGTAGTTATTTTTAGACATCTAAGACCAGCATCATCAGCTGGTAGTAGTGGCATCATTCCACAGCAGGTGAAAAACTAGCAGGAAAGTACTTGAAGACAAGGCATGTACTGCTGCTGGGCTTCAGGTGCTGCTGGCATGGGGACCACAAGTGCACTTAGAAGCCAGGGAACAGTAGCAGCCTCTGAAGGTCAAGAGGCAGCTGAAGTAGTGACATGAGACAAAACTGTAGAAGATAAAACACTGGAATAAGTGCTGCTCTCATGGCAGGATATTAATAAAATAGATTTGTTGGTAGGAAAGAATTGTGAGAAGATGAATGCACTAATGGTGTTAAAAAAACAAAAACCAAAAGAAAAATTCCAAAAGAAAAGCCAGAAGTCTGTAGCAGAGAAAGTTCTATCATCCAAAGAACATGATGATAAAGCACGTGAGCATTTCAGAGGCTCAAATAATGAGTAAAACATGTATGCTATAAATTAGAGAGGGTGAAGTGTCAGGATTTTGCTGGCAGATGCTATCACCAAAAGCAGCAGAATGGGAAGCCAAAACACAGCACAAACATCATGAATCTGGCTACTCAGAGAAAATCAGATCTGTCACATCAAGAAATCAGGGAGATGACAGGGAGTTGGAAAGAACCTATGGATGAGGTTCCATCTGATTTAACAGCTCACTGCTGCCAGGAGAGAAAGGAGCTTTGCCTCTTTTCAGACACCCTTTTCTACCATTTACCACTCCTTGTTAGCTCTAGACCTCCATGACCTAGTTTAAATCACTAACCTGACAGAAAACTAACAGACTAAGAAAAGTTTAGAGAATTAAAAAAAACCCCAAACAACAAAAAACCGCAAAGTCACAGAAGGCTTGTAAGTGGTAGAGTCAGCACATGGAAGAAAAGAGCAAGGACCAACCTCTCACTCATGAACTCCTAATCACTGAGGTCTGCCACTCATGAAATTTAAGAAATTGTGGAGGAAAGAACCACAAGGAAAACCGTAGAAGAGAGATGTCAGAGTGAACTGGAGAACAGAAAGTGAGCATCACAACTCCAAGAGTTGTTTCACTGTTCTGTAGCACAAGTTCATCAAGAGAGTACTGTTGGCAGATTGCTGGGAGGTTAGAGGGAGATAAATTAGGGAACAAGTAGATTATACACTTAATTCTTATCAAAGATTCTAAGCACTGGAGAGGACAAAGTATTTCTTGAAGAAACAGAACACTTCACTTTGGCTCATAAACACCTGTAAACAGCATGTTTCACACTGCCACTGCCAACACCAAGCACCGCCAAACAACAAACACTGCTGGTTCTGTTTTCCTGTTGCCTTGAACCTCGTCAGCAGAAGCATTACCCTAACCTTCTTAACTTGGCTTCTGGAAGTCTATACTATAATGAATCCCTCCTCTCCCTGACATATTGAAGGTTGAAGGCTGTAGCACTTTTGCAGCTAATTAGTGGGGGCTCCCTTCCCAGGCATGAGAGTAGTGCCAAGAACTACACAGAAGCAACTCGAGTGCCACATGTTACACATATTATTGCACCAAACTGACCCACATTTCTATTTGTGAACAAGTAGATATACATGATTAAAAGCTCTACTATAAAATGTCTTTTCTTGCAAACATATTTAGTACTGGGCAACCTGAAAGTACAATCTTGAGGCAAGTAGCAGGGGAAGGTAATTTTTTACCTTTAAGAACAAAACAAAGAAATTAACTGAATTTAAATTGCGGCAACAAACACTTGTTTTATTGGCAAGTCTAACCATTACCCCGCCCCAACAGTTTAAAAAGTAACTTAAATCCCTTATTAAACATTCTAATGGGAAAAAACAAGGTATAAGTAAAAATTTCAGTGCACAGAAGCTGGTCCTAATTTCTTCAACTCAGTATGCCACCTACATTAAGGAACTTCTTCACATCAGTTCTAGCTATAAAACATATTACTACATTGCTCATCTCATAGAAGAAAAAACTTGAACATGTGCAGACACACACAAACACCACACACAAAATGAAGTGTCCCACTAAGCTCAGCCTGCCAGACTTTTTGTTAGCCAGCTTGAAAGTAAATGTAGGTTGTCTATGGCGAGAGAATGCTGCTTCAGCAGTTCAGAATGAATTTCAAGCCTGTTCTCTATTTTATCTTTTGTCAGTGTAATGTATTCAACGCAATAGTGAGCTGACAATTTAAATAACTACATTTTAAAACAAACGAAGCATTGATGTTAATGTGTGAAAATGGTCCCAACCCCTGGGAGTCCTGGTTCCCACCATTGTTTACTCTGACAACAGGATATAATTGCTTACTTACTTGGCAGCAAACTTTACCATCTGCTTGCTCGCATGCTGTCCCACAGCCACAAGAGCCTGGATATTAAACTGCTGCTGACGCAGGACTAAGAAACACTGCTTCCCTGAATACAAAAAAAACCCACAACACAGGTGTATTAAGGACAGGTTACTCGAGGTCTTTGTGAATGAGAAAAAATGTTTTACTCTTTAAATACTAAGCTGAGCTTTTAAAGGGGGGAAGCGTGTGTGTGTGTTTGTGTCTCCCTTACTGCTCTCCCATGCTCAAGTAGCTACATCCAACTAGTCAGCTCTGCAGGTACACACACATGCCCCAAACATTGAGATAATTCAAATAATTCTGTCTTACATCTATAAAAATCTGAATGGACATTTTCTAAAAATAACAATAAGCCATTCAAGATAAGTAATATCTAGACAAAACAAATCCTAGAAATCATAACTTTTAAAACATCTATTCTTCAACGGCACAAAGTAAATCATACTTTTCCTTGTTGCTTTGCTCACAACTACTTCAAGTCTATGTTATTTTCAGGGATGTTTTTTCTCATCTTCTGAAATTAAAGCTGTAGAGTTCACTTTACAAAGCTGATGTGAGAGAAATGGGCTTGATTTCACACCGCAGGGACTAAACCAAAAATGTTCATTCTGTAAGACACCACACATTCAGAATGAAGGCGAACAAAAGGAGTATTGATTCTGATGAATGACAAGAACCTAAAAGACCCAAGCAAAAATTTCTGTAAGAGTAATTTATTCATGAATAGCTTAGGGAAAAAGAAGTTAATAGGAATTAATAATAATTTACAAAGAACATAATGCACTTTGTTGACTTTTTAAATGGGTATTTCCAAGTCAGCAAAGCTCTTTCTGATCTGTTTAGTTGACAGTTACAATCATTTCATATTTCTCCTCACATTTCTAATAATCATATACTCCTTAACTTAGATTTAAGGAAATACGGTGATTTTAAATGCTTCTTCCTCAGAAAGAGGAATTAATAACACACTTAATTGTTATACCACCATCTGATAAAACGTATCAAAATAATTTTAATTCCAAGTTTGGACTCATAAAATTCTAACATTTACATTACAATGGTGAGAACATGAAGAAGCTAAAAGCTTTGTTATAGATTTCCCAGTTATTGTTGACTGAGACTATAAAACATTAAAATCAACATATATCTAACTTGAACACTGACATTAAAGAGCAATAAAGCTGCAGTTTTCATTTGTAATTATGTAGATTACTATTCCTGACATATAGCTGCAGATACTTTAAACAGCATCAGAAGATAGATGCAGAACATTTGACACAAAGTCTGATGGAAATAAAAGCAAACATAAAACCAGTACAAAATATTATTTAAAATTAACATTATAATTATTGGAAGTAACTAACCTTGTCCTATGACTGTGGTTTCAGAAATGCAACAAAACTAATTCCATCTTTTCAGAGACCAGAGTACAACTACTTCTGTATTCCAGAGGCTACAGTATGTAGGTAAAGAAGCCAATATGGCTATGGATGTGCATATTTCTCGCAGGCAAACATTAAGCCACAGATTTAAATTAGAAAAGTACAGGCTTCAGAAATTAAATAGAGCCTTCAGTGGTATACATCTCTGTGTTTCAGCTCCAGCAATCAACATGCAAAATACAATTTTTCCATAGGAGATAGAACCCTAAGTTTCTTTGGGTAAGCTAGTCATAGCTCACATCTTTGACATCTCAAGATTTCTTACTCACAATGTGGTCGGATACAGTATTTCCTAGAAAATAGTATTTGTCTCCATTATTTAAGTCACAAATAATTTAGCAGAGTAAGATTGAAGTTTCAGCAACAATGTATTAGGTGTTCAAACAAAAAATACACAGCTGAAGACAGCTTCAATGTCATTCAACTGGCAAATTTAAGGAGAAGATAGTGAAATAAATGGGGGACCTGCTATCATACCAATCAGAAGCAAAAGTTTTGTACTTCATCCATAGCCCTATGAGTCTGATCAATATCTGCTTTA
Organism: Brachypteracias leptosomus; assembly: GCA_013401335.1. Lineage (NCBI taxonomy): Eukaryota > Metazoa > Chordata > Aves > Coraciiformes > Brachypteraciidae > Brachypteracias > Brachypteracias leptosomus. The sequence goes on along the minus strand of VYZX01002838.1, from coordinate 37,986 downwards.
TAAAAGGATTCAAATATTTCTGCCATGAGTAACAATAGTTGTTTTCATGAGGAAATAGGATGTTTTGTAGAATATAATCATTTCTAATCACACAGAAGATAAGTGATCAAAAAACCTCACTGATAGGAGTAGCCAAAATATCATAGTTACAGATTGTAAGAGGAAGTAGAACTTTTCACAAAAGAGCCAAAGGCGTGCAAAATAACATATGAAAAAGACAAGCCATGATCAAATTTCATTCATGATTAGATGCCTTTCCAGATCAAGGGATGGAAAAAAGGAAGCATCAGAGAAAGAAAATTAGGATTATGGGATATTCTCCATGTGCTTCAAAATATGTACATGTTATTTATGTGAAAAGTCTAAGACCACCTTTATGCACGTTCAACAGTAAACTAAGTTTTTGTAAAAGAAACCAATACTGTGTCCCACAAGAATGCCTAAAAATACGAAAAATTTCAAAAGAAATTTGGTTAAAAAGGTCTGACTCAGTCTAACACAAGGAATTTTTAGTCATTGAACAAATAAGAGAAGACATCACACAGAAAATCCCATTAAAAATAAGCACATAGGACCAGACAGGTCCTACTTCCTTTCGTGGGTATAAGTACCCAAGACCTCATGCGAGAAAACTATGTAAGGAAGGCAATTGTAAAGAGTTTTAAAAGTTTGGTCAATGGGGCAGAGTCCAGTTGGAGGCCTGTAACTAGTGGAGTGCCCCAAGGGTCAGTACTGGGGCCAGTATTATTCAATATATTCATCAATGACTTAGATGAGGGAGTTGAGTGTACTATCAGCAAATTTGCTGATGACACCAAGCTGGGAGGAGTGGCTGACACACCAGAGGGCTGTGCTGCCATCCAGCGAGACCTGGACAGGCTGGAGAGTTGGGCGGGGAAAAATTTAATGAAATACAATAAGGGAAAGTGCAGAGTCCTGCATCTGGGCAGGAACAACCCCAGGTTCCAGTATAAATTGGGGAATGACCTATTAGAGAGCAGTGTAGGGGAAAGGGACCTGGGGGTCCTGGTGGACAGCAGGATGACCATGAGCCAGCACTGTGCCCTTGTGGCCAAGAAGGCCAATGGCATCCTGGGGTGTATTAGAAGGGGGGTGGTTAGTAGGTCGAGAGAGGTTCTCCTGCCCCTCTACTCTGCCCTGGTGAGACCTCATCTGGAATATTGTGTCCAGTTCTGGGCCCCTCAGTTCAAGAAGGACAGGGAACTGCTGGAGAGAGTCCAGCGTAGGGCTACAAAGATGATTAAGGGAGTGGAGCATCTCCCTTATGAGGAAAGGCTGAGGGAGCTGGGTCTCTTTAGCTTGCAGAAGAGGAGACTAAGGGGAGACCTCATTAATGTTTATAAATATATAAAGGGGGAGTGTCACGAAGATGGAGCCAGGCTCTTCTCGGTGACAAACAATGATAAGACAAGGGGTAACGGGTACAAACTGGAACACAGGAGGTTCCACTTAAATATGAGAAGAAACTTCTTCTCAGCGAGGGTAACAGGACACTGGAACGGGCTGCCCAGGGAGGTTGTGGAGTCTCCTTCTCTGGAGATATTCAAAACCCATCTGGACATGTTCCTGTGTAACCTCATCTAGGTGATCCTGCTCCGGCAGGGGGATTGGACTAGATGATCTTTTGAGGTCCCTTCCAATCCCTGACATTCTGTGATTCTGTGATTCTGTGAAAATTGATACATTGCTAGTTACAGACATCTGCCAGCAAAAAGAAAACATTATATGGTTTATTATAAAATTTGGTCCAGTATTTAAACTGCTCTTGGTGATACTCCTATTTTCAGATATACTATTTTGATGACTTGCATTCATAAACCAAAACCAGGTTCAAGTCTATCATACTGTGCAAGCCCCAGCTTCCTGGCAGCACCCAGACTGATTTCCCAACCACTTTTAAATGATAAACATGATCAGTATCTTAGGCTGGCTTTCAAATAAGGCCAGAAATAAAATTTATTCAATCTATGATAAAAACCACAGGGCCCCAAGCACTTTAATTTTAGTACAACACACAGAAATTCCCAACACCCCATTCTTTACACATCCTTTGGTTAATTTCCATCAGACTTCATGAGTGCCTTACTGTATAAGACAGCTGGATTCTGCAGTTGCTCACATTCATGGTTTTTTGGTTTATTGGTCAGAACTAGACAGGGTTAAATAAAGGATACATTCATTATTTAGGAATCAAATTTGAGCTTCTGAGAAAAACTAAAGCTATTTTTGAGTAAGATTTTCCTGTTTCCTGCAAGACTTTCCTTTCCACAATAGCACCACAATGTGTGTGGGAAAGGCTAATATTACTTTTTACTCTTAAACATTTGCTTTTCTTGTAAGATTCTTTCCCTCAAAGCTTAAGTAAACAAGCATGTGGCATTCCCTAGCAGCATTCCCTGAATGTCAGAATCATTCTGTGCTGTCAGACCAAGAGGGAATAAATTGAGAACACTTAATGCCCATAATCAAATCTTTTCGCCTTCATTCTTCAGGTTGTGTTAAAGAGTTTTGAAAATAAGCACTGCATTTCATGAAAAACAATAGTCTTTCCTGAGGTCAAAGGTGAAGGGCGACAGCTTCTTGTAAGTTAATATTGCCATGTTACATATATTTACTTCAATCAAGAGTAACATCTAAGTAAAAAGTAAATAATTTAATATATTGTGCATGATACTGTATATAAATGCAATACAGAGACAGTAATAAACAATCACTGAACCTTGCTCTAAAGGTCTGCAAATTATGTTAATAGTTTGATCTCTTCCTACAATTGCAAACAAAAAAGCCATAAGGATACTCTTATTTGTACACTGATCATAACATTTAAATTAGATAGAGTGTCTCTCCAGTGTCTCCAAGGCTTTCATTGCTTTTGGGGTTGGCAATTTCTATACAGGGGAAGGACAGACTTCCATGTACGGCCACAATACAGAACTATCGAGCAAATCAGAGGACTCCCTAAATTTAAAGATTTTAATACAAATTTTGAAGTGCATTATATGTATATATTTACACGCAGTTCCTTATTTTAACTGACTGCAGCACAGACACTCATTAAGAGGGACATTTTTTAAGAAAATGAAGCCTCAGAAAGAGACATGAAGCTGGTATCTTTGACAATATTCTGTCCTGGATTCTTGACCCTAGTTTGCAATATTCCCAATTCTAAGGCTACTGTTAAGTTTCATTTGTGAAGATAATTTCTTTATATCCTTTTCTTTCAACTCTTGGGCAGACAAGGTATTTATCTCACCGCAGAGCTGCCAAACAAACTGAAAGCAGTACAGCAGTTGTCAGCATCTGATGTCAACTGAAAAGGCCAAAGCCTATTTAAGTTTGCATATGGCAAACTGATCTCCAGAGAGAACTTCTGATTCCAGGGAAGAAATATGGCTGTTGGACAGCCAAGGATGACAGCCCACACTACTGAGAACCTAGAAAAGGATTTTCCCTTTGTCCTGTTAAACAACAATGTTTCTTATTTAAAGCTCAAACTGATATAATCAGATACTGGTAATTGAAAGTAAAAATCCTCAAATTTTAACACAGATTTTTGCTTCCTGTCAAAGAAAAGGTATAGTGAAAATATTCATATGCAGCAGAATAAATATGGTCTGTTTGAAAATTCATGCATATGTTTTACAGTAGAAGCTTGTAACTGTTTTACATCACAACTGTTAACACCCAGAGGAAAATGACTATATTTTTAAGCCCTATTATTTACATTTGTCCACACATTATTTAGTAATATAATAAAACCAAAACTTACTTTTACTACCATGTAATAGTAATACCCAATTTCCAGGCAGCTGAAAACAAAATTTCTTCTTCCCCTCTTGGGAAAAGAGGTGGAAAAAGGAGAAAATAACCAGTCAAAGAGAACACTGAGTAACCTGGTGGCAAAGTTTTGTTGTATGCAAGTCATGAAGCCAAAATAAATAACTCCGGTTATATTAACAATATGAAGAAGTAAAAATAAAATCCCTGGAGGCATCTCACCTTTAGCTCTGCTTGTATGAATCCTGCCACGAACCCAAACCACTTCATCAGCCTTTTCCACTGTCAAGTCTTTTATTCGAATCAAAACTCTATCTGAATTACCAGAAAAAAAGAAAAAAAACACATTTTAAAATGGTTTTGGGGTTTTTGAAGCAAAACATTTTTCACTTTAAACTCCAAATACACTTTCTATCATTGCTAAAATTTATAATAAATCCAAAACATTATTTTTTGTACCTACAGCATAATAGATGTACTGAAAACACACAAGATCCCATTTCCTTTCTCAGTGAATTGTACTTGATCAAGTAGTTTGAAATTGGTTCAAGCTCATTATTCAACTTATATAGCAGGGTTAAACTGCACTAAAACAAAAGCAAGACTTACTGTAGTTCATGGATGGCAGAACCTAGTATGATTGCACTATTTTTGATAGGACCTTACTGTGCTGCACTGTACTACCTCCACTCACTAGTCTGAATTTCTGCTAGCTAAGGGATGCCTGCCCTGCTCCACAGTGCAACATGGAAGTTGGCATATTGAGCATAGCAAAACAAAAGCCCAGAGGTGACGTGGTTATTCTCTGTATCTATGTAAGTAGGGTGAATATCACTGCAAAATAAGTATTATTTAAAATAAAGAAGAGAAAGAAACCACAATTAAATATGCATTAGAAATTAAAGATTTATTTTGATTAAAACATTAGCATTTTGAAGGAACAAGAGTATTACTGTGTAAAACCAGTAAAACTTATTTTAAGAGAGAATCTCTTTGATCAAGCACTACTATCAGGAGCCAGGATTCATCAAAAAGAACCCTTCAAATTATATGTATCCAAGAAAGTTAAATAACAACAGGAATGCATGGTCTGGAAAGGACAGATTTTGGATAGTAAAGGAAAAAATAAAAATGATCAAGGAAAACATTTAAATAAATCAGGACTTTAAAAATTGTATACAATCATTATGAACTTCCAATATTCTGGCTGCATGCCACTATTCCCTGAAATGTACTTGTTTAATTGTATTTTTCCATAGATTTTTGGCCAAATGTATTTTTGCATGGTCTCAAACACTTATTTCTTATAGTATCTACAAATCATATGTAATGTTGCATAGAACCTCAAGAGTTCTAACAGCTACACTTCACTCATTTACAGTTTGCACGTGGTTAAAAACACTTATTAGACAAAAATAAATCTTCAGGGAAGATACTGATCCTCATAGGTCTCTTCCAGCTCCAGATATTCTATGATCCTATTATATGATATGTAACATAACCAAATTCACTCTTTCTGCTTTTCATCACAGACTTCTCCCTTGTTTCAAAATAACATTAAATTTACTAAGACATTTCCACTCTAGACTTCTCCCGCCAGAACTTTTCCAAAGTTTGCCTACCCCAGGTTACCATCTGCTGTCCTGGACTCCCTCCCTCTGTCTCTGAATACCAGTCACAGCTTGCCCTGCAAGCCTATTATTCTGCACTGGGAATTTTAGGGGGTTGAAAATGTTTACTAGCTTATGGTCAGGACGATTGTAGATTTTCCTTCACAGACACACATCAAAACCAGGACAGAATGAAAGAGCACTGAGAAATGTGTCAGGAAATTGAGTCAAATACATTAATAATGTGTGTATGTGCACTGGGGAAGGGAGAATAGTGATTAAAAGATGTTACGACTTGCCAGCAACTTCTGATGTTCAGACTTTATCAGTGTAGTACTACAGGGAATGTGCAACTAGCACAACCCATAAGCTTTAGTATTTCTGAGTTTGATATTCACACAGTTAAAATTACCTCTGTCAACTTAAAACTGTATTATTAGAAACTTAAACATTTTCCAGGCACAAGCATAAAGTCAGAATGAGGTGTTACCCTTTTTATGGATCCTTAGTGTTTCAGGAATCATCTGTATTAGCTAAATATTTTTTTAAGTCTTTTGGATACACAATGGTTGATGTTTCATCAAAACTAAACAGGACACATTTAATAGAAAAATCTTTATATGGCATAAATTATTAAAAACTACTTCACCTTTCATAAAAAGGGTAATAAAACAATATCCAAAAAGAGACACCATAGAGTCATTTTTTCCAACAGCAAATAGCAGAATCACAGACGGCTGAGGTTGGAAGAGAGCTCTGGAGGTCCTCTGGTCCAACCCTTCCAATCAAGCAGGGCCACGTAGAGCCAGTTGTTCAATATTTTTTAATATCTCCACAGAGGAAGGGAGACTCCACAGCCTCCCTGGCAACCTGTGCCAGTGCTTGGTCACTCACAGTAAAAAAGTATTTCCTGATGTTCAGAGTGTTTCTGAACACTCCTCTATTTGTGCCCCTTGCCTCTGGTCCTGTCATTATGCTTCACTGAGAAGAGCTACGTATAGCCACTGTTGTGTCCCTTTGTTTCCCTCCTTCAATACTTCCCAAATCTAGTCTTCTTTTCCTTTTCTAAACTGCCAGTAGTTCATGATGCCTACATTTGTTGCATAAGCAATTGTCACTCATTTTCTCTTCTCCAGCCCATACTGTAGCTCAAATCTTTCTACTGTACCCTAACGTATCATTTCACCTGGAACTCCTTCCAGTTCACTTCTGTCTCTTTCATGATAAAAATGAAACTTCTTGCTCTCACCTCTAAGGTCCTTCCACCATACTTCTTCAGGCTACTACTTACTTGTTCTTCAACAAATGCAAGTTATACTTACATTTTCTGTCTTCTTGCCACACACACACTTACAGACAATTAAATAATGCAAAAATAAAAGATGTTTTAAACCATGCTACAGCTGTAGTGGAGATGAGGGAACAAAGATTTTAGATGAAGTTCAAACAAAACACTCCATAAGTCTGAAATTACACTTCCAGCCCCAATTCAATATTCATACTATCTCACCTTCATTGTCATTCTGAATCATGTTTAAGGGGAAACTGTATTTTTTGTTTCCTTCATGCGGAGCACAATCTCTTCTTTTCAACATATGAAATATCCCTATCTTTCTCTCAGAACTCTAACCTCTTCTAAACATGGGAGGAGAGGATAAATGTGGGTTATACAAGACAAAATCACTTGCCCACGCTCAGACCCACATTCCCTTCCTGTCACATCAGCCTGTTTTACTAAGTTCATTTATTTTGCATCATGGAGTTTTGAACAGTATGATCAATATCTCTGTCTCTGCGAAGTGCCAGCATCTCTACAATGTTGAACAAATTTGAAAAAGAGAAATTTAATTTAAAAACTCTGAAAACCAAAAGCAGTATAAGATGAAAGCAGCTTCCAGAGTGAAGAGATGAAAGTAATGGAGGTGAAGGGAGAAAAATGGAGCTTTACTAGCAATTGTAGCCTCAGGCAGGCAGGCAGGCAGGACTTAAAGACATGATCTAACAAGAAGTGAGAACATCAGATAGACATGGCAGCCAGCATTACCAAAAGAAAGACCGAAGTGGGACAAGAATGAAGGCACAGGTGCGTGTGAGATCAGGAGAGCTGGGTGGAGCATCCATGCAACAACTCTGAGAACATCTGAAAAGAGCTTTAATTTGCCTGCAGAGGAACATGAACCTATGAGTACAGAAAAAGGCCAATAAGCCTGGCCCTTGGAAAAGGAGAATAATTTGCTCTGATCACTCTAAGCTTTATAACTTCCCATGTCCAGCCAGTGTCTTCAGGACAGCGCAGCTACTACAGCAAGCTTAAAAGCAACAATGCTGAAGGTATCCAACTGAGCTCCTACCCACGTCTGTGCTGTCCGGCCTGTCTGATGGCTCCAGCTACCAGATGGTATGTGGATCTGCACATGTCATACCACAATTCGTTATTCTGTCTTAGAAATGGCAGGTACCCAGACTTCAGAAACAAGATTAATACAATATGGGCAGATGGCAACACCCACATTTGTGCTTCCCTGCCAGCTCCTGCCCCAAGCAGTAGTTCCTCCAAGATGTTCAACGTAAGCAGAATACTTTGGAGGAAAGTATACACACACTACTGATGCCGAGCGATGACTTCATCCTCCCGTGAGTCCTCTGATAAGAGCTCTCCCTGGCAGGAACTACTGAATCCTTAAATAAAAGGGCATTAGTTTCAAAGAAACTAGGCTGATCTTGAACTTCTTTATTACAGGTATTTTGGGTTTCATTATCACCTAATTTTGGTGCTCTGCATAACCAGTTTCTAAAACATGGAACAGCATGAGTGTTGTAGGTTGTATTTTAAGCCCAACGGAAAACCTACTCAATCTTGTGCAAACACTGGCTAAACATTTTTTTTAAATGAGGATCAAGGGTCAAGGGGACAACAGATCTAAATACCACACTCAGCTTATTCCTATCATTTTCTGTAGTCTTTGCCATTTTCTTTTTCAACTTTTATTTTTCTCTCCACAGTATTTTTGAGAGTTTCTTCTGAATATGAGAGAAATGACAGGGCAGACTTTCTCCACAAGAGTAGGATTCGATCCACCATCTCAAACTGCAGAAACTGGTGTCAAACTGGCAGAGGAAACATGGCTTGCAGAAACCCTAGTGAGCCAAATGTCATTAGAGGAGTACAGGGAGAAGAGATCCAATAGGGCAATCTTTCAGCTTACAGTCAGCAGTGCAGGTTAACCAGTCAGATGCTAACTTGGAGAAGTGACCTTTTTCTTAATATGACACCTTTTAGGTTGCAACTGCACACCAGTTTATGTGTGATTACACATAAGTATGGACAGCTGTGTTCCTGCCCCTTCCAGCAGCCATCAGACCCTGAGCCAGTTCCTTTCCCTTTGCTAAGCAAACTAAACAAGTTGTTGTTATTACTGTGTTGAAATGGATGAGCAGAAGACCCAGCAACAGGGAGGGCACAGCAGCCAACAGCTGGACTGCCTCACCATGTGATTTCAACTGTAGTTCCCTTTCTTTGACAGCTAGTATGTATTTTATTCAGTAACAACTGTTAATACAGTCTCTAGTGATTTTCTTCTCCCACTACATTCACGACACAATGTTCCCCTTCAGCTGGTTTCAACCTATGATTGCTTTTGTGGTCCACCTCTTCCCTACATTCTGCATTTCCCTTCCCAAGGGAGGTCAACAAAAACAACCATTCAGAGGAGAGAAAAAAAAAAAAAATCACAGATGATGTTCTTTTTTTACATTTCACTATGAAGAAGCTACAAGAAACCAGTCTATTACTTTCCCTCGTTCCTGCTTCATGCACTGAAAAATATGAAAATTAATATTTCTCGGGATGCTGGCCTGGAAGATTGTTCTCTAGCTGACAAGTCTTTCTGAATTCCAATTCTCCATCAGTAGGAAATAAGGATTTCCTGAATTCACAGTGGTGTGAATAATGACAAAACCCATAAATGTTAATATATAATATTCATGGATTTGGTGCTCATATGCAGGAGTAACAAAAGCTGCATAAGCAGACAGATATCCTACTTGGAGAGAGCTGTTGCAGCAAGCCACAGAAGAACTTACTCCAATCAGAGAAAAAAACCTGACATCTCAGGACTCAGTACATTATAAATAATAATTTAATCCAAAAAAAGTCAAGCCTGCAGTGACAGACAGAGACAAAAACTGATAAGCTGTGTAGGGTCTGTTCCAGGCAAGGGCAAAGACTGAGATTCCATAACCTCTCGGGACCTAGCTCCAATATTCAACCATACTCACGATTTTTTTTCCCTTCAGAAATCAGAATTTCCTGTGTTCTGACTTGTGCCCATGACCTGCTGCCCAATTAGCACACACCTTCAAGAGTCTGGCTTTATCTTCTTCACATCCTGCCATTAAGTAGCTTTGAACAGTAATAATCACCCTACAGCTTCCTCTTTTCCAGGCTGAACATGCCCAGCTCCCTCAGCCTCTCCTCAAGAGATCCTGTGCTCCAGTCCCCTGAGCAATTCAGTAGCTCTCCACTGTACTGGCTCCAAAATGTTAATGTCTTCCTTGTACTGGAGAGCCCAAAACTGGACACAGCACTCCAAATGCAGCCTCACAAGTACCAAATGTCAAATAAAGGGAAAGAATGGCATCAAAATTTGAACAAAAGAGTTTGGTAAATGATTTCTCAAATAAGTACTGAATGTATCAAGTGTATAACTTTTTTTTTTCCTTCTTTTTTTTTTGCCCCTCTTTTAAAAAAACTTTTTTCATTTTTTAACTGACCTGGTTTCTCTTGGGATTGTATCATTGGTGACACTCCATATCTTTCCTTAGCATAATCCTAAAACGGAGGTGAGAAACATGTATCAAAGAAGCACACACAAAAAGATGAACAAAATAATACAGAGTTAACTGAAGTGATACAAAACAATTTGCTCTAATATTAAAATCAAGAAATTCTGGTTTAGACTCCTAGAGATACACAAGTGAGAGAAAATAATTGTGCCGTGGAAGAAAAAAAAAAAATTCCAGCCGTAAACATGCATTAGGACCATTATTTGCTACACAGATGTCAGTGTATCTCAATAAAGAGCCTACTCCTGAAAAGATATTTGAGTTCTACAAGACTAGATCCACTGCTAAGTAATTCCTTCCCATATTCAGGCACACTTAGAAATCCAGCAGATCGCATGTCACTAGGACAGCCAAAGCAAGCTTGACTTACTAGCAAAATCTGTTAGGTGAGATACAGGAAGTGTTCCAGCCAAGCCCATTCCAAAACAAAGGAGCCTTGGTTTAGTTTATTCTATTAAATATATGAAATTAAGTTCATTCTAAATACTTTATTTTTGGCATCTTTTGTTTCTCTGCTTTTGATGACTCGCAGCCCATGTCTAATTTTACAAAAACCACCTATACTCAGAATTTCTTACTGCCGATGCATTTTTGGCCTTTTAACAGCAAGCAAAACTGATTTAATAACAAAATGAACTGATGCTCATTATTAATACATTTTTTAATTCTTCGAAAATACCATCCTAGTGTTTCAGCATTGATCTGGGATCAAGTACAAGACAGAAACACCTGCCAGGCCAGCAGGAGTCACGGGTGCCAACCCCTGAAGAGGCCTGTTCCGAAGCAGCACCTCCGCTGTTTCTGTAGGGGCCTGCCAATGGGGAAAGAGCTCAGGGACAAGGCTCTGCTGTTCCTCATCACTCAGTCAGGGCCTCCTGCACACGCGGAGCTCGGGCTCCAGAAAGACTCAGGAGACGCTGTGTGACCGGGGAGGGGCAGAGCCTCACGAACTGACCAGGCCCAGCGACAGAGGAGGTGGGCAGGTGGGGGAAAAGAAAACAGCAGCTCTGCTCTCAGGCCTGGCCAACCCTCACCCGCGGGCCTGGCCTCCCCACCCCTCAGAGGACACTGCTGCCTGCCCTCTCGGCCGGCTCCGAGCCTGCGCTAGGCCGGACCCTGCCCCTTCCCCCTGTCGGGAGGGGCAGCCTCGACGCCGCGTCCGCGCCCTCCCTGCGGAGACCCACATCGGCCGCCGACGACTCCTCGCTGTCCTGGCGGCGGTCCTGGCCCTGGCCGCGGCCGGCGGCGCTCGGCATCTCCGTCCTGCTGCTGCTGCAGCCGCCACGGCCCCTCACGTCCCGGCACGGCTCCGCCACGCCGCTTCCGCGCGCCCGCCTCTCGCGAGAGCCGCGGCGGCACCACGAGAGCCATGCGCCGCCCGACCTATCGCGAGAGCTGGGGCGCCTCGCGCGGGGCGGGGTGCGGCGCGAGGCTGCCCTCAGCACCAGGCTTCTGCCGTGCCCAGCCTCTGCAGCCGCTTCAGGGCTGGAGGAGATGTCGCGATGTGACTCCGCGACAGGTTTGCTGCCCTCTCCTCTCCTCAGAAGGCGGGCGGCAGCCGAAACGGTCACTTTTGACCCAGAAAGGCACCCGCGTGGCAGCAGGTCGAGGGAGGGGATTCTGCTGCTCTGCCCCGCTCTGGGGAGACCCCACCTCGAGCACTGCGTCCAGCTCTGAAGTCCTCAGCACAAGGACATGGACCTGTTGGAGGAGGGCCAGAAAAGGGCCACAGAAAGGATCAGAAGGCTGGAACCGCTCTGCTGTGAGGCCAGGCTGAGAGAGTCGGGCTTGTTCAGCCTGGAGAAAAGAAGGCTTTAGGGAAGACCTTGTTGTGGCCTTTCAGTACTTAAAGGGGACCGATAAGAAAGATAGGTATGGTCTTTAGCAGGATCTGTTGTAATAGGACAAGGGGTAACAGCCTTAAACTAAAAAAGGGTAGATCTAAACTAGATAAAAGGAAGGATTATTTTATGCTGAGGGTGGTGAGACACTGGCCCAGGTTGCCCAGAGAGGTGGTCAGTGCCCCATCCCTGGAAACATTCAAGGTCTAAAGGCTGGATGGGGCTCTGAGCAACTTGCTCTAGTTGAAGGTGTCCCTGTTCTCTGCAGGGAGCTTAGACTAGATGACCTTTAAAGGACCTTTCCAACCCAAACTATCATGTGATTTTTATGAAACTGCCACTGTCCTGACAAGGCTTAGTGTCTCCAGCCCTGCTCTGATGCTGGGCAAAAGCTGCTGTGCCTCAGCAGCAGAGGTGTGCTAGTCTGGGCCACAGCTGGGAGGCTGGGTAGTGGGTGGGTTTGGTCCTTGCTCACCCTGCTTCCTAATCTGGCATGTTACAGCCTGAGGTAACATGTTGTACTGTGAGGTGGCTAACTAATGTGCTTAGATCAGCATGGTCACTGAATCAAATTGCACTTTTTTTCTATCTCAGCAGCAAACTTGGCTTGCCAGTGTTTACTGTAATAGCAGTTAAGTTTAGTGTCCTCTCCCCCTGCTAATCCCACTGTTTATAATTAGTTAGCTAAAACCCAAAGTAGGTCTGGTAGTTAGGGAGAATGAACCTTAGTGCAAATCCAGGTGTTTCCCTCCAGCTGGGTGCTTAAATCAGTGCTATGGTATTGAGGCTGGGGCTTGCTGCAGGTGCCAACTTTCAAATGACAAAGTTGCATGCAGCTGTTGAATCCTATGGCTGTAGATTGTTTATTTTTTCCAGGATGAGAAAGAGTTAGTGGTCCTGATTTAAATTGCAGTTTTGAATTTTCACATTTGACTAACTAATCCCTCTTGCGGTATCAATTAGAGTTCTTCGTTTCCTGTCCTACAGTTGTTTATTTTACAGCACTTCGTACTGTGTTGGTTCAGCACCTCTTCTTGTGGGAATCCCCTTGCAAAGTTCCCCTTCTGCCTCAGAGAATGATGCACTTCACCATAAGACCACATAGCTTTCACAAAACCCTTTCTTCTCATGCAAAACACAGTTGCAAAGAATTAAGATGGGTAACAGAGAAGGCAAAATCACAGTCAGTTTTCATACCTCCTCACCACAAGAAACAAAGTTCTGATAGGAAGGCACAGTGTAGTGTACTTCAGCGCTAATGTAACAGTAACAAACCACGTGGATTTCTTACAGGGTGTCAGTTGTGTATTTGCTGTTACCTGTCACTTAGATCACGAGACTGAGCAGAACTGCTGCTGAACCTTAACTAACAGACAGATGCAAATCTTTTGCCTCACTGCAGAGCAGACAGAACCATCTGTACCACAGAGTGCTCTGTAATTCTCGGCATTTCACTGGCTGATGTGAAATTCAGTCAAAACAAACCAACCCTGTAACCCTTATTTTTGATGCTGGGAGCCTTCCAATAGTGAATAGCATAATGAGTATTTCCTCTGGGGCAAATAACCTGAAGGTGATTCTGAAGGAAGAAGCCTTTTAATATAATGAAGGTGTTAACTGAAAACAAAATATGGCTATTTAAAGGGCACTATAGCTAATCCATTACCAAACTTTCAGAAGATGATTTTCCAGAGTTTATGTTCTCAGGTCATTTGTCCAGAATCCCTTTGTCTTGCTGTGTGGAAGCAGGTTATTTGAACAAAATTCTACAATACACTGAAAATAGAAAAATAAATAATAATTTTAGGAAGAATTACTAACAATTATTTCATACTTGGTTAAATAAACCCCTCAAAATTCTACATTTAATTAGGATCTGCAGCAGAAGTGCATTTTGCCACATCCATCTCACTAAATTTATTACCAGTGTTCTGTTAAGAAAACAAACTGCAAGGTGCAGATGATGTAGCTCATCTTCTGCACCTTCTGTTTCATTGCACTGTTATTGAAAATCATGTAATTGGGGCAGTACCAGCAGTGAACCTTGGAGTGATAAGTAGGAGCAAAGCTGATGCTGGCCCGGGTGGGAGGCGAAGGGGCTGGGGGACCTGCTGGGCGGCCAGAGCTGTCCCCTGGGCCTTTGCAGAGGATTGCCAAATGGAAATGACATCACCCACAGCCAATCGGGGGGCCCCGGGGGTACAGCTGGATGGAAGCCATATTCCACTTAAGTAACAAGACATGACATACCATGTGCTAATGCTAAATAATTTACCCCTCAGGCATATAGTGAATTGCAAAGCCAAGCTGAGACCTGGTCAACAGTTTGTAGTTTAAATTAAAATTGGCTTTTCCATCGTAAAGGGAGGGAGGGGGTTGTCAAGTGTTGTGATCAAACATGAAATGCAGAAATCTGGGGTCTGGTCTTCTCTCTTATCTTCTTTTTCTTTTCTTCTTTCTTTTTTCTCCTGTTATAATTTGATCTAATCAAAAGACTTCTTAGTGATTTTGGAGATATACTCCATGTATTGCTATTAACATGCCAGAAAATCTCAGAATGAGTTTTAAGTCACTGTCAATAATGATATCCAATATATCCTTGAAACTTTGGCATTAGCACCTGTAATATCCTAAACCAAAGCTATTCCAAAATTTCATCATATGTGTATTCATGTTACAAATGGGCATTTCCATAGCAGAGTCATAAATATGTCTCATTAGGAATCTAGAGATATTTGCTTCTGCTCAGGCTGAAGATGACTCCCAGTCAGCCTCTCTTCTGGATGTTTTGAGCTGGCAGGACACAAGAGGCTGGGTATGACATTAACTACAGCATTTTGTTCCCTGCTATTGGCTACTGGAACTCAAAGTGTGGCCTTTCCAACTCGGTGGTCCAGCTAAGCTTGGCCAAACGTTTGATATCTGTTTGTTAAAATACAGAGCTGGTTTTACTTCAGAGTTAGGTGCCGCAATATGCTAAAAAGAAACACTTCCACTGAAACCATGAGAAGTTTAAAGCAGCCAGCATCTTCCATAATTTGTCCTTAGGTAGCACTTCACAAAAATAGTGGTTCAAATATTCTTTAATCTTCCAGTGTACTATTGATCGAGAAATGAACAGTTAAAATATAGACTGTGTTGGTGGGAAGGAGATAGGAATTGCCTTTAAGTTATTTTAGGGTAAGAAATTAAAAGGACCTCTGGCCTATGAATAAGTGAGAATATATTTACCTAGTCTCTATGTGTTTGGCTAGTTAAAACCTGGAGAGCATGAAGTGGTACAGAGTTAAAAGGAGCATGTGGAAAAAAATACAAAACAAATTGGTTATGTCTCCAAAATGTCTTCAGGGAATTCAGCTTTATTGCCACAATAGCACACTTTCCAGTGTGCAATTACTCGTTGTCATGGAAGGGGATTTTGGAGATTTCTCTTGTCTTGGATGCTGCAAAGCATACTTAATTTAAGTAAGAGGATGCATTTGAGTTTTCCTTTCCATATTTGTTTATTTATCCAGGTTCTTGTATGATGGTCAGGCCGGTATCCAAGTTCTTCTTAGATAACAAAAAGGAAAAAAAAGTGGCAGCAGCTAAGAAGTAAATGTATTATTTATTTTGTAAGTTATGTAAGTTGATGGTGTGCATTCTGTGATAGGGAAAGCTCTTCTATTAATAATTTTCAACCTTGGCAAAAATGCATTTTTGTAATTGATCATTCTTTTTCTACCCAAACATTTGCACAATGAGTAACAAAGCCTTTGCATCTAAATCCAAGTAGAAACAGAATTTGGCAAATCTAATTCCTTCCTGGATTTTCGCAGCTCTACTTCCTTTAGGAAGTTTTTAGTCAATGGGAAACAAAGGCTTATTGAAAGGATTAAAGTTACAACTATTCCCTTTGTTTTAGAGCTTCAATCACGGTTTTCCTCTAGTAAACAACATTTGCAATTAATAAAACTTCTAAAAAAACAGGAACTTTGGGGAAGTACGTGCTTATGATAAGCAGCAGGATTTCTTTTAACAGAACTCTATACAAAGGTGTAGTCTTTTTAAGTTAAGACAATGATAACAATTGAGTTTCTCAATGCATTTTAAAAGTGTTCCTTCTGATAAACACAAGACAACAGCTCTACAGTCAGGGATGGGCAATACATTTAAATAGGATCTATCTTGTCAACAGTTTATTGTGTCCCAAAATTATTTTAAATAGCTGCAAACAACTCACATTTCATCTCATGCATAAAGCTAGTAATCATGTCTTACACAATGAAATATCTGCACCCATTGGACATACAGTACTGCATATATTTATGAACTATTACCCAGAAATTGTTTATTGTTTCCCTTATATGATGCTTGAAAAAGGCATTTGGATAGCAGTTATCTGTGCAGGAATAAGACACATGGAATATTTAATCTTTGTAATTTATCCTTTACTATTTTCATGTCATGAAGTATTTTATGAATATTTTAATGTTTATGTCAACCATATTTTTCTTACTCGCTTTATGTGTTTACACCCAAGGAATTATCTCCTGTCAGAGGGAAACTGAGGGAAATGTTGTAACTTTGTTGTCAGCCCTCCCTGGAGGGCAGTGTGGAGCTGCGGGATGACTGGGACAGACTGGTGCAGGAGACATTTCAGGAACAGCTCAACTATTGTGTCCAGTTCTTTTTCTGGGGTGGCGTATGTCCAAAGGGTGCTGAAAACAGCAATCTGGAAAATAAAGGGACTGCAGTTCTGACTGACCCCTTAAGCGCATGCGCACTCTTGTTTCTTACGTGCCATTTCTCATTTACAAAAAGCATCTATAGCCATTTTCCTTCTGCTGATAATTTTTACACTTTTATCTCACACGTAGGCAGATTTTTTTCTATCAGATCTTTTCAAGTAGATGTTCCTGTGAACTGAGAGCGTCTTTGCTAACCTCTAATCCAGAATCAACTTCTGGTGAAGTTATAAACCTTTAGAAACAGAAGGTTTTAATGGGAATCCTGATTCAGACTGTATTCCAGTGGCAGGAACAGTGCCCTGTTATCAGCAGAATGTGAGTCAGGCACCAAGAGTAAATCTGATCTTTGAGATCATCCATTAAGAGTAAATGTTCTTTGTTGCTGCCTGAAACAAACAAGAAACAGAGACGAGTCATCTAAATGATGAAGTGTGACACAGAGGATGTTAAATACTATTTTTCAGACATTTTCCTACAGCAATCATTAGCTATTTTGTAAACAAAGTGTGTTATTGATTAAGAGTGCTACACCAGACATTCTGCATGTATACATTCAATCAGGCTGTGAAGATAGTCACATAGAAATCTGTAGGATAGTGTAAGTGGACAGACTGATTCCTAGAGGAAATAAGCGTTAGCATGAGAACAACAGCTGAACTAAAATCCCATAAGCCAGGAAAAACAGCTACACAATTACACTAACAGGTGGTTGGTTTCAAAACAAATTTCAAGGTCTGACAGCTCTGTGCACCTGCTTTGGGCTGATTTCTTTTAAGGACTTGGATTTGACATGAACCATTGATAAAAAACATAATTCTTTGTGTCTGAGAAAAGTCATCATTACCATATAGTGATGATAAACTACTAAAGCTTTCTAAGCGTAGTACTTAGCCAAAAGGTAATGTGGGTCGTTCTGCACACTCTGTCATTATAGCTCAAGCTTTTCTCTACCAGAGGGCTTCAGGCAAACACCGTTAGGATCAAGCCTCTCCTTCTGTAAACTGAGATAATTCCATCTCACTAGAGTGGTGTGATTTGAATTAGGTATGACTTCAGCCTTTGCTGTAACTGTCATAAGAAAAATCACATTTTATTTGATAGGGGGTTTTAAAAAAGATATTCCACGAATTCTGTTATAAAAGTTGTACTCTTCCTCCTGAAGGGGAGGTTTTTTCCTTGCTATTTGTTCTCAGCTTATAGGCATTTTTCCTGAGCTTTGGACAAAAGAAGGATGGTAATTTTCATTTTGGGGAAAAAATCAAAATGTGCTTTTGTCATTTGAATGCTGTGCTTGTGATGCTTTATGGATGGCTCCCACATGTCAGTAAGAAATAGTATAAATCTTAAATGTGGTCAGAATGGACTGATAAATACATCATTTTGAAGTTACCTAGTTTCTACAGAATTGAAATGAGATTTTCAGAACAGTCTAAATACCTTGAAATTCAAGTTCCTCTAGTTTTCAGGTAGTGGGATTACAGACAGTGCCAAGTTTATCACATCTCTGTAAGATCTGGGCCTTCATTTTGAACACCTCACTTTACAAACCTAACATGTCATGGTTTTACATGATGCAATCCTGAGCTCTAGAAATGTGTTTTGTTAGTTTCTTCTAGAGGGAGCAACTGTGAGCGACTCGTGTGGTTAGATGATATGCACAGCTACAGCCCAGTGCCATTCTGGGGACACCAGTGTGACCTGCACACTGTGCAAACTGCAGCTACTTTTCACTGCTGTACTTGTCTCTCCTCTTGACTGTTGAGCAAAATTTGTAGGCATGTATAAACTTTATGGCGTTCCAGATTGTGGGGTGTGCATACAGAACTGCTCGTTGAGTTCTTTATCCTGCTGGGGGGGTTTCCCCTCTACATTTCGCTGTTTCTTTTTAAAGACGTAAAATGACAGTTCACAGCTGGTACCAGAGAAACAGATAAACAGGGTTATTAACCTGCATATCCCATCTGCTTTTTACAAATGAAAATGCAAATCTACATGATAACAGGCTTTTGTTTTAACTGTCCTTCATTCAGGATGACTAAATACATTACTTGACAGCAGGGTGGGTATTTTTTTTTCTGAAGATTCAGTTTCTCAGACCTTGATAGATTACTCCTTTTTCTGGATTGTTAGGACACTCCTGTTAATTTTGCTTGGCTGCTGTGTATGATTTAACTGTCAAGGTCTGTCTGTTAGTTGTTCGTATTTTTGTAGTTGCATTCCAGATTTCATGCTCTGTAGACTTGAACCCCTCTAACTGGAAAATAGGATATGAAAGATACTAAGTTACATCTTATGAAATATACTTAAAATGTACATCTTTCAATTTGCTGTAGCAGTTATCTAGGTTTGCAGTGGTTTTGCCTTTGTTGTAGTCATTCAGCTAATAAAGGCTGGTGTGCCCTCTTTTTTGGTTGTCAACTAGACAGACACTAGCACAAAGCCAAAACCTCAGCTGAGAGTTAGCAAAGATGAGCATTAGGTTCCAGAACTGAATGTAAGGATTTATCTCTTTGAGGATCAAGCTACAGGGGAAAAAAAAAATAGAGACGATCATGTGGATGAAGTACCTGAGCACCTGCAAATCTTCCATAATGGATACCTAACAGCAAGCCAGGGACAATAGTCTTTTCTGTCAGTGAGCTAGTAGAGACTGGCTGTCCACAGTACTGTCTTAAAGGTTAGCTTCTGTGGTAGCTTGCATTTATACCGAATTAAATTAAGGGTGTGAAGCCATACCCTTAGGCTGAACTACTCCTATAAATGCAGCCCTGTCCCTTTCAG
This sequence comes from Brachypteracias leptosomus, assembly GCA_013401335.1. NCBI lineage: Eukaryota > Metazoa > Chordata > Aves > Coraciiformes > Brachypteraciidae > Brachypteracias > Brachypteracias leptosomus. The sequence continues at coordinate 18,381 of VYZX01002838.1, read as the reverse complement.
ACACAGTCATGCAAGTTAGTGTTTGTTTAATGTAAGGTAGCAGACCTTACTTGAAATACAATGGGAGATACTCTCATGAACATACATCATAGATGGGGGTTAGTGATTTCTACTGAAATGTAGAGTGAGAAGGAGCCAGTGGGCAGGAGCTTGTTTGGCACAGCTGTTTGCAAAGGCGGGTGTCTGTAGTGTGAATCATTCTGAAAAGATGTGCTGCTTGGGTTTTCTGCATTTGGAGACTACCACTATGGTTACTGCACTGCTGTGATGAATGGTTTCTTTATCCAGTACAAAGGCTGCTTAGATCTGTGTTGTTTTCTAATATATCAGCAGATTCTAACCTGCTATGGAGTGATCCTTTGTCACTTTCTTAGAATGTGGCTCTAAGCTTTTCAGAAGGTCAGGACATCTCAGGACTTAGCTTTGAACGCTCTTCTCAGAGGCCTGACTGTTGGAAGTGTGCTCAGATTTTAAACTGAAAGATTTGGCCCACTTTGGAGAGGAAGAAGAGCAAATAGAACTGGAAGTGGGAAGGTCAGCTTTAATAGCACATGAACTGCTTCTTAACAAGCTTTACAATTGCTTTGTTTCTTCCTCTCCTAGTGCTGTAAACATGACTAGCCAAAGGAAGACCTTAGAAAACAACTCAAGGAAGCTACTATGAAGGCTGTTGAGAAAGCAAAGAAGCCAGCTGGACCGGTCAGTGTTAAACACAACATTTTCTAATGGTTGTAGTGGATTGATTTCTACACATCTCTCAGTAGCTACACATCATGTATGTTGAACTGGTACAGTGAAGTAAGTGAGGACATTCTCATACAGAAAGCTCAGTTTTTAATGCATAATAATAGGCTGGATTCTATTTGTAGTCCTCTAAATCCCTGGTAAATGTCTGCTTAACCCAAGGCTGAACAGAAGGCAGAGATTTTAATACATCCTTTTTTCACTTAGAGTTTAGCTAAAAGAGACCCTCTCATTTTTTTTTGGTTTAAGCACAACTACTAGAGCAAACACATTTGTCAATGAATTGAGAAATATGTAGAGTTTTAACATAAATTCTGAACCTCATGCTTAGGAAGCAGCATTGTTTAGAGGAAGTCTTGCAATGCTGATGGTTTGTAATATTGAAGAGTCAAGGAGATAGGGTGATATTGACAAGCCTTAGGTTAAACTTCTTAGTGAGAATATGTTTGTAGATGTCAAATCTAACTTTTCTTTGTGGTGTCTAAAAAAGGTGTTGGGACTAGGAGGTAGGGTTGATGAATGCAGGTGGTATATCTGTGTCTGTAATTTGAAGTAACCATAATGTATTTTCAGAGTACCTATTACCAAGGTCACTGTAAGGTTATGTGGCACCCATGATCCCTGTCCATCCTTTCCTAATTGTGCCTAAGTAGAAGGAGGAGTTTCTCAAACAGCATGCAGTGCCTTTGTTGCCCAGGGTGGTCGGCAGAAGTGCTTGAACTATGTGCAGCGTGTAGTGGGAAGATGTAATATTCCCTGTCTTTCCTTTCACAGAATCACAGAGTGTGAGGGATTGGAAGGGACCTCGAAAAATCATCTAGTCCAATCCCCCCGCCGGAGCAGGATCAACTAGACCAAGTTGCTGGGCAGCCTGTATTGGTGTCCCCAGTGTATAAAAGCTTGTTCACAGGCAAACACAGTCATTTGGTACCTGTCAAGGAATGGCAGTAAGGGCAGGTGTTCCCCTGTTACTATGTTCTACCTCTTGCCACCGTATTTAATCTCTCTCCCTCCTCATTTTGATGCCTCTCACTTGAAGTCTAAGAGATATCTCTGATGTAAATCGAAGGATGTTTTCTTTTCCTGTTATGTCTTCAAGAGCCCAATTCTCCTTGCATACACTAGCTCCCATTTGTAAACAGTAACTCTATCTCAGTGGCTGGTTAGGTTATTGAACTGCGTTTCTCATTCTGCACTTAATTTTTATTTTCAGAAAAGCAACCTATGGCTCTTTACATTAGGAATCAAGGGAAGGTTTTGCTGAAATACGTTTTGCAAGCTGAAATGTTTCTGACAGTAAAAACAAAATTCTCATCTCTGTTAAGGGATTGGATACATTTAGAATATAGTTTTATCCAGAATAATTTATCTCAAATTGGAGGGAAATATAAATTCTGAGGTAACATCAAGTGAAGTTTAAGTCATATGTATACACAGCATGAACAAAAGGAAATGGTTCTTTATGAGAGGCAGCAAAACTGAGCAGGTAGGAAGAAAGAGAATGCAAATTTTGTGAAGGGAATACAAAAAGAAAAAGCTTTTGTGTAGTCAGTGTAGCAAAGAATAATAATAATAACAAAGACAGAAATGCGGCAAACAAGAAAGGATTAAAAAATTTAGTTATACTCACTGAGCTGATTGAGCCCTTGTATCATCTACTGTATTGTACTTTGAAACTGAAGTCAATTGCACAACAAAAATGAGAAAAATGCCTAAAAAACTAGTTTTGACTTTAAATGTTTGAGCTGTGAAATGCCTTTGTTTCATGTATTTGTTTGTGATGTTATCTACAAGTGGTGACTGATTTCTTCCTGTAGAATATCCATTCACTACAACTAAAGAGGAATGGGACATTCAACCTTTGTCTTTGGAGTGAGAAAATAAGTTGTAAATGCAAAGAGAACAGATTGTCTGTGTTATTGCTGTGTCTATCCCAGAGCTTCTATATGAACCTCTCAGCCTTTGTAAGTTATAAAGGTCATACAACTTTTCTAGGGTAGGTTGAATATAATTTTAAATTATGGTCTAGTGATAAAAGTTAAAGCTGTAAACTGAGGTTGGCATAGAATAGCAAAGGAAAATAATCGCGTTTTAACTCACTCTGTAGGTGGTACAGTGTTCTACAGAATCACTGAGCCATTACTTGCTCTCTAATTGTCCTTCATTTCCCTGTGCTGAGAAGCTATTAGTGCAGGATATAAATTCTGTCTGTACTATATTTCTGCAGCTAACTGGTAAGGAATCAAATTTTTAAATTGTTGCATAGAGCTCCTCAAACACCTCTACAGCTTCAGACAATAAAACCTTTTAAAATTTAAGGGTTTTGGAATCACTTGTCTTTTCTCAGATATGGTGGTGTTATTTTAAAGGCTTTTTGGCTGATTCCAACTCCAGAACACGTTTTCTGTGCAACATACTGCTTCAAGCTCACAGGTTTGTAATTAGTAGGGAAACCAAATTCGTAAGGCTGTTCACCATTTAAATCATCACAGTTAAGTTTAAGAGAAAGTTAATTACAGCAGTAGTACTTCTTTGTCTTCACTGTGCTTACAAAAAGTGATTTTTGCATGTTGTGCTTTTTTGATTCAAGTGAAGCCATGGTCCCATCATGAACCCTGTAGCTTTCTTCTGTTCTGCTTTGCTTGTCACAAGCCACTTCTGGTTAATTGTAGGTTTGCTTTGGAAGAGTTTTGGTTCTGGCTTATTGTCTCAAAAGCAGTATGCCTTAAACTGAACAGGATATAGCCAGGAGTCATTTGGTATCCTATTGCTTCCAGTAACCTTGAGAAGGCTCATAAATAGATGACATGAGCTTGCGAGAGAGAAACAGATCCGATTAAAAGAAAAACTTTTTGTCCAGAGCAAGTGATTAAGCTTCATGTCTCCATTTCTAAAACCACCTCCAAACAAAATCAAAATGATACCTGGGATTACTTTAGCTATTACAATCAGTGTTTCAGTTTGCTGTAATTTTCCATTGAATAGCAAAAAAGTATGGTAGATTTATAAAATTATCCTTCTTTTTTCCTTCATTGTGATCTTTTCCTACTCTCAGTTGTGATTTTCCCCCTCTCCTTTCTCCTCTCACGATTTTTCTTTCTCTCTTGATTTTCTGAGTTTTTCTCCAGAATGCTCTGAGGCAAAAATTCTCAATGGTACAAAGGCAAATAGATTCTCTTTTTTTAAAAAATACTATTTAATATTTCTTCTTCACTTCATAGTTTTTATATGTTTTAGCCAGCTTGGAGAGATATTGCATTTAAATATATGCATCATTACTGAGGATCTGTGTGTGTACAACTGAGAGCAGAATTGGCTTAAAGTCTGCTTCAAAAGGAAATTGAGTAGGATCCTGCAATCCCGACCCGTTTCCCTTTCCAACAGCAATGAGCTGAATCAGAAGGGAACTAATGAATTCTGGTCGATTTCCTTCAGCGCACCAAAGCTCTTTAAACACATACTGAAGAAGGGAAATGAAGTAGGATTAGTCCATTTCCCTTTGAAGCCAGCTGTGTGTTCACAGTGCAAGTAGTGGAACATTATTTCACTTGCCACTTTCTGGCTGTGGGCCAAACTCTGGTATCATCTTGAATTGATGCTAGATCTGAAAATACATAGAGAAACACAATAGACTGCCTCTGGACAGTGAGTAAGAAGTTGGTGTCTGTATGGGAAATTGGCTTGTGGTGTTATTCTTCACTTTACCTGTTTGGCATGGGATCACCTAGTTATTTTTTTTCATTAGCTTTACCCTGGCCATAAGAAGTTCCAGAGCCTTATTTTCCCTTTGAGATTAACTTCAAATAAGAGTGTGAATTTTAATGTAATGTTAAGACGTTTTGTTATTTCCTTAGTGCTATTAAGTTGTGTTTTTGAGGGAGAAAAGTCCCACGTGTTTCATTTTACACAGAGTGTGTGTGGGGAGGAAGGATGTTTGAGGATTTGTGTAATACCGAAAGTCGTATGTGTGTGACTCATGCAAGCACTGACCATTGTTCTGCCTGTATATAGCACCTTTCTTTCCAGAAGGTCTCAAAACATTGTGTAAATAATGTGGTGTTTGCCTAGCACATGAAACTCTCAGGGACCGAGATATCCTTTTGCTCCAAAAGGATGAGACTTAGCCTCTCCATTTGTGTTTAGTGTTGCAGAACTATGGCTACCACATGGTTGAACAGTTCTGATCCTTTGTGTAGGAGAGAAGTAAAAGATAAGAAAAAGAATCTAACTAACAGCACTATGCACATGAAGTACACTGGAAGAAAAAGTGGCTGCATTCTCCTAAGTACTGTGCCACGGGGAAGAATTGGAACATTTGGGCTGGGACCTTTCTTCTACAGAGCTATTGGATCTCTGTGCCTCGCAGTCTTTCTTGTAATGTGTCCACAGACACTGGCCCTGGTCTAATCTGTCACAGGACATCTGCGATTTCCATGTTTTTCAATGCCAATGTGATTTTTTCCTGTTTGGTTAACAGGACGTTTCTGAAGGCACAAACTAAGCTGACAAATGTGCTGCCCTGATGGCATAAACAAGGCTGAACCAGGCATTCCCTGGTACGGCCGTGTCAGCTGGAGGTGAGACGTTCTTCACCATGTGTGTTGACGTAGCTATGCTGGCAGAAATTTGTTGTGTAGTGCTGAGTCTAGGGATCAGCAGATGAAGATTCTTGGCTGCCCTCAATGTAGATATGCACTGACCAAATTAGGGATTTGTAGATTAGGACTGGGACTTCAGACTTGGTCCAGAAGTGGGAGGAGGATGGAGGAATACCCAGAGCACCAGAGCAATATTGGACTCTGTCAGGCCGAATACAGTGAGGCTTCTCTCCGAGGTTCATATTTCCTTGCAGGTTGAGTGAGCTGCTGAGTTGCTACCAGAACCGACAAGACAACTAACATAAGCAACCTTTGTATTAAAAACATGCTAACAATAAATTTAAGAAAGCTAGCAATAAATATAAGGAAACTTCCTTCTTATTCTGACTGCTGTTTTTTACCTAATGACAATAAAGTCTGCAATAGACACTGAAGGATTGTGGTTGCAGAGCTGAGTTCAAACCACAAAATCTGAATCTGTATGGGCCTGCCTTTTGAGATTAGGCAGTCCAAAACTAAATCCATGGATAAAGCAGTGATCTTTCTTCAGACTGTGGAAAACCAAAGGAATTTCTTAGTTTGCTGTTCTTTGTTCTCAGGAAAGCACAGTGAAAGGAGGGAAAATAAGGAAGGCTATGCTTGCATTCCTGAAGAGGCCTTTAAAAAAACCCCAAACACCCAGGCAATAGAGTCAGGTAGGGAAAGATGAATGGCCTTGAGAATTTACATGCAAAACTGCCCTTATGGGAGAGCTACAGGAAAGCTTAACAGATCCCCATAAGTACTATTAACTCAGCCAAAAGCTAACAGAAAATTGTCAGTATTCTGCAAAGCCCAGTGAGCAGTCCCAGGCGCATGCACGCACATTAGACATGCATGACTGCTGGGGGCCCCGAGATGGAAAGGGATGCACCCGATCAGGAGAGCAGGGAAAAAACAAACAAAAAAGTGCAGATAATTCAGTACTCCCTAACCCTCTACTCTGGAGATGTTCCCTTTTGTATCTAACACAACAGAGGTAGAAATTAGGCCACAGCATCACTGGAGCAGACGGGCACGCTCTGTCTGAGCAGCAGCAGCATGTGCTGCTTTTCAGGGAGTTGCCTGGCAACGGAATGCTGTCCGCCTGAGTAACTGCAGGAGCCCATTGAAACCCACCGGCGGGCAGAGGAGGCAGAGAAAGGAAGAAAGAAAGGAGGAGGGGGAAGAGTGAGCTCACCAGTTTAGAAATTTCTGGCAGCAAAGCGAGGACACTAAGAATGAAAGAGGGAAAGCAAACTAGGAAAGGGGAGAAAAACTCTTGCTACTCAAGAGTAAATCTGTCCAGAGATGTCTAATTTTATTTCATTCAAAGAGGGGTCTTAATTTCACTGATTTTATAGAACATGTGAGGATGGTCACACCCAAAGAATGTGTTACTTCTGATGTGTGCTTCTGAAAAGCAGAAAGCACTTGTGGGGAGCTGAACACACACATTCCACCTGACCGCAGGTGGAGTGAGGTGTCCTCCGGTGCAACCACTTCCCTTATGACTGGGCTTTCAGGCCAGTAAACTTGGCTGCTATTAGCCCAGTGGGACAGGACATGTGAGCCCCTGTAACGACGTCATTAAATGCTGTGCTGGGGACTGATTCTATTATAGTGACCAACAATTAGATTGCATCATTGTGCCAAATGACTTATTTCTATTAGTGTGGGAATTAGTTAAATATCACTTCGTCTGGGATCTTAAAGAACCTAAGGGAGTCAAGCATTTAACTTTCACTGAATTTCAATTGCATATCTCCCAGGGAAAATTAATGAGCTGAGTCCTAAGAAGCCTTGCTGTTTCCAAAGGAGCTTAAATTTATTGTTTGCTGTCCAAGTCTCTTTTTATCCTCATTTATAGATACAGAGTATTCATTTTTACATGCAGAATTATTTATCAGTAATTTCAGTTATTAACGGTTTGGAAATTTGGAGTCCTTGCTCTTAGGGAACAAGCTTTCAAATTATTCCAACTAAATGCTATTGTCAGAATTGTGAAGTAAATAGCTGTGAAGACGGACATCTCAACCACTTTAGGAGTTAGCAGCTCACTGAACTAAATGGTTAATTCTCTCAGAAGTCAGGATCAGATTCAGGAAATGAGCACTGAAACAGCCTTCACTGGGGGCTATTGCAGTATGACTTCTTAGGGAAAACTCAAGCCCTGGAGAAAATACAGGAATTAGTTAAATATCCAAGCAGGAAATGCTGTATTAAATTAGACCAATATTCCTTCTGATATGAAGCTAATTTTTGACAGATGCCAGAAGTGCAGGGAAGTATATTATGAGTAATTTTGAAAAAGGATTGCCTGTAAAGGGAATCTCTTTGAAACCATAATCTATTGATGGTAGGATTATTTTTTAAACTGTAAAGGTTAAAGAAAATATATGTCAATATGAATGAACTCTAGAAGAGCTGCAAGTCTGTACAGACAAATGTATCCATTATGAGTTTGAATTATTTTTCTATGGTGAACAATATCTGTGGAGTGTTCTCCCAGAAGCTCTGCTCACACTAAGTTGTTCAGTCTTCCTTGTTTTTCCCCAAGATATGTATAGGAATCCAGCTAGTAGTATGAATGTGCTTAATATATTCAAATTAATTGGGCAGTCATTATTGTACATGAGACTGATGAGATGTTAAGGATTGAATATACCCTCCAAGAATAGGGATGTGCTGTCACTGTCCTGCTGGGTGAAGGCCACTGTTGTGCAGCAGCCAACCACGTTTGAATTTCAGGGATGATACTGACAGACTCAGGTGGAAGCAGCATGGATCTTTTTTCAGTTACAGAAGTGGTTTATGATTTATGGTGAGAGCAGAGATTAGGAAGCTCTTTTTGCAAAAAAACTAACCAAAGAACTGGGAATAATATTTCCATTATATCTGAAAAATTCTGTCGTATGAGGTAACAAACCCAGACAATTACACTTTTTTGCATTATGAGGCATGAAACTATAAAAAAATAAAATGTAGATAAAGGAAATAATTTTGTTTCTTTTGGAAGTGAGGATGTAAATTACTGGGGTTTTGTTATCTTCTAATAACTGTTGTCATCTGTTCAGAAGGAAGTTAGAATGTCTGGGGAGAATTAACTACCCAGTAATGGGTGGTTGTGACAGTTACTGCTGTAGTTTATAGAGCACTGAAAAAAGAAAATCTTTTGGGATCAAACATCCTATGTGCTGTCCCTATGACATTCATACTTTAATTCAAAAGTGCAGTCTTCCAGGGTATTTTTTAGATTCTATGTTGCTGCTGTCATCAAGCATATCATTCCTGTTATTCTCAGTTCATTGGGTTGTGCAAGAAACAGTTTTTCTCCCAAAGCCCAAGAAATGAGCCGTGTTGATTGTTCATCATTGAACACAACTGAAGTTTACTGTTGTGTTTGACTGCAAGAGAATTTTCTGTAACCCAAAACTGCATATCCATTCTATGTCTGAAAGCAGGATCAGAAATTCCCAGCTTTTCCGGGATATGTGATTATTTCAGCTGTTCTGATACAATACGACTGGGCTCAGTCTTCACTTTTCTCTTATCAGATTTGCCATGCTCTACAATACAATAAACGCCCACACAAAAAACAATGTTAAAATAAGGTTAAGGTGAGGACATATGCTCACAAAGGAAGGAAGTTCTGAAATACTGTTTTCATTAAAATCTTCACTCAACAAGCAGAATGTTATCAAAAGATGAAGGGTCTGTGGCTGAGGACTGAAAGTATCCTAAAATTTTTACTACTGTGCTATGATTTATTGCACAAAATGATTCTTCTGTGATCTACTCCAGCTTGATAATCCCATCCTCTATCAAAATGAAAGAAGAGCTGTTGGAATAGATTAGTTGCAATACTTACTGCTGTATATTTTGATGCATCAGTATTTTTCTTTGATGTCTAGAGACAACATTCAAAGCTGAGAGCCTGTGTTCAATTCTGAAATTCACCACCTTTTACAAACCTCCTCTGATCGTCCTGTTACGTATTTTAAGCTCTGAAATGCCAGCCTGAGTACCTGATTTGAAGACTTAGTTGTCAGTTGTTAGTCTACCTTTTACAGACCCACACTCAGCTATTTAGTTTTGTCCAGACAGATTTCCAAGCACATTTACTCAATTTCACTTGGACTTCACAAAAAACGGCTTTGATACAAATCTTGTTCACTTTGATGAGATTTAAATAGATTCTACAAGTATGATTTGAGACCTCAATTTTTTTCTTTATTGACTCCCTCTTATGCTTGCCTTCATTTTGACGTGATATCATTCCTACGTAGCATTTAAAAATCACATAGATTACTTCGAGGAATTTCATGCCGTCTTTTCTGAGATTACTTTACTGGAAGCCCATACTGTATTTGATCTTCTGTAGCATTTTTCATGGGCAAAATATGATCAGAAATGTAAATAATAATTTTCAGTATTTTTTCCTATGTTATTTGCTATCAAGATACAGAATTTTTCAATTAATTTAATATAATCAGCCAGTAAGTATATTGTAATGATAAAATAGAGTCAACTGGTATTAAATATGTCAAGCAAAAGCTACAGCTTGCCAATTCCAATAATGAGGTTGTGTGGAAGTACTGGGAGGAAACTATAATGATCATACCATCATCAAAAAGTCACACCTTTTGCAAATGTTCTGTGTCTTCAAATGAACAATAAATAAAATTGAGCTATCTGAACAGTGCAGGAGCAGCTATGATCTTTTTTTCAGAAGTTTCCCACATACAGGAGACAAACTGTTAACTGTATTAAACAATTTCTGAAGATTTTCTCACTACTGTCACTCTTGGATGGTTTTATTCTGGAATAAGAATGCCCATACATAGAGAGTTTGGATTTGGGGAATTTTTAAATTCCCAAATTATGCTCTACTTTGAATGTATTTCTTATTTGTATGAGTAAGATTAGGCAAGGCCTTAGCTTTTCTCAAGAAGCCATTCCAGGATATGCAAGTTTTTATTGCAAGTTTCTACGGAAAGCTATGGTACAAGGTAGAATATATTCTGTTTTAAAATTCTGTAGAAAAGCCTGAGGGTGTGTGTATGCTTGTAATCCTGTACTGAAGGTACTGCTGCTGTGAGGAGCTCTGTATTTTCTTCTCATTTTACTGTTTGTCTTTTTTTCTTTCTACTTCTCTTTTCCCCTCTGTTTTAGTTTTTTCTTCCTTATTAGACAATAAAATTAGTCAATTAACAGAAAAAGCCCATATAAGGTAAAAGAATAGATTTTCAGTCATAGTGAGCATTGCAGTTATTGTGAATTGGGGTGTGTTTCTTTAAATTAACATAATTAACTGTCAAAATATGATGGCTGTCAGATTAAGAACAAGTCTGGTTTCATTTATTCTGTATATAGGTGCAGATCCTTTGTTGTCTAAGTTGTCATAGCTGATAACTTGTTGCACTGTGATATATTACTCCAGCTGGGGAGTGGCCAGTGTAAGAATATTGACGGACAACAAAGGAAATGGTTCATTTTTTCTTTCATTTTGTGATTTTCTTCCCCCTAGTTTTTTCTTGATTTTACTCTCCTGTGTTTTCCTCTGCCTTTTTCTCAACTGCATGGTTATTTAGGGAACAAACATAGTATTTATAGGGTTGTTTAGAATAATACGTGTTTTCACATTTAGTTTGGTATAAAATTTACATATGTTTGGCAGCGCTGTGTCAAATGGGAGTAAATCCTAAGGAGGTGCCCCTTACTTAACCCAGTGTCTTGTGTTATCCAAAGAATAACTTCAAAGCTGATTATTTTACCAAGAGGCACCACACAGGGCAACCCTTTGATTTTCTTTTTTATTGCTCACAAGCTCTGATAAAACAAATTAAAATAAAATTTCTCAAAGACTCTTCATTATATTTTTAGTTGCCCCAATAAAAGAGATCACCTCCACATTTTTGGGTGTGCTGTAAAGTGCTTTTCTGTTGAACTGGTGTGATTACCATTTGCACATTCCTTCATTTAAAGGAAAAAAGAAAGCTTTGGAACATGGAGCCTGTATTACACAGCCCTGTCATTGTGTTTAAAGGGATTCAGTACTGCAGCTGCTTATTCCCTTTTTTCTTTTCTCTGACAACAATTTAAGATGATTTTGGTTGAAGTGAAATCGTGTTCCCGTTATTCACCTATGTTATAAAAACCCTACCATATTTGAAAGTGTCATCAGTTCGGCAAATGTTTGAAATTGTATTGAGAAGTTAATAGATATGAGCAGATGGGTCCCCAGTTTCANCATGTTACCACTGACAGTGGGCTTTGTTAGCAAGGGAGAAGCTTGAAGTATGCAAGTATTAGAAGTATTAAAAAAAAGCAAAAGGTACAGTAAAAAAGCAGTATTCACAAGTGAAATGAAAGATGAAGTCAACAACCTCTCCTTTAGTGCATTAAAAGTAACCACACACTTAACATCTGAACTCTTAATTTACAACAGTTGGAAACAACCTAAGAGAACATAAAGTAACTCAAAGCTTGTATGAAGAAGTAATATCTTTTACTAGAGAAATTACTTAAATGAAATAGCAACTGGACAATGTAACTCTGTAGGCTAAATACAGTTGCTCTTCTATAATACATTATATGTATGACTTTTGAATTGGAGGAGAAAGTTTTTCTAAGGCCTAGGTAAAAATTAGGTGGCGAAGGAGTACATGTTTAAGGGTGTAATAATGTGATGAAATATGGGGATGGTACAAGCACATCCATAGTTAATAGTAGTGCTGTGNTCATTGTGTTTAAAGGGATTCAGTACTGCAGCTGCTTATTCCCTTTTTTCTTTTCTCTGACAACAATTTAAGATGATTTTGGTTGAAGTGAAATCGTGTTCCCGTTATTCACCTATGTTATAAAAACCCTACCATATTTGAAAGTGTCATCAGTTCGGCAAATGTTTGAAATTGTATTGAGAAGTTAATAGATATGAGCAGATGGGTCCCCAGTTTCAATCCCTGTAGTGAAAGATGTGTACTGCCGAGAACCTGCCTTTAAATAATGACTATACCATATGTTGTTGTAAAGAAAGACATGAAGGTTTGGCAAACTGTTTAAAAAAATACTTTCTATCTTTCAACTTTTTATTTTAAGATCGCCAAAGTTATTTCAAAACCCAGAAAAAATGATTTAAATCACTTTATAGTGTTGATGAGCATTTTGCCCGCTATGTACTAAACAACTATGTGAATAATTGAGAAAGACTTAGAAAATGGCTAATGCTATATCAAATTGTATCTTGGCAAATCATT
>VYZX01002837.1:9943-22025 GCA_013401335.1 Brachypteracias leptosomus | reverse complement strand
TGTAAAAATTTTCTTCCTTATATTTAGTCCGAATATTCTCTTTTTTAGAAATTTAAAACCATTACCCCTTTTGCTGTAGCAACAAGCCCTGCTAAAAAGACTGTCCCCATCAATTTGACAAGTTACATTTTTCTCCTGGGCTCTTGAAAGTACTGAAGCAATCCTCATAATACTAAAGAATTTGCCAAGTTCACCAGAAGTCATTTTCACCTGGTTTTACAGCTTCAATAAGACCTCATCAAACAAAGCAATCTAGCTCAGGGAAAAAAGTTCTTTTGTTCACAGGCCATGTGTCTGTTAGACTCTGCTAGAAAATGGTTTACTATATTCTCCCAGCTGAGAAGCTGAGGCATAGCCTTTTGTCACTGCTTCATCTGACACAGGTTTCTTCTAGTTTCATAAGTTGACTTCATCTATCTCAGTAAGAATGCATTTCCTTGTGTTAAGTGTATCATTCTGGCAAAGAGGTCTTAGGCAGCATTAAAACTTTCTAAAATCCCCTCATTTACTCCCTAGGAAATGTTTTTATGTGCTTCTTTATACACTGCAAACTGCACTTATAGTTTCTCTCCCCTTTTACATCCTAACCCCTATTTACCACTTGTGGGTATATTCTTATTGAATACAAGAATGTAAACGGAGCAAGTCTGCCTAACCACTCACAGTTATGAGAATTTAAAGTTAGATAAGAGGAAATTAAAGTATTTAGCTCTGGAATTAACTAGGTGTATTATTGACACTGATAAAAACAACTGCAACAAGTACATAATAAAAGCACACTTCTGGGTAAAACCCTCTCTGTCAACTGAGCTTGTGCTGGCACTCTGCATGCTGCTCTTGGAGCTATCGTGAAACTACCCACAAGTGGAAAGTGTTCACTCCAATAAACTTAGTTAATGCAACAACTCTGCTGTAGAGTATATAGTAGGACAGCTATCACAGCTGTAGAATTTTTTTTTTTTTTTTTTGGAAACCAGGAATGAAAGCCAAAAGATGCTGATCATAAAATACCCCTTTTCAGAGTAAGAGTTAATTCCCCAAAGGCGAAGATGAAAATATTTTCAGTTAATATTTATACACACAAACACATACACACACTGTACATGAAGAAAATGCATTACGCAGTAATTTTGAGAATAATTGCTGTAATCTCAGGAATGCAATAGGGACACTGAGTTAAAAACATTTCAGAAATCTCTAGAATGCAACAACACATACAAAATAAATAGCCTCAAACAAGTGAGGGGAAGATACAGCACACTTGCAATGAGTAATGATAAAGATAATCAACTATTAAACAAGAAAGATGTTTGATGATTTTTATGTCTCATTATACAAGACAGCAAGAGAATGAAAAGTAGATGCAATTTTAAACGTTATTTTCCTTATGCTCACAAATATCCAAATAGAAAAAAACAGAAACCTATTGACACATATGAAGCTTGCACTTCAGGCATGACAGACAGGATGTACCAGAGCAAAATAAAAAATAATTTAAGAAGTGTAATTCCTCCATGGTTATTCTCATGACTTGCTCATTTTCCTTGCTACCTTACACAAAACACTTAATACAACCCCAATCAAATGGGGGCAGTAATTCCTACCCCTCAAGAAGCAATGTGATGCATAAGTAATTATGAGGTAAGTTGCTGCTGTGGGCTGGGAAGAGATAATTGAATCTATGAAGGCCTTGAAAGGACCAAAAACTGGCTGCAAACTGCTCCAAGGCTTCTTGCAGCTTCAGCTGCCATCAGACTGAACCAGCTACAGAAAGCAATGAACAGTCAAACAGATCAAGATGTGGTGTGGCCAAGGTGCTTTTTACTTTGACAAACTTTGATTATGCAATATTAAGAACTATATATAAATATTTAGGAAATCTTGTTTGCAAATAAGTCACTGGCAATGGTGAATTCAAGCTTTTGACAGTTTTTCTAGACCTTTAGCATATGTATCTCACTCATTAAAAGAAACTTAAATTCCATAAATCACGGTGGAAGAAAAAAAGAAGAATCATGAATTGTAATTTAGATTGGCAAATAAACTTGTGATTGATGTTGTTCTCATTATTTGAGAAAGGTCTGATGTTATGACACTGGCCAGAAAGTTAGCGTTGTTCCAGAGAGGTTGCATTTGAAGTCTCTCAAAAATCAAATAACTTGCATGGTAGGTCTGAAAACTTTGTCTCATAAAGGACGCCTTTGACCTCTGCATGAGCCAACATTTCTTGAGGAAGGGAAGTTCTGCAACTAAGTCAAACTAAGCTTAAGAGAAAGACTGGGTAGCGTAGGGATGGGAAAGAAATGAAATTCTTACAATTGATCCACAAAGACCTTTGGAGAGGGTATTCAAGCCCTTTCATTAGGTGTATTTGCTTCCCAGGCTTCAAAGAGGCACCTGTCACAGCTGCCTCGACTCCTGCATGCAGTTGCAATGAGGCTGGAACCTGAACACAGACAAAAATAATAATTATAAAGGGAGAAAGTCAAGGAAAAGGTTCCCTTGTGATAAAGTGAACAAAGCCTTCTAAGTTGTATAGCCAGAGAAAGGAGAAGGATTTTATTATGCTATTCAGCAACAGAAAACCTGGCTCTTTGACATTCTTAGACAAACAAACTCAGCTATTGTACAAAACATGTTAGTTTTCAAAGTAAAATTTATGACACACATCAGATAGAAAGAAAATGGTGTGAAGACTTAAGGGACAAGTGAACATGACCACAGGCTAGCAAGAAACCTAAGGAGGGACAAAAACCTCCCTCACGTTCCTTCTATAAATAATTCTTGCAATGGAAAACTAAAAGGTAAACTAAACAAAAGCTTTATTTTCAACAGCAGGCTTAACATCCTTCTGGAAAAAATTCTTTTAGAAATAAGAAAAAAATGTCCCTCTTTTTTTCCTATTAGATTACAAAACTTTTTTCACATAAAATGCTGATAATTATAAATGAGAAAATGACAATATTGTATGCCAGTACAAAATGCTATTTCAGAAACATTGGACTACCACATACCTTTTATATATTGGAAGACTGATAAAAACTTGAAAAAGCTTTAAAGGCATAATTTTAAGACTAGCTACCAGTCTTTGTATATATTCTTGAGCACAAATGACTACGTGAACAAACTGGGGGGAGAATGTGACTCCTTGTGTATTTCTTTTCCTCCTGCAACAATCACAACAAAACATGTATATCAAAGCTACTGTCGTACAGTACTCAGCAGTTTCTTCTCTAAAGAAAGGCCAAAAAGATCTAGTCTGTAACTGCCTCTGAGCTTGTGGTAAGAAAGCTCTTGATAGGAAAAATAAGTCAAAACATCTCAGTGTACAGCATTTTAGTCTAAAATGAGTGAACCTCCCCAGTCTTATAAGCTTCAGATTATATTCAGTGTGTTTCAGGTAATATATCCATATAGTAATCCAAATACGGAATACAGCATCATTTACAATAAAACACATGCTACAATGACATTTGCAAAGTTGTCATTGTAATTCCCTTATGAGTGTCACATCTCTTCGCTTGCTGTGACTGCAAGGACATCAGATACATATGTGCAGAGAAGCTCTGAGAAGCGGGATGTAGAGGAAGAGGAGATGCAACAGTTTCCTTTGTGCTGGCTGGCTGCCTGTTGTGTCCTTCCTGTTTTGGAGCTGTTTCCCCAAACCTCATCTCCAGATGACATTTCAAGTTACAAGAGATCGGATGAAGGATGACTACTTAGGGAAGTATGAGCTAAAGTTGGAGGGGTTAGGCAGCAGATTCAGACAAAATTGTATTGTCTTCAAACAATTCAATTTATAAATACCCCTCAAATTATTACATGTACGTCTATTACTCGTAGCCAGAGAGAAGTTGAAGTGAAAATAGCATCAACTGAATGGCAAAAAAGTATTCTGATTTGACAAAGAATAACCAGATCAACATTTACGATGATTTTGGATGAATTTATTCCACTATTTCCCACTGTAGCATATTCAAGGCATTGGGATTGGGACTGGTAAGAGAAATGTAGGAAGAAGGGAAAGGAAAATGATCATCTTTTGGTGTCAACTGCTTTCATTCCTTCTCTCATGCAAGTGGCTTACAATATATTTACACAGTTCAGCAATAATACTCTTGAGCTCCTTTTCACCTTGTCTGAAAACATGCTGTTTCACACACAAATTTATTTCCAGCTTGAATGCATAAGACAACCGTCCACTTCATTCCAACAATACTTTCCTTATCTTTAACTAGTGTCTTGTAAAAGCTCATGTCCACTTTCATGTCCAGTTTCATGTTCTGCTTGAGCCTTGTTGACTCTTATGACCGCTGGTTTTTTGCATGTTAGATTTTGACCCTATAGAGCAGAATGGCTGGCATTTGAAGGGAAAGTGGAGGAGGTAGTAGTTTAGGTTGGGCAATACTAGATTGAATAGGTGGACAGCTACAATGTCAGAGAGGCAGATTGCTCTGGAGAAAGCAGACTAAGGGAGAGAAAATTGCTGCTGGATTTCCATGTTGCTCAGTTTTACCAATAAGACAAATCAATTATTTTTTTGGCCAGAGCAAATCTGATCACTCAAAGATGAAAAAGTTTTTTGCATCATATCAAATACAACATCAGTAGAACAACATTAAAGGATGGATCACCTCTTGGAGGTGAGTGAAAGAATGAAATGACCGCACCAGTCGCACATATTAATGAAAGAGTTCAGCTGCCATTCCTATTGCTCACGTTATTTCTCAAGTGTACTGGGCCATGGTTGCTCCAATGCATTAATAACAGAATAGATTCAGACCTCATTAGTCTTTGCTCAGTTCCTTGATTTAGATATAGATCCACATCTTATAGCTGAGGTCTACCCATTTATGAATTTTGTCTAAAACTTTACAAAGAAATTTTTCACAAAAGGCGCTATTGCAATAAATTGTGTTATCCAAGTAAAGTATTCCAAACAGCCTTGATTAAAACAATACTGTGCTGGAGGTTATATACTCTACAGCATGATGCTGTCATTCCCTTAGCTGGTATCATAATAATTTTCAAATCTATGAGAAGGAAGAAGAGATAAAAGCTGTTGTCCAAGCAAAGGTGGAGGCCTGAGGCATTCACTGCCATTCCATTTAGGATGAAGTAAGAAATATTTGTAGAAATAAGTTACATTCTTAGCAAGCAGATCTTTGGATCAAAGAATCTTACTCAAAATAGGCTGCATCCTTTCATCTAAAAAATATTTAAATACCAGAAAAAAACAAAACCAACAAAAATCACAAAAAAGGAATACCATCTCCCACAGAAGCCATGGGTTTGTGTTTTTCATTCATCCATTTTCAAGTCTTGTAACATATCAAATTTAGGTGATATTTCCAGAAACCATCAGCAATGAAAAATGAATGAATTGCTATGAAAATTAGACCAGAGAATCTGCCCAAGTCAGCCCAGAATCAAGGATTCTAGAAAGCTTTGCATAGAGGAGAAAATAAATAACTAAAGAGGGACAGATTCCCAGTGGACTTAAATTAAACATAGGCTGTGTTTAAAACGATTCCAGAAGATGGCCAATATAAACACCCCCTGCCTGAACCCAGCATACCTAAGGATGGAACTTGTAAGTCCAAATGCACAACATCTGGCTCATTGAGTAAAAAGAGCTCAACTTCAGCGTTAACCATCCTTTCCAAACTGCATACTGAGTTTGTTTAAAACACTGGGAATGCAATTATTCTGTATAAGTCATTCCTGTGGCTGGACGTGAAATCATCTTTGAAACAATAACATAAAATGTTATTTATAACTATTCCAATAACTTGAGAAGGAAATTGCCTGCACTAGTAAAAAGATGATCGGCAAATTAAGGAAAGAAATTAATTGAACAACAGCCAACAGGTATTTGTCAAGAATAAGTTTTGTCGCAGACAATCCCTTTTCCTTTTATGACACAGTAATATACTTTCCTTGGGGAAGAAGCAGTAAATGCCATATGCCTTGAGTTTAGTAAAGTAGTATCTTACATGCCTATCTCATAAACAAGCTACAGAACTTGGTCTAGATGAAAACACTATGAAATGGTTGCACACCATAGCAAGCCTACAGAAAATGGGAACTAGACTAGCTTTCTGTTAAAGATCTACTCAAGTGAGCAATCCTCAAGGTTTCATTTTAAATTAGAAGAAACAATATCAAGCTGGGCTTCATGGGAGTCCATCCCAATATCACACTGTTTGATATTTAACAGAAGACCAGAATGATAGAAGGGAAAACTGGCTTTAAATTCACAACAGGTTGCAAGGGGTTAATAAGCTCTTTGAAAAACAGGTTTAAAATTCAAAAGGACGTTTATACTGCTTTTAAGATTTATAGCAGACAATATAAGAAGCAATAGTGTTAAACTGAAGTGTGGTAAATTTAAGGCAGAAAAAACAATTAATGTAGGAAAACCTTTTGAGTTTAAAGAACAGTTAAGCACTGAAATAAATTTCCCAGAGAAGTTTTTAAGAGTGGATTTGACAAACAGTCATGACTGGGAAAGGGAATGGGAAGTCCTTTTCCCAGTCAAAGGACTGGGAATCTGCCATATGAGGAAAGGCTGAGAGAATTTGGTTTGTTCAGCCTTGAGAAAAAATGCTCAGGGGAAGTCCTTATTACCACGTTCCAGTATTTTAAGGGTGACAACAAAGAAGACAGAGATTCTGTTTTTACAAGGAATCACATGGATGATGAGGCAAGGGGTGATGGGTACAAGTTACTCCTGTGGAGGTGCCAGTTAGACACAACAGGAAAATTTCTCACAATGAAAACAATCAGCCATTGGAATAATGTCCCCAGGGAAGCGGTGGAGTCCCCAACATTGAAGACTTTTAAGATTCAGCTGGGCAGGGTGTTGGGCCATCTTATCTGGACAGTGTTTTTCCCCAGAAAGGTTGGACCAGATTATCCTTGAGGTCCCTTCCAACCTGGTGAAGTGCTGGGGCCTGGGCTGTGGGCCCTGAGTTAGAGCTGACCTATGGATGAGTCACAATCCAGCAATATGTTTTGTTCCCCAAGGCTCCAGAAGCAGAACCTGGCCCACCTGTGTGAGGCCCCAACTTCCCCCAGGTGATCATGGTTGGAGTGATGGGTGAGGCTGGCAGTACATTAATCAGGAACCGAATCAGTCTGGGAAGAAGTAAGAACTGAATCAGTTGGAGAGAAGCAACAGAAGAGAGAAGTAACAAGAAGCTGAGCAGTTTGAAGAGAGTTCCTACTGGGGCCAGTTGAAGTGAGTTCCTGTTGGGGGCAGCTTGTTGAGCTCTCTCTCAGTGGTGTGTTCCCCCTTAGCTGATTTGAGACGGAGAAGAGCAAACAGATGAAGAATAATAAAAGATGAAGTTATGCTGAGGGGATGTTGCTGAGTTTGGTGTTGGCCTGAGGAAGAAGAGAGCTAGCAGCACACCTGGCATTCTATGATCTAGTTAAAGATGTCACTGCTCACTGCAGAGAGGTTGGACTAGATGACCTTTAAAGGTTCCTTCCAATCCAAACCATTCTATGATTCTATGATTTCATAACTGTTTTGGAACAGGGGAAGGACTAGCAACCTCCTTTCTCTTGAGGTCCTATTTTCTATGTATCCTAAAATATAACACCCTAATTATTATTTCAAAATAACCTTCGCATTATAGTGGTAGAAATAGTCTAAGAGCAAGAAATGGAAATGCTTCCTACATCATGATAACTTTGAGTTTTACTGAGGCAAGAGGGAAAGAAGTATGCCATTATATTTTATTCCATTGTTTCTGAGCAGAAAACCAAATTCTTTTGAAGATAATCTGCAAGGGTACACAGTTACTAACACAAACATATGTCATCTGCTCATAATAGTGATTTTTACTGAAGTTTTTTCCTCTGTTATGGCAAGAATCACTTGATTTGCAGATTGCATAAACAATAAACTTGGAATAAAGTCTCCTGCATATCCTGCATTTGACTGTCAAACAATTTACTTCTCTGACAAGATGTTTACAGAATTCAGTGCAGAGAGAAATTAATTCTCTTTGCAGATATTATGTGGCATCTACTATCACCTGGAAGCAAAATCTTTAAACTTTTGCCAAAAAACATTTCTGGGCTGAAAGTTCAGTATGTGATACACATAATAATCAATGTATTCCTTTTTTTTTTAACATATCCATCATTCAATACACTTATCAGCACACGTTACAGTTGTTTGCATTATATTACTCCTGTTAGGAAATGTGTCTATTTGTCTGTTATTGAAATGAATCAACATAGACTTAAAGCAATTCATGGAACTTGAAAAAAAAAACCCAAAACCCTTTCACTAAAACTTCATAGGCAGAGGAACCACTGAATATTGAACTCCGTTTAAAGTGACAAAACTGATAAAAATAATTTTGTGTTTCTCCTCAGCCTGCAAATAGACCATAGAACTCCATGATGCAGAGTATTTGAAGCAAGATGTAAACATTTTAAAAACAGTGCTTGGATACCAAGTGTTTGATCTATAGTACTGATAGTACAAATACAGAGTTTAAATTGAATTACATGCTTTAAGTCTTACGCCAGCTTCTAACAGATACAGAAAAAGACCAAACACACCTCACACATGTTTGCTGTGAAGATCTCACATATTTCTCTGAACTGTCTATTACTGGCCACTGTCAAACCCAGGGTGGTGGAGGGAATGGGCAGCAAAGCTGACCTAGAGCAGTGACGTGGCCACTGCCAGCTCTGCCCTTGGCTGGAGTTCCTGAGAAGTAGCACTCATCCAGGAGCAGGCAATGACTGTATGTGATGAACAAACCCACAACAGCAAAAGGAAAGTTACTTAAGTCAAAATTCTGGGTCTTGGAACTCTAAATGAAACCACCAATATTTAATAATGCGAGTTTAAATCACTAGCCTGTTCATTTTTGGTTTAATTTTTGGTTTGTTTTCTTAACTTCTCTCTGCTTCAATTAAAGGTTTGCTATCTGTAAAAGAAAGGTAAACACACCCAATTAGCTCACAGTAGGTTTATAAAACATGATGGTTCTTCAAAAAGCTGGTTGAAAATCCATAGTAAAACCAGAAAAATTATCTTCTTAGTAAACATTTAGTTTCTTATTCCTCCTCCAGTGACAAGAAGTGACTTCTGACAGAAACTTTTACTCCTGAATTCTGTTGCTATCTTAATCAATTTATTTGATAGTTTCAAAGAACCATCCCATTTTGGTGCAGGTTGACGTCCTACCCTTGTGGTCATTTCAACATTCCTTTCATATAGTCTTACAGGAAAATAAGAAAATCTAAAGAGAGTGGAACACATTTCAAAAAGTGAAATAATGAATATTGTTCCTTTTTCAGCATCATGAGTACTGTAACTCAAGAGAATTGTGACAGGAGAAATCAATAATTCATCAACAGCTGAAAGTGGCACATAGTGAAAAGGGCATGTGTACATAAAAGTGGAAATTTGTGTGCTTGTAAAGAAAGTCTGAAAGGTAGATGGTTGGACTGCAGATAAAAATCACCTTAGAAACAGCAACTGAAACTGTCCCTTTTTGATATCTGCTCTGTTACAAATACCTTATATTCTGATTTATTACTTTTTTTTTCCACCCATGAATAATGCATTCAGCATGTAGATTATTATGGATATTCTGGTTCTTTACAGAAAGATCTATACGAGATAATTAAGGTTGATCTTGAGAGAATTAAAATTCTACAAAACAGAGTTTGTAAAGCTTTGTGTTGTTAGAAACTAAGACTTCACAGTGAACAGAAGAGGAATTATTTTTGTATTCAGGGATACATGGCTCTAGACAAATTCACACTCCTAAAAATTCAACAAGATACTTCACAATCATCCATATGGTCTTTGTGCTAATGTCACTTCACAAGCTGGCTTATAGATCTCTTATGATTATTAAAATGTGTTACTAAGCTCCTGAAATTGTGAAGACAAAAAGATCAGTTACTGAACTCGGTGCACTATGAACGCACATAATTTTAATTCCTTTACTCTAACTTTCTGATTCTTGACTTTGTCATGTAACTTAAGCAAGCAAAAGATGCTACCTTACAGTTTGAAAAAATAAGCTTGTGCCACATGGGAAGACCTTTGTGTGGCTTCCTTCAATAAGGAAAACAGTCTTTTAAGTGTTCACTGAACTGGGAAGTGACAGAAATAAGAGCTGAATCAAAACCCACAGAAAAAGTGTTAAAACCAGGAAAGTAACAGAGCACTTTCAACTAGGGAATGAAATGGAGGTTATGGTATGGCTATTCCAGTGATTGAAAACATCAGGAGGTAAACCACACACTGGCCACAGTCTTAATGGGGTCTGTGAATTTATACGCTCTAAAACAACAGCTCCACTCCTCCCATCACAAGAATCCCATCTCACAGATGAAAGGTGAACTGCACGCACAAGCTCAGCCCTAGGGATTAATGCAGCGACCTGCAAGGTTCAAGGTGATGTGATATGCCTCTACTACTTACCTTGTGGTAGCTGCTGCAAGTTGCAACAAACACCAACATATAGACTTTCTGTGTTATTATGTCCTTACAAGGATCATAAGGTTATATTAAATTTGCTGTGTATTTCTTAGCTAATTAGTGTACCATCACATTTTAGATGGTAACAGAGCAGAGAAAGAAGTTATACCTCAAGTTATGTTACTTCTGAATTGAACTTAGAAATGCTGCTTTTATATGGAATAAGATTTTGAATTCTTGAAGGAAATTTATTGGTAACTTACTCCAAGGCAAGACTCAGGTGGTCAGTCTGCCACGCATCATAGTAAATACTTTCCATTTGAATGCTCTGTATTTTTTGATTTCTTCAACTTGGGGCTGTATTTCTTCAACTTGGGGCTGTGTTTTAAGCACCAGCTTCATGAACCAATTAATATAGAATGCAAATATTCTATATGTTCTGTAAAAGATTTTTTTTTTGTACTATACAATGGGTCCTCACAATTACGATGTCAGTCAATTTGAAAAGACCAAAGCAAGCACAGGTCCACACAATGGCATGCAGTCTCCTAAAAGGGTGTGTAGAAATGTGCATCCATAAGGAGGATAGAAGTAGAAGGAAGGAAGGAAAGAAGGGGCAGCAAAACTGTATCAACATTGAACATAAGCATCCTGAACAGTATTTCTATCATATAGCCAGACAGCTTTGTATTTTCACTGGAGGAGGAGGTCAGTGATCACAATCTGGAGGGGCCTAATAAAACTAGGACAAAGCACTCTTAGCTAGAGGAAAAGTAATACTGTAGCTACACACGTACTCTCATTAGAGTCATTCCTTGTTTCCTCGGATATATGTCCATTCTCCCTGTTAGCATCGCTAGCTATTGTCTCAGTGATGTTTTACAGTACAATACTGTACTATATTGATAGTCCAATTTCAGAAGGCTTACAACCAGAGTGAGAGAGGTGGAGAATGAGAGATATAGTTAAAAATATGGTCATGCCCTTATCCACCATTTTATGGTTTTCAAAAACATTCTTTCTATTTGCTCCAAACAGAAATCAACAACACAACAAAATCAAGGCAATGCAAGTAAGACAGAAAGAATTTGAGAGGGAGACAAGAAGGTTTCAAAGGATTTTAGACACAAGTGTTGTACAGATGTTTAGTAAATGAAACCACAAAGTCTAATCAAACAAACATTTTCAAGCAGTTCATAGTCATGGGAAGAAAGTAGAGGGAGATGGGAATTCTCGCTTTGATCAAGAGGCTAGTATTGAGGAAACAGCTATTTTCAATTTCAGCGGATATTTGGAAAGTGNCAGAAAGTTCAAATTAAAATAAAGCAAAAAAACCCAGTTTCACTTTATCCTCTTTTATATGTAGTTAAAATGTATACACAAAATTATCGGCTGCAGCATTGACAGCATCATCCAATCACTCCTTACAAGTTTTGCTTTTAGCATCATAGAGTATTTATGCTTAACTTCTTTACATAATTTTCATCACATCTGATTTTCTTTTTCACCACAACCCATGATTTTTATTGGGAATAAATGAAAAAGATTACAGGAAAAAGTTTCAAAAGCTCCTGATCAGAAGGATTCTACTTTTGTGAAGATTCATTCACATGCATT
>VYZX01002836.1:8914-21932 GCA_013401335.1 Brachypteracias leptosomus | reverse complement strand
CATCCGAAGTCAGTACAACAGATTAGAAAGTGGCATCAAATCAGGGTTCCTCCATGTCCTGGCTTTGAATGCAGAAGGACAGGACTTTGAAAAGTACCCCCTCCATAGTACACCAGGGCTGATCTCAAAATGCAGTCATGGCAAACAGTGGAGAATGGGCCACAAGCACTTGAGTTTCTAAACTGTTCTAACCATGAGCCACATTAGATGCTCTCCTCATACACAAAATGGCCAATTGGTCAGCTATATGAGTTTGCCTCTGTCATTGTATACACGGGGCACCTACTGATGGGTTGATTCATCAGTATTGCCAAGTAGTTTTAAGTAATATACCTGGCCATGTCCTCAGCCAACTAAATATTTAGAAGTAATTCTATTCCTCTTCCTGTGGAGCTATCCCTAATACTAGCCTTTGGTCTTGTTTTCCATTGCTCAAGCTTTAGTTTGTAAGGCCTAGACTTCTTTTCCTCTAGGCTTATCATCTGAGTACCAATCTCTCCCCACCTCTTCCACTTTCCCCTCTATAGAGTGAACTGGTTCCTTCTCCCCTTGTCCTTTGACTCTCCATTTAATCTCGGTCATCCCACAACTATAATCTGTTTTATTAAATAGCCATAATTAATAAAGTCCTCATAGATTTTAAACAAATTAAAACTGATATTTATAATAACAGAAATGAGGCAATGCTTATAAATTATGCTAAGTATTCCAATAAAAGGTGAATATATTTTCTAAAAATAAACCAAAATAGCAAGGCAAGCAACAACAAGAAGAAAATCTCAATTAGAGTTACCTTTTGTCTGTGGTATGCTAATAAATGTTTACGATGTTTTTCTTGAAATTCTGAAATCTAAAAATAAATAGTTATATCAAGCTTCACCTGATTACATTTATGCGATCTCAGCAAAAAAAATGATGGAGAAGAACTACTCTTCAGTACTCAAATTTTTCAATATTTTAATAGACATTTAGCATATCTGGCCTAAATCCTCTCCAACAAAACATTCTAAGTTATCATCACTGATAAAGTCTTATAAAGTTTATTTCATCTAGTATTTCCAACCCTAGAATTGGTAGATTTATTTCACTGAATTTATATTTTAATGCTGCGTTCAATAACAAGGTGATGCCATCGGAAAGCCAGTTTAGCTGTGGTGTTTCTTATTCATCAGTGCTAAGCAAACACATAAAATTAATGGCAACATAAAATTAATGTGTCTTACTGGCAATTACAACTTGCCTTGTAAAAATACCCTGTTAATTAAGAAATAATTGTTAAACACAGTGTCTGGTGCTGTGTAAGCACTTCTTGTGTCCAAATGAGGATCATAAACCATGACAGATTAAAACTAAAAACATACAAGGTATGTAAGATAAGAGCTTGAGGAACAAATTACAATAGGCAACAACTTACTAATAAATCTTTCTCCTCATGTGTAAGAAAATTGCCGGAAAATGTGTAGCAATAGAGACAAATGAGAAGAAACACTCTGAAAAGATAAACCCACAGCAGAGTATCTAATTGATGTGGTTACGTCTTATTCACTGTAGAAGAGCCTGGGAGGTCCCCATTGGATACTCATCAAGGGACCAGAAGCGTCTTCAGAAGAACTGATGGAATAAGCAGCCACCCAGAAAGTAATGGCTCTGAGCTGCCTCCCACCGCTCAGAAATGAGGTCTTGGGTCTATAAAGAAGAAATCTGTGAAAAAGTCAATTCAGTGCTCAGTATCAGTTAAAAAAGGCAAATTAGATCTTAGGAGTGGTTAAAAAGAAATAGGATAGGAATTATCATTACTCCACTTTTAAAAATGTATGTTACTATATTTTGAGTCTGCTTGACATCTCAGAACGGATATAATAGGTCTGGAAATAGTTCAGATTAATTGGAGGTATGTAAGAGCTTCAGTAAAAGAATGACCACATAGAATATGGATCTTCATGACTGAAAAACAGTTGAAGAAGGGATATATTAGCAGACTAACAGCACAGATGGAGTGCATGGAAATAGTTACTTTTTCCTCTAGAATGGGATTCAAGAGTATCACATGAAAGTAGCAGGAAGCAGGTTAAAATCTTAAAAAGGACATAATCATCAGACAGTATATAGCCTGTGGACCACCTAGATAGATGCTAAATATTCAGAGAACAACTTGACAATTATACGGAGAAAAAATATGCTCCAAAAGCTTTTGAATACAAAGGCACCAAGTCCACCTTGCAAAATCCCTGTGCCACAAACTGTTGAAAGCTAGGAGGCTGTTCAGAAGACATGTCACCACACGCCAGCCTTGCTCTCATGTGCTTTCCTGAGCACTCACTGTTGTGATAGGATATTAGATTAGAAAAACCTCTGTCCTAACAGAGCACAAGCTGCTCTTATGTCATTTGATGCTGGTAGAAGTTCTGAACCTACCTAATTCCTTAATTATGCTTCAATATATTTCCCATAGGTTACCTCAGGCTACAGAAATCCCCCATGAGTATTCTAAGATCATGTCCTCGTTTTCCTTCCTTCGACACATTACAGAAGTTTGTCTTCATGTGTGATTGGTGCTATAGCCATCTGGATTTTTCCACTTTACAGAATAACTGCTGATCATCGTACAGGCTGTTCATAAGTGTGTATGGAAGGACAGAGGAAGGCTTCTTGTTTGCCTTGTGTCACCTCTGCATCTTAGGAGAAGAATGCTAAGGAAAGGGACCATGCTCAGCTTTGGAGAAATTTGTGAAGCATAGAGTAGAGCAAATGTGAATCAACAATCACCCACTGGATAAAGCAGGTGATCTTCCCTGGGTTACTTTTCTGCTGAATCAGAAAGCTCACCAGAAGCTCAAACAATACCAGCCCAAGAGAGATGAGAATACACAAGGAAGGTTGCAGGTGGCTACAGGGAGAATGTACTACTTAGGGTGGTTGAAACTGCCACTGAAATGCTCAGTAAGATGGACAAGGACAATTCCCAAAACCAAGCTGAAGAGATGCAGAAAATGACAAGGTAATGGGAGCTTATATGGATTTGTTTCACTCAGCTACTAAAGTTCTGGACTGGAAACTAAACCTGAAGGAAGGGATCCTCCCTGGAGTTCACAGAAGGCGGGGAGGAAATTTTCCCTTGGAATCACTTACTGCATCTGTCTTAAAAAAGCAGATCTGTTTTGATTTTTTTTAAAAAAAAAGAGGAAGAGGGAGAGAAAGAGAGTGCAATCAGGACTTTAGTCAGCTTAGGTTTTCTGTGTAACTTTTATTGCTATAATTAGGGCACACTATCTGGGCATGTTTAAGGTTCTGGCAGATGTAATTTTTCATTTAAAGTGATTTTACACCATTAAAATAACCAGAACAGTGGTTCTCAGAGGGAGTTTGAAAACGTAAGCAGTGACCTTGATGAATAATTTATGCTCTCTTAAGAACTTTGAAACTGTGGAATTAAGGAAGTAAAACCAGTAACAGGTACACATTCATTTTAAAGCCTTCACTCGTATATTTTTTCCATTTATATAAAAACCAGTAGAAGTTGCTGATTATTTTATAAAGTTAAAAAGTCTTAATGTAGATTCACCTGTGCTATTTCTTTTGAGTATTTCTTGCATAATGTATCTATTCCCATGAACAGTGACTGAATATCAGGACTTGTCTACCAAGAAAAGAAAGAATACCGAGGTTAGTACTTTTACTGGCAAGTTATACTAAATAAAGCATTTTGTGAAGAGTTCCTTAAATTGATTCATATATATAAATACAAAATGGACAGATCAAGAGTGGGATGATACAGAAATTGAAAACAAGCCCAGGTTTACTCAATGCCCTTATTAACCATCTAGAAGGCTTTGTGCTTTTGGTTAAAGGAATTACACACCTGTATTATACTTATTGTAACTAAGACAATAACAATTTCCAGAGGACATTTAAGGAAGATGTTGTAGCCCCCTGGAAGAGGCATTGCCTTCAAACCAACAGCCAGGTTTTTGGTAGTCCCTTTCTGGGCCTTTTGGTTCTCACCATCCCAGCCACATGGATGCATCTTATAATCAGTTTTGTTTCAAAGTCCTTTTTCAGAACAGTTCCAGTGGGATCCCTTTATCTCTCCTGCTTGTTGGGCAGCAGAATGTCATCCTGGCACAAGAAAAAAGCCCTAAAATGTAGTTGACTTTTTCAAGTATTTTATGACTGATGTTTTTAATCAGAGATCATCAAGTGGCCTCACAAATGACCATCAATGTTTTTAGAAAATGCTAAGTGCTCCATGCTAAGCTATCAGTTTATATTTATTATTTATGGTGAGAAGGAAATGCTACAAAATATAAATTTCAGGATGACACTGACATTTGGCCAAAATTACAAAGCAATGTAGAAAACTTAGTTAAGTGTTACTTTAATCCAGAATATGTGTATTCCTAATTTATTCACAAGAAAAACAAACAAAACACTTCCCTGAAATAATTACAGCAGTTATACTACTAAGTTAAAATATTTTTATTTTACTAAGAACTAAAACTGATTCAATAATCTTCTACTGTAACAGTAAACAGCTTTTAAAACTGAGGAGTCTAGCAAAAATTTCCAAAGCATCTACCTGTATGATGTAAACTGAAATGTTCTCTTTGATATATTGTGATTATATAATAAAAGGTAGGCTTATTACTAGGCAAAAGTTGAACAAAAAAGCAAAACCAATCATAACATACTTAGATGATAAAAGAAGATTGTCCCACAGTCCTTCAGGTAAGGAACTACTTTTCCAAATCCAGTCAAAAGAACTGAAATGGTTGCAGGAAAAATGTAAATTAATCCCAGAAGTACTAAAGAAGCTCAAAAAGTTTAAAAAATTGAAAAAATAAAGAAAGGTGAATTATTGAAAAAATACAAAGTAGGCTACCCGTGCATGAAGCAACAATTCTCTAAGTTACTAAGAAAGGTAAGTACTACTACTTAGATTAAAAATACTGCATTGAAATAAAAAAAGAGTTAGGCTTTGCTCCATTTGGAAATAGAATCACAGAATCACTGAATGGCTTGGGTTGGAAGGGACCTCAAAGATCATCTAGTTCCAACACCCCTGACATGGCAGGGACACCTCCCAATAGACCAGGTTGCTCAAGGCCCGTCCAATGTGGCCTTGAATGTCTCCAGAGATGGAGCATCCACAACTTCTCTGGGCAACCTGTGCCAGTGTCTCATCACTCTCACAGTGAAAAACTTCTTCCTTACATTTAATCTAAATCTCCCCTCTTCCAGTTTAAATCCATTACTCCTCATCCTATCACTACATGAGCTTGTAAAAAGTCCCTCCCAGCTCTTTTGTAGTCCAACTTCAGATACTGGAAGGCTGCAATAAAGTCTCCCCAGAGCTTTCTCTTCAGGAAGAAACATATATGCACAAACATATAGAGAGACAATATTTTTACCTGCTCCAAAAATAGTATAAGACTAGTATAAAGTGTAAGGGGAGACTTTATTACGGCCTTCCAGTATCTGAAAGGGACTACAAGAACGCTGGAGAGGGACTTTTCACAAAGGCCTGCAGTGATAGGACAAGGGTTAATGGGTTCAAACTGGAAGAGGGGAGATTTAGATTGGAAATTAGAAGGAAATTCTTTACTCAGAGGGTGGTGAGACACTGGAACAGGCTGCCCAGGGAAGTTGTGGATGCTCCATCCCTGGAGGTGTTCAAGACCAGGTTGGATGAGGTCCTGGGCAGCCTGGTCTAGTGGGAGGTGTCCCTGCCACGTCAGGAGGGTTGGAACTAGATGATCTTGGAAGGTCCCTTCCAACCCAAACCATTCTACGATTCTATGATTCAAATATCCAAGACAGAATAACGGCTGTATTTGCCAAACCTGTTTTCCACATATGCCTATACTATATACTTTTAATAACAAGAGGGAATTGAGTCTCATACGTATGAAAAAATAATTACATGAGGAGATAAATTAGCCCGGATTGGCAACAGATTCATATCTGTTGTTCCCCGTGTTCTGACATCAGCTACTTTGATGTCTTGGGTAGCAACTGACCTGAGCAAAGGTGGCAGGCCCTGATTGGTTACTGTAGAACTGTGCATGCGGCTGCCAAATGCTCTTCTGGTTATTGATGAGCTGTACTTGCATTTCTCTCACCAGGGGAACTAAACTGCTTCTCCTGGCTTTCCCCAGCTACTAAGTTTTATAGAACACACGGGAGGAAATTAATTGTATTTGAGACTTCTTCTGCTCTTTTGAATTTGGTTGACATTAGCCAAAGCATTCAAAAATCTCCACAGTGTGGATTGGCAGACTGAGAAAGAGGAAAGCAGATAGACAGCACAGTCTAACCTAACTATGATATCT
Organism: Brachypteracias leptosomus; assembly: GCA_013401335.1. NCBI lineage: Eukaryota > Metazoa > Chordata > Aves > Coraciiformes > Brachypteraciidae > Brachypteracias > Brachypteracias leptosomus. The sequence continues at coordinate 15,603 of VYZX01002836.1, read as the reverse complement.
AAGTAAAGAAAATACTAACAAAAAAATAAAACTTCATCTAGAAAAATTAATGTATTCATAAAACCACACTTGGCATTTTTAAAATGCATTCCTAGGAGGCAAGCTCTAGAAACTTAATAAAGGTCCTTTCACAACAATGACCTTGCTTAAGTAAAAGTAAAAATAAAAAGCAACCAGCTTTGTTGTTGATGTAAAAACTCTTTAAAATAAAGGTTTGTAGAACGCTGTTTATATTTTATCTGTTGCACAGAGGAGTAGCAGATGTTAATACAATATTCTGAAATAATGAACAGCGAGATTCTGATTTATCATAACACTTAACCACCCTCTGGGAACAAGCAAATGGGGATCATGAGACATGGAAGGAAGACATAAAGGTGACAAGCATGCATTACTGTAAAGCTGAGAATAATGTGTAGATGTTGATTGCCCCAACATACAATTTAATGAGGAGCTTTAACACATTTATAGGACCTCCTACTCATTGGGAATTCTTCCATAGCATCAAGCTCATAAAGGTTACCAGGTATATTTCCATTCAGGTTCCTGAATTATAGAGCCATGACTTTTTTATATGCATCTTTAATTATCATTCCAATCATTTTATCTGCTCTTAATCAAGGCTAAGCAATCACTGTGAATGTCTTTTTCAAAGAATATGGTAATATGCTTCCTTCCAGTCCTCTAGAGCAGTGGCAGGTTCTAATGAAACACCTAATAATTTTGTTAGTATCCCAGTTGTTATGTTTTTAAATTCATACAGTGTTTTTGAAGAAAATTATCAAGTTATGTTGAACTGCTGCAATTTAAGACTGATCTAATTTAAAATTAGCTTTGTTTTGAGCAAAACGTTGGACAAGATGACCTCAAGAGGCTTCTGACAACCTAAATTATTCTGTGACTGAAATTAATAACAAAACTTGCAGCCAGGGTAGGCTGATATTGAAAGCTTATTAAGATTTAGAAGTTTTATGAAGGGCTTTTTGTTGGGTTTTTTTGTTTGTATTTTGTTTGGGGTTTTTATTATTGTGTGCCTTGTTCCTTTGTATTATGTTTGCATTTTGTTGTATTTCTGCATTTTTTTTATTTTTGGTAGCATTGTCTACTTCACTCTGTTTCAGTTCTTCAAGATTCTGTGTTTACCAATATGAAATACAGTGTGACAGTTTTTTACTTTTTTATATAGAGTATGTAGATGTAGAGGTTTCTGCATTTAGAAAATCATCAGCTCAGTTTTAAACATATCTAGAGAAATCATGTCCTTCCTCAAGGTCAATTCTTCAGGGTTAGTCCCAAATTGTTCTCTATTTCATATACATCACTGCCTTATAGCCTTGTAGGATTTTATGTGTTAGCTATATGGAATGCTCTTAGTATTTTTCCTCTAGCATTGTAAGGCAGGTTTATTCCTTAAGTAAGCATCAGTATAGAAAAATATAAATGTTTTCACAACTCAGTTATTGAAACAGCTGAGGAGAAGATGATTCTTGGGAGAAATGGGAAAATTAAATCTTTATAGTGATTTCTCCAGAAAAGAAATTAAAAGTTATTTACTCTGTGATGAACAAGAATTCCCACTAATGTTTCAGATCCTCTTTTAGTCACACAGCCATGAGGAAAATAGTTAAGCTTAAGTGAAAACAGGGAAAAAAGCCAATACACTTGAAAACATGCAAATTTTCAACTCAGCAGTTGAAATAATTCATTGCAGTCCACTTTTGCTGATTTACAAATGCCAAAGTCAATAAAGGTTTTTCCATATTTTAAAAGTAGTCACTGATGTCATGCAGTAGCCAGTCATGTTTCTGGAAAAGGTTGGAGTGATTTACAGTCCAGCAGAATCTGAAAGCCTAAAAATTCTCTGTAGGTTTTCATTTGAAGAAATCCATGGAACTAAAAGCTGTATCTTTGTAAGTATCTAAATCTACCAACCTATAATCAGTTAATATTCCTGTCACAGTTGGCAAACATAAGGGAAGTATTTTGTAATGCAAATAATTTAGCTGTTAAACAAACTACAGATTAAAGTAATACAACAATACTAAAGCTTCATTTACCTGTTTTGAAAGGACTAACGTACGACAAGGAGTTCTACAGACCAAACATTCATCCTTTTTGCCTGCAAGGCAAAGACACATTTAAAATGCACATCAAACTGAATAGATATTAAATATATTTCTAATACAATTTGATGCCTAAACCTTTGTTTGGAACTTGGGGAAGAAATCAGAAGGTTATACAAAGGATGCAAATAAACATGAATAAATAATTTGATTCTATAACCATTACACACAGTTGCACAGGGAAAATGTGTGTGTGTCATCAGATCTTTTGCAAATAAGCATTCACATAAATTATTTAATGAATATCATTAGTGTCACCGAATGCAGGTGACTTTTAGTTGCGTTGATTTAAGTAGGACTACTTGCCTGGGTTAATTAAATGTATGCTTAAATGCACTAATGAGTTAGTGTCAACCAGATATATGACATTTTAGATTGCGGCTCAGTCTGGCTCTCTAAATAAAAGATACGAAACCTTACCTTTGAAGAATTAATAGTTTTACCTTGTGAATATTTCCAGTGAAAAATTCATCAAATCACTTTTAAAACTTTATCAATTTTAAAATCTATCTCTGATTATTTGCAAACATATTAGCAAATATTTCTAGTAAATGCATATTACTACAATATCTATAACTGATAATTTTACTATCTGCTTCCATTCTAAGAATTCTAAGGATCAATGTTTATAAACTTCTTTAAAGAGTAAATACATTTTAAACCTGATATCAGCATTATTACTGAATTCGTAGGAAAAAATATAACATCTCAGATTTTTTTTCTGCCAAGCAATATTAAGAGCAGAAAGGAAAGCTCTTAAGTTCTGGGAGCCTGCAAGTTGTACTTAGAGCCTGCATTTTATGATCCCCTCTTCTCACCAGCAACCCTGTGTGCTTTTCTTTTTTTGTTAAATTAACTCCCTTATTCCACTATGTTTTCCACAGATCTTCATCTAAGCACAATACAGGAGTCCCAGATTATGACTCATGAATTGCACGCAACACACAAGAGCTTCAAAACATCACTTCCAATCCTCTTAATGCTACTGAAAAACTTCGTAGTGTGTCAATGATAATATCAAGATTTAAAAATTCTTAAGACTATTAGCAAGACCTGCCCCAAAAAAATCCCATGTTTTGCAAATTGCTATTTTGCTATTTCAGTAATTGAAAAGCAAAGTTAGACCAGAATGCTATCTTTTTTTTTTTTTTTTTACAATGCAATCGTGGATCATAGAATGGTTTGCTTTGGAAGGGACCTTCCAAGATCATCTAGTCCAACCCCTCTGCAGTCAGCCGGGACATCTCTACCTAGATCAGGTTACTCAGAGCCCCATCAAGCCTGACCTTGAATGTCTCCAGGGATGGGGCCTCGACCACCTCTCCAGGCAACCTGTTCCAGTGTCCCACCACCCTCATAGTAAAAAACTTCTTCCTAATTTCTAATCTAATCTGCTCTTGTCTAGTTTAAAGCCATTGCTCCTCATCCTATCACTACATCATAAGCAGCCAGACTCAACTTTAATACAAGCCTCCAGTTTTCTGTGCCTAAGGTTTGCTCTCAAAGCACCATTGCTCCAGCGAGATTTATCTGGAGGCAGACACAGGTGATTTTTACTATTTAAAGAAAATCAATGGTAAGAATTGAAAAGGTATATCAATAACCTTCGATTGACAAGAAGGAAAGCTCAGGCCTTTCTTCCACAGCGAGCCAGAAAAGGCAACAGTTGAGGTAAATATGTGCATAGCAGCACTGCTGAAGCAGAGGGGTGAGCTGCCCTGCCTGCAGCAGCCATTACCTTTCTGAAGGCAGATCTCACAGATGACATGGCCACAGCTTGTGAGGTTGAACCGAGGGGTGGGCTGGCGGGGCTCACAGAAACAGACATTGCAGAAGACTAGAGTGGCCATGGGGCAGGGACACAGGAGGGCCTGGCAGGGAGCAGGAAGCTGAAGCAGACACTGACCCTCTTTGCAGCCCTTGGGTGAGGCCTACAGGCCTCTCTCCACCATGTTGCCCCAGCCTGAGGCACTGCCAGGCCCTGAAGTGAGGGGCCCCATGCCCCGCCCCACCAGCGGAGGCGGGGTTGGAGGCAGCAGAGACTGACCCACCCTCACACCCCCAAAAAAAGGGTTTTTTCCTGCCTCTCACTGCCAAACTGGAGAAGTGCCCATGCATGTGATCCTCTCTGAGAGATGTCCCTCTCTCTTCCCCAGACTGGAGCAGGCACCAGGGCTTGGGGTAGGTGCTTCACTAGGGGTCCAGTTCTCCCTCAGCAGCTGTGTGGGAAATGGTTTGGGTCTTCACTCTTTTAAATGTAGGGGTCTGCAAAGGTTATTAATTTACTGCCAAAGGTTTGTTGTTGCTTCTTTTGGTGAGGAAAAAGAGTACAAGAAGAAGTTTTTATTTTCAATTCTTAGACTGATAAAACCTCAGAGCTTGATGATTTCCCTTGAAAATTTTAGGGGAAATTTCCCTCACAGATCTACTTGCAGCTGTAGCTCTGGGTGCAACAGAGCCACAAACTGCATAGGAGGAACCTCCAGCTTTTAACTTCATAAAAAATACTGCCCCCAAAGTGCTTCCCAAAAGAGCTATGATTCAACTTCTGCTTTACAGAGTTAATTAAAAATCTTGAAGGAGACTGAAAACATTTCATCAAAGCAAAGATATTTAATTATTATTATTATAGATAAAGAATGAAGCACTCTCAAGCTGTAGTTAAGGCTCCAAGTCTCAGTGCTGGTTTGAGCATAGACCTAATTAATAAAGAGGAACATAATCAGCTCCTTTATAAATTCTGACATGATGCCTGTGCTTCTGGTTTAAAAGCTTAAGTGTATTGTAAGCAAGTGGAGTTAAGTTTGTCATTGGGATGTAGTTGGGAGCCTGTCCTGGTTATGACTGGGATAAAGTTAATTTTTTTCCTGGTAGCTGGTGCAGTTCTGTGTTTTGGATTTAGCGTGAGAATAATGGTGATAACACATTGATGTTTTGGTTGTTGCTAAATATCACTTATCCTAAGTTAAGAATTTTTCAGTTTCCTGTGCTCTGCCAGCAAGGAGGTGTGCAAGAGGCTGGGAGGGAGCATTGGCAGGACAATTGAACCAAACCAGCCAAAGGGATATTCCACAGCATAGAGCAATATATAAACTGTGAGGGAATTGGCTGGGAGGGACGGGTCACTGCTTGGACATCGGTCAGCAGGTGCATCGTGCATCCCTTCTCTTTTCTTGGGTTTTATTTCTCTGTCTTTTTGTTATATTCCTTTTTATTATAACTGCTGTTGTTATTGTTATTATTATATGTGTTATTATTGTTACTACATTTTAGTTTAGTTTATTTACTAAACCGTTCTTATCTCAACCCACAAATTCGACTTCTTTATTTTCCCGATTCTCCTCCCATCCCACTGGGAGGGGGGAGGAGTGAGTAGGCAGCTGTGTGGTGCTTAGTTACTGGCTGAGATTAAACCACAACAAAGCCTTACACTAAATATCAGATAAAGTCTGAACCACAACCTTATAGCAACCCTTTATTAAACTTTCTTCTTGGACTTCATATGCCATACAGTTGTAACACATCTTTCCTTCTTTCCCACCACTGAAGATATTATTAAAAGACATACTGTAGGTGAGTGCTCTATAGAAGTGAATTTAATAACACTTACTTACTGGGCATTTCAAGTGACGTCTCTAAAGTCTCTAAATTTTTAAATATAGGACACACCTCAGTGAGTAGCTTTATGAGATTTTATTTTTATTGATTTGGTGTACAGAACACTGCTTTTTGTCTCTACTTTGTATCAACTTTACAGCTATATTTTCATTCCCATACTGTAAATGTAAGTGAACTTAAAGGGCAATGTAATTTCCTTGCTAATGAAAACAAAAGGTGAGAAGATGGAAAAAAAGGAAAGCAAGCAATGCCTTTAAAGTAACAATTGGTCTACAGGTATTTTAGCTTTCACGACCTTTTAGACTAGTGAAAGGTCTGGAAAGACAAGTAGGAAGCCAAACCACAACATTCTGTTATCACAGTGCTCTCCAAAAACTTTTTCAAGTTTTGGGTTTTTTTTAAATATTAACCAAATGAGAAGGGTCATGTTATAACTACCTCCAAGTTCTTCTTACACTACTGCTGCTTTGTCAAGCTAATTATCTGAATATCTAACCACTGATTTTGACTTGTCATTGCATGGTACTGTAGCTACTCCGCTAGCTTTACATAAACTAGATAAATTAAGGCATAAAGATATGTTTAACCAAGCTGCAATAAGTGAAATGGAAATACACAATTAAGTCAAAAACGGATAAGTTCCTTAGTCAGTCGTGTTACATTTCCTGAATAATTAAAATAAAAATAATTCTCCAACATAGAAGCAGGTTGAAAAATTTAGCGTAGGAATAGCTTAAATGAAATATATAGGCATAAATTCAGTGTTTACCAAGAAGCCTGTAATTTGGGTTACTTTAGCATATTTCATAAAGACTATAATTTACATTAACAACTGTGGGAGAGGGCTGATATCGACGTCATTGTCTAATGTTTAGGGCTTATCTGGAAGTAAAAAGTAAGGACCATTTCAAAGTGTTTGTCCAGATCTCTCTATTCCATGCTAACTGG
>VYZX01002835.1:0-12740 GCA_013401335.1 Brachypteracias leptosomus | reverse complement strand
ACTGTGCAAATAGATTCAGAGAATAATCTCTGCTGTAAAAGACTGCTAAAGGTCATCTTGTCCAATCCACCACTCAAACCAAGACTTAGATCATGTTGCCCAGGACCTTGAAGAAGGAAGGATCTTTAGTATAGCATTTAAAAAAAAAATTATTGATAAAGCTTTTCTCTTTAATGATGTAATTTGAATTAGTAGACTGTTAAAACATTAATTACACTACAATATATTTTGTAGATGAACAGACTAAATTATCTATATGCTATCTTTTCCTGCTTCTAACCTGAAGTCAGAGGTGACCTGGGTGGGAGTGAAGTGCTTGCAGGGCATTACTCCCTCAAGTAAGGTGATATTGTCATTAGGTGCATGATCAGTATCAGTATAGAAAATAGTAATGTTAATTCAGTCCCTCCAGAACAGGAACACTGTATATCCTGCCCAAGCAGTGGTCCTGACAACCACATGGAATATACCATCTGCAATAGAAGAGAACATACACACCAAGACAGAAATGGCATGCGTCATCCACTTAGCATCACCTGATGTATGAAAAATCAAATGCCTTGTTAAACTAATTTTGCAGGACACACATAAAGTGCTGAGACAGTAAAAAAAAATTTAAAGTATATTTTAAGGATTTTTGTTTACTTGTAAGGGCAGCAGTGAGGGATCTTTTTCTATATATCTGATTTGTCATTCATATTTCAATCTCTGTGATGCAATCTATCTTCAAATAAACATTTCTCTTCTAGCTCATCACATCAAGACTGGCCTCTCTTTCATGTACAGTCCTTTGAACCATTTTCTATGGCAGTTCAAAGCCCTCAGTATTATACAAGTGTTTAATAAAACCAAATTTTAAAGACAGGTGGATGACAATGATACAGTAGTGACAGGCTATAAGTTGGTGAGACAAAGATTATAATTTAATATGACAATGAAATGTTTGATAAAACCAAAAGAAAATAAACTTCAAAAAGTGAAAATCAAAAGCAAATACACATTCAAAAAACTTCTAAAAGGGCTCAGAGAATGAAAAAAATTAAAAATCGGGAAAAACCAGAAGGGAATATGTAAATAAAAAGCTCACACAACAGATTTAGACAAATAATGTATGTTTCCAAGTTCAGGCACTAAAGTGGGACATGGGAGAAATGAGTTCAGTTTTACTCAATCTTTCATATTTACTTTCATACCAGAGCCAGCAGTGTGCCCAGGTGGCCAAGAAGGCCAACAGCACCCTGGCTTGTATCAGAAATAATGTGGGCAGCTGGACTAGGGAAGTGATTGTCCCCCTGTACTCAGCACTGATGAGGCTGCACCTCTAATACTGTGCTCAGTGTTGGGCCCCTCACTAGAAGAAGGACATTGAAGTGCTGAAGTGTGTCCAAAGAAGGGCAACGAAGTTGGTGAAGGGTCTAGAGCACAAGTCTTACAAGGAGTGGCTGAGGGAACTGGGGCTGTTTAACTTGGAGAAAAGGAGGCTAAGGGAAGACAAAAATCCTGTACATCCCATTCTAGATATGTTCCAGTTCTGGAATTAAAAGCACAGTCTTGATGATATTCTACAGAACTTCAGCTTCAAGTCCATAACCTGTTAATAGCATTGATAAAAATATTCCTGAAAAGTTGGTGATCTTTTGAACATCAATTTTATTTATATTTTTATTACAGTCACAGCTTTTAAAAAATGTTTTTTAAATATTTATTTGAAATATATTTTAAATAAAATTCACATTTTAGTATTTTTAATATTGCTAAATCTCATTATAAAAGTCTTTTTGTCATATCCCAGTATAAATGCTAGAGCATGCACAATTCATTTGAAGTATAACAAAAAGTTTATTAGCTTAATTTTTCCCAAATATTATCTAGATCAAATACTAGGAAATAAAAATTGCTATACTAAGCACAAATATTCATTGCAACAGAAAAAAGAAAAAAAAAAAGTCCTCACAGAGCTTTACAGACATGCTAAAGAAATTAATTCCTTGAGCATTCTAAGTATATTTTATTCTGCATCAGTGAAAAACAACAACAGTGAAAAAGAACTTCTAATTTACTCACCTTACCTAGTGGTGTAGGCTGTGTTAATTTATATAACACTCAAAATGAAAGTAGTAAGTCTGGCAGGTTTAATCCTGATTCTACTGAAGTCATCTGGATTTCCTATGAGATTGCAAATAAGAAAAAATAGTTAAACTGACCATAAATTCCTTTTAAGGAATTATGTAGGATTACATAGAACTGTGTATAACTGAACTTTATTACTAAGAAACTGTGGAAAGACTCAGAACAGTATTAGAAAATTGGTAATATATAAGAAAAACATAAATCAGTATTTTAGAGATTTTTTAAATTCCATCTTGTAACTTTGATTTTTATCATAGGAATGGACTGAGATAATAAATGCAGGTTGCTGTCTTCTCCATATATAGGCTCAAAGGAGCCTAGGTCTTCTAAACTGTCAGTAAATATAGCATATATTCTTTGGCCTATATAACTGCAGGCAACTGTAAGTTGCTTTCCATTGCATGAGAACAAGTCAGTCAAACAAGTCAGTGGCAATATCTTGAAAACATGTAAGTTTTATTTTTGTTAGCCTGCTTGTTGAAAAAAGATTTGATTTTTACATTTAAAAACAGCAACAAGCCTGGTACTGGCTGGGGGGGTTTTTTCACAGAATTGATACCTCTTATATTCTCATCCTTCTTTTCTTATAGAAAGTCTTTTTACCACTTTTCAATAAATAAATTTACTGCAAACAGCTTTCTTTCAGACAAAAGTGATTTCATAGATGATCATAAAATGTCCGGGAGAGACTGCAGTAATGGAAAATACAACTGCCTGAGAGAACACTATTGCTATAGTTGTTCATAAATATTAGTACATGATTAAAATACTGTGGTGGAAATGATCACCATTACATTCAACTAGAAGAGCGTCACCAGAACTCATCTGTATCTTTCATTTCTCAGATACATCTTCTGTTTTTACTCCTTTTAACTGTCTCAGATTCTTTCATTTCCACTTCATTTCAGCTATGTATTCTAGCTGTAGACTGTTTTTCCAAATGAAAGCATTAACCTTTCATATTTTTTTTTAAATCAATATAATGATGTTTTGAAAGCAGCTTCATATGTAGAAAATTAAGTAATCTGTAATGATTTGAAAGAAGAAATACTTTCCCATTAGTTCCTTGGAGTACATATGTACATATTGACTGTACTTACATGAACTTTTTTTTCGATATACATTGCCTAGTGATAGAAGAAAATGGAAGTAAATTATTTGATCTGTTACTTGCTAAAATTTGAGTTGTTTTCTGAGTAAATATATAACTGAGTTATTCAGCAACATAAAAATTAAGCATTACAAAAGGAACTTTTTTAACATTCCTGAGACACATAATAGAGGTGATTTGTTGCATTTCATATTCTTTATTTGTCTTTTATAATATTTAGTAAGCATATTGAAACTGTGTAGTGAAAAAGTTATACTGAACATTCATTCAATTAAATGACTGAGAGACAAAACATTAAATATTTGCAATGTTTATGCCTCTGTCAAGCCTAATTATTGCTTAATTTGAACTACTAGATTCACTAGTAGTTATATAATAAATGATATCAATATCTATGATACTACTTTTGTAAAATGGCAATGACCTAACTGTAAGGCAAGAAAAACTGTCTCCCTGCCTTTTGCAAGTATCTTACTTCCTATTGATCCTTGAAGTATTTTACTAGAAGTTTTGGTGGAAACAGAAATCTATTTTTCTGAAATGTTTTAATGCAGAAGTTTAGTTCTTCCTGAATAAGTGTTCATATTACAGAATTCACAATACTTAGAGATTAAAAAAAATAATTCCAGAGTTTAAATATTTTTAGAAAAAAAATAGCCATTTAATCCCAATTTCTTTACTTAATCACAAGACATATATAAAAGGAAATGGGAAAAGCTGTATCCGAGCAAGACACAACAAAGGTGTGGGATTTTTTGAGGTTGCTAGATATCCAGTATACTTTTTGGTGATTTTTTTTTTTTGTCAGTAGATATTTTTTCTTACTGACAGATCTTTTTTATTTGGCATTTTCAACAGACATATGACAATTGGGATGCTAAAGACACCTGATTTTATTTTCACTGAAGTTCTTAACTTCAGAGTTTTATCCTCCTCAAGAGTGAGTGAAGGATTTAATGATTATTGATAATTCAGTCCCATTGTAATTGCTTGGTTTTAAAATGGTAATGATTCATTTGAAGAAAAAATGGCAATAGAATTGTGTTTTATCTCTTATGTTTCTGTTTTGTTTAACTGTGAACCTCTGGAAACAAAAGCATCATAAAATAAAAAAAACTGGGTCAAAGGGGAAAAAGAGAGGAAAAGAAAGGAAAGGAAACAATTCAGACCCATATATGGCCTGATGTACGTGTTAAAAAGGTTAGACTTTATCCGAAATTTATATCCATTTTGTTACTATATTCCACTGTGTCAGCTGCTGGCTTGAAAACAGACAGATGGCAGGTCTTCAAGTCTGCAGGCAATACAACTATTACAGAAGAAAACTGGAGACAGCCAGTGTAACTCTTGGTGTGTCATTCCCCATATTTGCCATTCTATTTTTCATCTCTTCTTAACACGTTTGCAAACACATAGAGTGAAAGTCCAAGCTAATTTTGACCCAAGTCTTAGGAGTGTTTCACTTATTCTAAGTCATACTCAGATATTCATTTATTATTCTTATTCGCCTGTTCCAAGCGCTTCCAGGAAACGAGAGAAGGAATTCTTCCAGCTTCCTTTCTAGTTATTAACCACCTTCAAATGCCAAATGAATGGATTTCACCTGTACAAGAGAAATAATGCAGTGTCTTAAATTCCCTTTATTTTAACAGACTTTGGACTAAAGGAATACATCATGTCCTTATATCTTTCTAGCAGATACATCAAAACAAAAAGATATGCCTTAGTAATTTTAAACCATTGTAATGGCTGATAAATATATACATGTATATACTACTATATACATATACTATCTACTATATACTTCTTACTTCCAAAGGAGTCCAGGTAAGCTTACACATAATGTATTTTGTTTTGCTTAGATAAATTATCTTAGTACACATATGGTGGAGTATTATGAAAATATATTTAAAAGTAACTTCTTTCCTTTATATATTTCTGTATGTTAGTTAGAAACAATATGTTTCTAAAGCTTTTGTAGCTTTAGATTAGAACACTGTTAATAGATAACATGTCCTTCATACAAAAATGAAAGGAAAAGCTTTATCTTATACTTACCTGTTTAATCAAAAACTTTGTAGACAGAGTAAAAAAAAGATTTTGTCAAAATAAAAAGACAACTTCAAGAGAAGGTTTTACTTCACTAGCTGAAGAAGAATCTGTATATATAACATATGTGTGTCTGTGCAGGAAACTAACTACAATTTAATAGAGCATCAGAAGAGTGCCTGTGTGGTTTTTTACCCAGTAAATCATTCTCACACACTATATGTGGTATGTTTTAACAGCTTTCTACTATCAAATATCATAGTGGTAAATACAAAAGGTGAGAAAAAAACAATCCCTTAGACTAAACTATTTTGATCTTAACACCAACTGAACAGTGACACTTTTCTCTTTCTATACAGAGACACTTTTCACTCCACAGCATAGATGATGAACAAGATCATATAGCCAGTTTTGAAAAAGGTCTCTTTACAACTTACTGGGTAGCTTAACTCATATTCTTTTCTGGTTTTAGTAGTTACACTGAAGTGAAAGAAATGCAGTAATATTTTTCCAAATATGTTACTGACATGTAGGGAAAGCTTTTCAGAAATAAAGTTATTAAGCCCAAAGTTGTTGCCTTTTCATAGGGAGCTATACAAACCATCATATAAAGAGCATTAGAATCCTGCCCACTTAAAAGTCTGTCAGTACTTTTGTTTTTATTGGGGAGGAGGAAAATTTTTTGCCCTCAGAATGATTAGTACTGAATTAGATTAGGTTCTTGAAAATAGGATTCTCCTCTATTGTGTTGCAGATAGTCTGTTTCAGAAAAAGAAAAGAAAACAAAACATTTCTAGAGGTTCAAATGAAGAAATACGATATGTGACATTATAATTTACTCAGCAATTTCTCTATATTCTCCACAGAAACAATGTAGACATAATTACTGCATAGCTTGTATAATATGAGGATGCTTCAGTCACATGTTTTGGTAACACAAAAATTTAAAGAACTTTAAACTTAAACACTAAATCAAATCTTTGAATGGCTAAGATTTTGCTTGAAATAGACATTGTCCAGAAGTAGAAATAATATCTTTATCAAAGTNAATGTTTATAAATACATTAAGGGAAAGTGTCAGGAGGATGGAGCCAGGCTCTTTTCGGTGGTATCTAATGATAGGACAAGGGGCAATGGGTGTAAGCTGGAACATAGGAGGTTCCACCTAAATATGAGAAGAAACTTCTTCACGGTGAGGGTGACAGAGCACTGGAACAGGCTGCCCAGGGAGGTTGTGGAGTCTCCTTCTCTGGAGACGTTTAAAGCCAGCCTGGACATGTTCCTGTACAACTCGGTCTAGGTGATCCTGCTCCAGCAGGGGGATTGGACTAGATGATCTTTTGAGACCCCTTCCAATCCCTTACATTCTGTGATTCTGTGAAATTCTTTTGGTTTTGGATATGAATGTATACATGTATAGATTAAGTTCCACTAGGAACTATCTAGGTTTAATTAGAGATTAATTTCTTTTTTTTTTTTTTTAAAAACTAGTCCAAAGAGGAATACATCTAGTATGTTGGAAAGCAATTATAAACTGCCATCACTTAATTCTTATTTACATAAATGAATTTATAAATCTTTCTGCTAGTTCTTATCTAAAACAATGCAAATGAGAGATGTTTATTTTAGGTTTATCAAGACTTTTGGCACAGTTTTTCATGGTATCCTATAGCAAATTTGGTGAGATATAGCTTGCATAAATATTTAACAAGGTGGGTTATGAATACGTGAACAGCTGGAAAAAATCTTGTCATCCATAGTTCATATCCATTTGGCAGCTTTTCTTTACAGGAAAGAATTAAGGGTCCTGGCAGACAACAAATTATGATTATGTAAATCAGACCTATGTCCTTGTGGTGAAGAAGACCAATCATGAGCTGTGTTTCTTCCCCTTTATTCAGTACTGTGAGACCACATCTGGAGTATCATGTCCTGTTCTGGTGTTACCTGAGCAGAGTGGAGCAGGTCCAGCAGAGGAACATCAAAATGGTTGGGAGGCTGGAGCACAGAACATGCCAGGAGAGTCTGAGAGAGATGGTCTTTGCCAGTCTGGGGAAAGAAAGGTTAACATTAGTTCTTATTGCTATTTGCAGCTATCTAACAGAAAAAAAGAGAGTTTAGGAAAGAGGAATCTCTTTGAAAGATCAACCATTCAATGTTCCTGTAGGTTCTACATTACAGGTAGCCTTGTCACCAATCCTATTTCCAGTGGTGTGTCTTGGATGGGTCTTTGACTCAACTTATGGGTAGCTTTGTCTCTGTCCTAGCTTGTCTGTTGCTGTCTATGGAAGCAGTCATTGTCAGCAGCAGGGCCCTGGTTAGGTGTTGCAGTTGAGACGGACGAGCGACACAGATCTCTTGTAGCAATATACATATGGTTACATATTGTGTACTTCATTCATTGGTTAAGCATCTTACTAGCATGCCGTCTATTGGCCAATAGCTTATGCATACTTTTGCTCACAGTTAGGACAACATCCCTATCTTGTTATTGCAGTTTCGTCCTTGTACTTGTTTATCCCTCATTTTCACAGGCACAGTCTCAAATCGTGAAGGTCGAAAAATGTTATTGAGGCCTGCAGTCCAGCTGCAAACCTCCACAGATAGGTACTATGAGATTATATATTCATTGGTTGATCGTCTGATGGGGTTCCTGCTGGTGCCTAGCTCATATTTGTCTGGGGAGAAGCCCCACTACCTGGCAGCAATCTAGGGGGTGGGAGAAATCCTGGGTGAAAGAAAAACAACACCCTGCGGAATTAAAGCTCTTTGCTGTCCAGAGAATCAACTTGTTAGATGATACTTCAAGTAGTTAACATGCTTTTACCTAAGAATCAATCAGTATTTAGATTTTTATGACCATTTCTTTAGAAAGTTGAGTGATTACATAGCTCAATCATTTTTAATTATGAAGAACATAGCATAAAGAACAGAAACACATATAGGTTATTTTCCTTGGTGTCTTAACATGCATTTTCCTTAGTGTTTTTTTCCGTCTAGCATCCTGACCAAAACACTGTTCCTCAGGTTTCTTGGAGTCATATAAAAAACCCTCTTTGTCTCCTTGTGGGTATTTTAATATCTACTCATAAGAAAATAGCTCCATAAATATTTTCTAGGCTTCTGTGCTACATTCAAACCAAGTTGGAGTGCTATCTGCTTATACAAATTGGTTCCTTTCAGTTGTATTTTTATTTTTGGTAGTGATGCTTCTCAGTTTAATTATGCCTTCTAAAAAGAAGCTTGTTCTTTTAACATTTTCTGAAGATGAAAAATGCTGCATGGGTGTTTTACCTATCCTCATATCTGCTGGTATGTTCCAGAGTGAGAATTCCTCTTTGAAAACACACTGATGAAAGTATTCCTTGCCCTTTTAACAAGAGAGGGGAAAGACTTTTCTTAAAAAAAATGCAGAAAGTTAAAGAAACAAATGCTAAATTGTTCAGCATTGAACAAGAAGATAATTGTATCTTAATCTAGGCCGGGGGGGAGAGGGTGGAGGGAGGATAGAGAAGGGGTAAAAATAAAGGAGAGAAAGTGCATCCCACAAATATTTAAAATTATGAAAAATTAATTGAAGAGCAGTACATGCTCTGAATTGAAGCTATACTATATGTCCTGTGAAAATTAATACCTCATAATCAGGCAATTGAATCTTTCCCTAACAGAATTAGTAGCTAATTTAGTAGCTAATTTATCTCCTTATTCAGCTTTTTTTCATGCTAATGTATACGCATACCTGAATAAATTACAGTAAAAATGGCTTTTAAGACAATCAATTAGATATGTAAGACTTATTTTTCAATATTTTTTTTTCAAATTAAAAATATACGATCTCATTAGATACTGAAAGAGGAAAAGGGTTTTCTGAAAAAAGCAGAAAGTTGAAGAATCAAATAATCTATAAAATATATGAGGAAAACATGTCTTTTCCTGGTGACAAATCAATATACAATCTTTTAAAGGATTCTTTGGTTTCATCGAAAGATGTGGGTGTTTCTAATATATCTGTTCAAATTTCTCAAGTAACAAGAAGGGTAATTAGGGAAGTTGGATGATTTATTGCTTCAGGGATGCAATAGACAAAACCATTCAAACCAAATATGAACCATCAAACTGAACTAAAATATCTAGTTACTTGAGACAGATAGACCCACGCTCAAGACTTGTCCATTTTGAACTGTATTAAGGGGCTGATAAGAAATAAATGTAAGAATACATGCTGCAACTTTCTGTCTTCTCCTCTTGTTCGTAAAATTATAGGGACTTTCTAACTAAACATATTCCTGTTGCAGAAAAGTTCTTAAGACAAGTTCATATATATGAACATTTATTAGCAGAGTGTGTAACTGATGGCGTATCTCAACTAAGCTGTGAATGTTACCTTGGAGGAAACAAAAGAGAGAGAGAAAGACAGAAGGGAAGGAGACAGAAGAGGAGACACTTTTAAAAAGAAAAATCAGATGCTACTACATTGGAATATATGACGAAAGCCTAGAATGAGTTCAAAACAGCAGTTAAATTATTTGCATTCTGCCGGGACAAAGCATATCAATAACCACAGAAAGCACATTTAGTCTTCATGAATCCATGTCAAAATAGCATTGACCATTCAATTTAGTATTGTCTCAGAAGTGAGAAATTAGATGTTAGACAAACAATATATACAGCTAAGTACAGTTGTAAGGAAGTAGCCTGAGTAAGCCAGTAATCTTTCAAATTCTCTATTTGCAGAGCCCTTTGAACATAAGCTGAATATGCAACTGTCCTGTAGACATTTGCCTCTATGAAACAGTTAATTTCTAGTAAGTTATTAACTGGTATCAGTAGTGTTGTCATATATCATTAACCAAGTTATTTTTTTTTGTTTGGTATCAAGTGGGTAAGATTTGATGTTCAGTGAAATTTTATACAACCCTATATCCTTCCTCCTTGTTTTCCTCGTGCAGTTTCATTTAAAGCCAAATGGATTAACTTTCCCACTTTTTTCAATCTCTATCTCTTAAATACTCTTGTGAGAAAAAATAAAATTTCAAGTGCCAAATATAAGAGAAATTTTATTACAGATATAAGCAATTTTTCATCATATGTCAAAGAAAAGTTTATAAGTTAAGGCAAAGAATTAAGCCCAGACACAAACAAGGCTTTTCCAACGATAATGTACCGAGGCTGCTTTCTTCGACAGCTAGGGATCCAGGTGTGTCTTCATCTAGATATTTCACATTTTTTTCTGTTCAACATTGCTATAAAGTCATACCACCCAAAGACAGAGAGAAGACTTCAATAAAAACTCTTAATAAAGTAAGGATGAGCACTTCTTTGAGAGAAAGAGCATAATTAATAAACTATTATTGCAATTCAATAAGGAGATTTAGTTTTTCAGAAAAATAAGTAAAAATAAAAACAGATGCAATCTTGTCTTCTACTACAGCTCAATTTATCTTCTTATACTAGTATCTGTAGTGATTTACTTTTATTCCTTTTTATGAACTATTTCTTTTCCTTTTTAGCCCAATCAGCTTTCAAGACAGTTTGAGGACTACCTTATCTATCACACAGCTAAACCTGCCATGAATGTTGACATTCACTGGTATTTTCCACAGCAGCATTCTTTACTTGAGACAGACATCTTGTTTTATTAGCAGTCATCTGTGTAAATTTAATTTTCTAACTTTTTGTTTCTTTCCATGTCATCTATTTCTTTCAACTTGTTCAATGACTTTGTATATTTGGGGTTGCTTTGTTTATTTTACATCATCTAAACAAAACGAAGATGTCCATTATGAGTTTAAAGGCCCATAGCTGTGGTTTTGCTTTATTCAATTAATTCCTACTTTTTATCAAAATGATAACTTCCATGAAGTTGTACACAGTGCTGGCTTCCACTGCTCACATTTATCAAATAGCTTTCAGTTATTCTCCTCAAATATCTCCAGAATTATTGCAATTCTCTCATTGTAACTGCACTTGAAAATATTTCTTTTCATTGAGCCTACAGAAAATATCTTAAGTTAGACCATTTCTATGTCATAATAGTTACCCATCCCAATGAGATTTTTTCAGATTATATAGTTTATTTGCCTGTCTGTTCCTACTTGAGGAAGAGACTATTTAAAAAACTGTATTTATAGGATATTTATTGCAATAGGATAAGATCGAAGACTGGGTTTCCTCAGTATTTGTGAATAACTGGGGTAGTAATCAGTATAAGGGAGGTGAGATTTGTGGGGCTTTTAAAATAAAAGGCACAACATCCAAAGAATGTTTTTATTCGCCTATGACAACTGTTGTATTAATGTCTTATAAGGCAAAAAAAAATCAAGAAAATTTGTGGAGAAAATAGACACAGCCAAAACAGAAAGAATTACAACATCCTTTCTTCGCTTTGTCCAAATACTGGGTATCCAGAGAAATCACCAATGACCTTGAAAAATATATTGTCCCCTTACATTGCAAATCATACGTGTTGTAGCTTTGGAGGAGATAACAGAGGACAAATAGACTTTCAGGGCATATCTTCGGCTTTGTCTTGTCAGATTTAGATAACATCTTTTGTTTTCCACATACCAATTTTAAAAAGAACATTCTTTAAGTATCTTAAGACCATTTAAGTGTCTTTAAGACCATTCTTTAGTATTCTTTAAGCATTTTAAGTATTCTTTAAGTATCTGCCATATAACAGTTGAGAAATTTGATTATGCTGCACTATTAATGGAGAAAGCAAGAAGATCCCGCAATAGTTTTAAGGAACCTTTCTTAACAGTGAATATCATTGTTCAAGTTAGTATGAATTATGTTATTTGAAATACAAGATCTGAAATCATAGTGTTATTGCTCTTATGCCTTTGAAGTCAAAGGCATCGTTTCATTATCTTGAAGGTTTTATTTGAAAACATTAATTCTAGGTCACTAAAAGGAAACTTGTATTTTTATTTTATGCTATAAGCATTTCAAATTACTGACTAATAGTTTTGATCTGACTTTCTGATAAGGCTGAAACAGAACTGATGCAAAAAGAACAAAGTACTTCATATTTTGCTACATTCTATTAAGTCTGATTGCATCATAAAACTGAAAGTTCCACCTCATCAAACGTTCCCTGATATGCAGGTCAGTTTAAGTATTCTGTAATGATAACAAAAAATTAGGGGTTTTTACATATAATGTTCATTTGGTCTCTCTTCTGGCACTTGACAGACACAGCTTCCCTAAACTTTTGTAACTCTTTTTTTCTGTAATCATATACCCTGAAATAATTTAAAACTACTTAAATTGAGTTCACAATGTGTTTTTTTTTAACACAATCTTTTTTTTTTTTAAGCTTTACAATATATTAACAGAACACCAAATCAAAGACATGTGTGCCTGAAATAAATTATAATGAATTGTACAGTTGTTGAATCAGTAACAATGGAACTCCATATCTATCGCAGTTGGGATGGTCGAGCGA
>VYZX01002834.1:34677-102310 GCA_013401335.1 Brachypteracias leptosomus | reverse complement strand
GAGGAGAACCTCCCTTGACCTACCAGCAGGTCACAGCAAGCAAGCCAAGGGATGTGACTGTTGGCAGTCTCCTGTCCACAGCGGGACCATTCTCAGCCCCAGCTCTCCAGATTGCCTGTTTCACCAGAGCCTTTGATGCTCTCCCAAGCATTTCTCATGCATCTGCAACACCACTGGTGATAACAACCTCTCCACGCAGGGCTGACATTTGGACGTTGGCCCCATTAGTGTCCTTCGAGCTCTAAATGACATTTTTGCAGCCATTAGGCAAAACCCACACAGCTTAATGACCTGGGCTTAATTTGAGAGGCTTTGAGGTACTTCCATAATGTGCCATCATTGCAATCCTCATTTTAAACTCTTCCTGTTTTATTTTAAATAAGGGCAAAACCGAACACACCCCGTGGCCACCTTCACATGGTGGGTATGGTGATGTTCTTCTGAGCATCCCCAGGAACACACCTCAGATGACCATGTGCAGAAGAAGAGCTCATGCCCAGTACACCACCAGTTGTGTTTGGTTTTCCTTTATACTATTTAGACCCCACAACTGGAAAGAATTCTGAAATCCTGATGGTTTTCTGCCAGCCACCCCTCCCCATCCGTCTGCAGGAACCCAAGGGAATGAACCAGGGCCTCCAACACTCGCTGAGTATTTGCAAAATTCAGTGAAACCCCATATAAATATAGATGAGTGGAAGGGTGATGTGAGGATCTGAAACTGGCTCAGCTCAGATGGGCACAATCTGGACTTTCAGGATAGCCTCAAACTTTCCTTTTTTATAAAAAGCCACGGAGAGATTTAATTTCTGCAGGACTTTGGGGCTGCATATTATCCAGAAAACAAAGTTCGTTTTATGTCTCAGTTTAACCCAAATGGCATATTTTTAATGCTCTTGGTGCTACCTAGAGTGCTACATCATCATCCAGTTTAGTTACCTAGTCTAGTGGGAGGTGTCCCTGCCATGGCAGGGGGGTTGGAACTGGATGGTCTTTAGGGTCCCTTCCAACCCAAACCATTCTATGACTCTATAATTCTACATCCTGTAGTATAATAATGAAGAAAGACACCCAGTTAGTCACTTGGGAAAAAAGTCTCAGACGTTTCCTCTTGATCTCTGCTTTTAGCCTCCTATAAATAAAAGTTCTGATGTAAAAATAATATTTCATAAAAAGAAAGGCAAAGAGAAGAGTTCAGTGAGACTGCTCAATTAGCAGCAAAAATGCAGAGATGACAGTTTAATGACTGAAGTGTGCCCAAGGATGCTCTGCAACAGATTTTACATCTGTGTGGGCTGCAGGGATGTTCTGCAGGTGGCTTTCATCTCTGTCTACCTGGAGCTCCTTTACATTAGTCTGAGGGATTTAGGGTCTAAAATAAAAATAACCTTTGGCAGCCAAGAACATTTGAGCACTTAATTTCAATCTCTTATTAGTAAAAACTCTAAATATCGAAATGATTCTGTATCCAGCTCTGGAGCCCCCAACACAAGGAAGACGTGGACCTGTTGGAGCATGTCCAGAGGAGAGCCATGAAAATGATCCAAGGGCTGGAGCATCTCTGCTATGGAGACAGGCTGAGAGAGTTGGGGCTGTTCTGCCTGGAGAAGAAAAAGGTCCAGGGGAACCTTATAGTGACCTTCCAGTGTGGGATGAGGCCTGAGGAGCAGAGCTCCTGATACTGCCCAGCTAATTAGCGGGGGCAGGGAACTGCTTGAGCTCGTGGGCCATAAACCATGGGAAATTGAAGGGGGTAAGCAAAGATCTGATAACAGGAACCTGACAGCCTGACAAATGTTGTAATTCTGAGATAAGCAAGTTCCTGGCGCCTCTGCCCAAAAAAGTCTCAAGGAATGTATCCTCAAGATAAGATAAGTTTGCAAACTGATATATCACTAACCAGTCAGGTGAGCAGTGTATGTACAAAAGAACCAATCTGTTTAAAACACGCAGTCAGTGTAAGAGTATATAAAGGAGTTGGTTGCACACAATAAATGGACACGTTGCTTGCATCAAGCAGAGTTCCCATCTCTCAATCGCCGCATTCCAGTGTCTGAAAGGGGCCTGTGGGAAAGTGGGGGTGGATCTGTTCACAAGGGTTTGTAGTGACAGGATGAGGGGTGATGGTTTTAAACTAGAAAAGGGGAGATTTAGGTTGGACATTAGGAAAAAGTTCTTTACTATGAGGGTGGTTGATCACTGGAAGGGGTTGCCCAGAGACCTGGTGGAGGCCCCATCCCTGGAGACATTCAAGGGCAGGCTTGATGGGGCTCTGAGCAACCTGCCCTAGGTAGAGATGTCCCTGCTGATCGTAGGGGGGTTGGACTAGATGGTCTTTGGAGATCCCTTCCAGCTCAAACCATTCTATGATTTTATGGCCAGCTCAGGTTGTGTGAGCTCTCTTCTATTTTTTTTTTAAACTCAGAATGGTGGGGTTGGAAGGTTCCTCTGGAGATGCTCTGGTGCCACCCCCCTGCTCCAGCAGCTCCCCCAGAGCAGGGGGCCCAGCAGCGTGTCCAGGCCCCTTGGGAATCTCTCCAGACAAGGAGACTCCACAACCTCTCTGGGCAGCCTGGCACAGGCTCCACCACCCTCACAACAAACAACCACCTCCTCCTGCTCACATGCAACCTCCTGGGTGGTGAAGGAAAGCAAAATGCAGAAGAAACTGGAAACCAGCAGTGACTAATCAGGCTAATGAGGTTTTGTTGTCACAATTACTGTCTCAAGCCCTTCATGAAGGGCTGGACCCTGCAGGACGCCTGTCACAGCCTTCACCCAAACCCAGGGGACTTCTGAACCTTGTCATGTCACTGACCTAGAAGCCCTCGCTGGGCAAACCTCAAGCAAGTTGTTCTCAGCCTGGAGCACATCATGAAATGCCAAGGTCTGGGAGCTCAGGAGATGTTCATGTCAGTTTCCATAAATATCTTCCTCCTTGTTACCATCAACCTTTACCCTCTGTCACTTGTGTCACTTTGAAGGCCCATATGCATAATCAGGGAGATGAGACACCCTCAATCTTCTGCTGGCCCTGGAAGCTTTACCAAAGAATTAGATCCATCATTTACAGACATTAACTTCTGCTACTAAACTCTTTGGCCTTTTAATTTAATGAAATTTTTAGGTTTGGCCTTGGTAGAGCTACCATGGATTTTGTAGACCTCTCCAGCCTGTCCAGGTCCCTTCTCTCCACCATGTCAACTGCACCACTCAGCTTGGTGTCATCTGTAGATTTCCTGAGGGTGCTTTGATCCACTGTCCATGTCACCAACAAAGAGTTAAAGATCTCCAGCCCCAGCACCAATCCCTGAGGAGCCCCACTCATCACCTCAGGAGGTCCAAGCCACTTTGATTTGTTAATGACCTCCTTCAAACCAGCTGAGTGTGTGCAATAAGCTAACCCTGCAGTATCCTGCTCCAAACACATCAATTATCATGAGTCATAATTAACCACTGGGAAGCCAAGAAGGTTCTCAGATTCCAAGGACTTTGTACACTAAATGTACTTTACACCAGTTGCTTCTCCCATGTCAGGAGGCAGAGACATCTCCTGTGGCTTGGGGCCAACACAGACAAGATGCTCCATTCTCCTGATGAGGTGCTGAAGGAAAGCACTAATGGCCTTAATTATCCAGGTATTACCATCAGAGACGCTGCTGGTAATAGAAGGAAATGAAGGGAGCTGGTTGAATAAGAGCTCCTTGGCCCCTGATATCTGCAGTAGCTGCTCCCATGAGGTTGAGGTTTAGAGAACCTTGGGGCTGTATGAGAAGACGTCCCTAACCCTGGACTCAGATGCTCATGGGATGTTCAATAGAAAGGACACCAAGCAACTGAAAGAAGAAAATGAAGTGGGAACACAGGATGAGTTGGATCAGATCTACTGTCTGGGTCTGGAGGCTGAGGGCAGCAGAGATGATAGGAGATGGATGGAGGTGGGAAGAGGAGAGCTGTGAGGCAGAGGAAGGTCCTACTGATCTCTTTTTATCAAATAGGACAAAAATGAAAGTGTCTCTGTAAGACAGCCCAAGCTCTCCCCTACCCTTGATAAATTCCACTGGTGAGGTCCAGAGGCAGCTTTTGGGAAATCTCTTCAGGAGAAGCAAAACAAGGACTTGCTGGAGACCATTCTCTGACTTCTTGTGCTAAACAGAGCCCCATTTGGAGACCTTCTCAATGCTGATCAAGAGCTAAAGGGTGGGGGCAAGAGGCTGGGGCCAGACTCTTGTCAGTGGTGCCCAGGGCCAGGCCAAGGGGCAGCGGGCACCAAGTGGAAGGCAGGAGGTTGCATGTGAGCAGGAGGAGGTGGTTGTTTGTTGTGAGGGTGTTGGAGCCTGTGCCAGGCTGCCCAGAGAGGTTGTGGAGTCTCCTTGTCTGGAGAGATTCCAAAGGGGGCTGGAGACGATGCTGGTCCCCCTGCTCTGGGGGAGCTGCTGGAGCAGGGGGGTGGCACCAGATGATTTCATCTTTGAAATGTCCATGGACTTAAATATTTGTTACAAGCAGAACAACTTCATTTTCCCTGAAACTCAGACTAAGAGCAACACAGAGATGTGTGCAGGGAACTGTTGTGCACAGGGAGAGAGAAGATTCAAATGGGGCAAATATTTCTAGATATGGTGTTTCCTGGACTTTGTTTAATTTTGTGGATATTGAGAGTGGTTTAGCCCCCCCAGAAATAAAGGAGAGGTATTGGTCTCCTAGCAGGTATCATCATTGTTCTGCCAGCTGGACTATGAGCATTTCTCAACAGACTTTTCTGGTGGCACAGCTGCAACTTTGGGAAACCAAGTTCAAGTCACTGGCCTGCAGGAATAAAGAGACTGCAGGAAAATACCAGTAAAATTCAGGGGAGGAACATTTATAAATGGGACATCAAGGGCAGTTAATCAATTTGCTGTTAAAGTTGTTCCCTCAATTCTATGAAAAAAAACCAACAGCGTAATTTGCCAAGGTGGCACTTCATGGTTGTGAGCAATCAATGTGCACCTTCAGCTCACATGGACCTTGGATGTTCTCAGGAGGTGCAAATCCATCTTCATTCCTCTGTTTACTCAACAGAGTGCAAGGACATGGTTTAAGGAGAACCTGGACTTTTTCTGGTTGAGCTGCTGATAGGGGTGTAGGAGGAAATACATCTAAGACCTCAACCCAGAATGTATTTTTTGCGGATTGTTCCAGGATGCTTCTGCCATTCCTGACATGGGGACTTCCCCACCAGCGTGTCCCTCCCTGACCAGCCACCTCCACCACCCCTGCTTGGTGGTCATGTCAAAAATGAGCTGAGAAATGCTGCTCAGAACTGAAAAATAGCTCCTGTCCAACCCATCCTGGTGCACAACTGGTCAATTCATACATTGCATAGATTTTTATGGTTTTGTTTGGCTTTGGGAATATCCAAGGAAGAATTTTTACAACCAACACCCACCAGCTTGACAGTGACTGTGTGTCCTGAAAATTCTCACCTGCTGGGGTTGGAGCAGCTTGTCCTTTAGATGTAGGTCACCCTGTCCCTCCCACCATGCCACAGCCAGACCTCTGTCCCCATTAAACCCAGCTGCAGAGTGTCTCCATCCCTCCTGAGAACCTCCGCTGTGCAGAAGCTCTGTTAAAAACACCAAGGCCCATCCTAAGAACTGTCTGAAACACACCAAATTTAGCCATATGAGATGGTTCCACCTGAGCTATTTTGATATAGAACTTAAAAAAGCCTTCCAAACCTGCTGATGCAATACCCTGGTCACTATGGACCTCCCTGATCATCACCTGTCCTTCAACATGGGAAAAAAAGTCTCTACAGAGGAGCTCAAAGTTGGTCCCATATCACCTCATACCTGTTTTTCCCTACCTGCAGCCATTATCCAGAGCTCCTCCCATGATGGCAGCAGCTCCAGACACCAGTGCAGAGGCTGGTGAGCTGTGAGACTCAACTGCTCCGAGAGCGGTGACTTTTAGGAGTCATTAAAATGTCACACTTTGCCCAATAAAATCGTCAAACTGAAGTGTTAAGATTTGGAGAAGAGTTCTTACCAGCTTATTCTCACATCTAGTGAAATTAGCAGGTCAAACGTTTGAGATATGGGCTTGAGACAGTGTTATTCCTCAAGTAGAGGCCATGCAATGCCAAGCAAAGCACGGACTTCATAGAACTGGGTTGGAAAGAACCTTCCAAGCTCATCTAGACCAACTCTCCTGCACTGAGCAGGGACATCTGCAACTATCTCAGGTTGCTCAGAGCCCCAAACAACCTCCCCTGCAATGGTGCCAGGGATGGGGCAGCCACCACCTCTCTGGCCAACCTGGCACAGGCTCTCACCACCCTCACAGTGAAGCCCACACTGCTGGGGATCAGCCCAGGAGGACACTGGCAGCTGGGGCCGGCTCAGCTCCAGCTCCTCACCCCCAGCACCCCCAGATCCTTCTCCTCAGGGCTCTCTCCAGCCCTTCACCCCCAGCCTGGGCTGACACTGGGGTTTTCCTCATTATGATCCCATTATGTCATTGATGAAGACATTAAACACCATCAGTCTCAGAACAGACCACAGAGTGACTCCACTTGTCAGCGATCTCTGTAGCATCTCTTCATGTGGACATGAGTGACCCATGAGAAGGGGCACAGAAGGCAAAATGCTGCTTCAACAGCCAAGCATGGCTCTAGCAGCTCTAGTACAAACACAGGGACACAAGCCCACCTGGGAGCTCAACATTCAGAAAGTTCATGATATTCATTGACCATCCATCAAACACTCCTAATCTATTGGTGGCTGGCTGGTGAGCAGCATGAGAAGAAGCCAGGAGCTTCACATGTCCCCCAGGTGTCCAAACAACATGGGAAGCCAACCCTTGTCCAGAGGCACAGGTGATGGAGATGGTGGAGATCTTATTTCAGAAAAATACTTCCAGCAGTGAGTGGGGCAGGCCAGGGTTGGAGGTTCAGAAAGGGCAGCGAGGAGCATCAGTTCATCACAGGGCTGGGATGAGGCATCTACAATGCACCACGTGGAGCTCCAGGAGAGTCTCAGAGGTCCTGAGGAAGAGCATTACTGGACTGGGGAGGTTCATAACACTTCAGCATGAATCACTCAGCTCTTAATAACCATCTTCATCCCTGCTGTGGAGAGGGTGTCACAGGGATCAGCTGGCTGATGGAAATGCTCTTCTACAGGGAGCAGCACCTTTCATAACCGTGGTGTGGTGACCCCAGGAAGGACGGTAGCTTGGGGGTCAGTGAACACTGCAAGATGGTGAGTTGAATTTATTCATGTTGTTCTCAAAGTAACTCGATGAATGAAATGGTTGGTGATGGGACTCGTCTTTTGGTATCTGGATAAATATGGATGTATATAGTGATAGACACATATATATAGTGATAGACACATATATATAGTGATATAAACACATATATATAGTGATATAAACACATATATATAGTGATAGACACATATATAGAGTGATATAAACACATATATATAGTTATATAAACACATATATATAGTGATATAAACACATATATATAGTGATAGACACATATATAGTGATACAAACACATATATATAATGATAGACACATATACAGAGAGATAGACACATATATATAGTGATATATAGTGATATAAACACATATATATAGTGATATAAACACATATATATAGTGATAGACACATATATATAGTGATATATATATAGTGATATAAACACATATATATATATAGTGATAGACACATATATATAGTGATATATATATAGTGATATAAACACATATATATAGTGATAGACACATATATAGTGATATAAACACATATATAGTGATATAAACACATATATATAGTGATATACATGTATATATAGTGATATACACATATATATATATAGTGATATACACATATATAGTGTGCCTGAGAATACTCAGAGTCCCTCTTCTAAAATTATTGTCCCTTGTACTGATGAAAAAGCCAAGGAAAAGTTTGTCAAGTGGTTTATTTTTAATTTAATGTACTTGATATTAATACATATTTAATATATTTTAAATTTTTAATACATAAATGCCCTGAGTTATTAGCTGATTTTTATTTTATGTGCTACAGAGCACCTACCTCACTTCTGCTGCTAATCAAATCAATCACTGTGATAAATTGATTCTATGGTCCTATGAAGAAAAATGGGACTATAAAACAGTTGCAAAATTGCATGGCTGTTGATTAGGCACTCCCTTAAACGACCAACACACAAATAAGGTGCATATAATTCCTGGAAAAAATAAAAATTACAGCTAAGTAATGAGAAATGAGGCTTTTGGCTGCACTGATGGGTTTTTACCCCGTGGGGCTGTAACTCTGGCAGGACCAGCAGCACTGTGGAGATCTGAGCTCCTCCATCCCACAACACTCCTGGGTGCTTCTGGCCACCCTGGAGTAACCAGGGTGGGGATTTTGGGGTGGTTCAGCTGTTTTTCCACATTCTCAAGAAGCAGCCGAGCACAGTCTGTGGCACAGGAGGAGAGGCTGTGGGTGACCCAGGCTGGAGGTGAGCAGGAAGCATCTGATGAATTTAACTCCAGGCGTGTTCCTTGCTAAAGCCAATAACAAATGTTTTTGCAGCAGATCCACAATAATGATTTGTCAGCGGCGCCTAATTACTTCTGTCATGAATTTAATAATCCTGGAGCTCTTGTTAGCAATTCCCTGATAGCATCTGTTGGACGGGAGGTTTCTAAGCAGTGATAACCATCTGAGGCTTCCTCAAGCCAGAGCTGCGCCCAGATCTGTCTCCTGGAGTTTTATCTAAACCTGGCTGAAGCACGAGCTGTCTCCTCCCATACCCAATAAACCCCAGATGAGCTGGGATGCCCTGCAGAGCTGGGTTTAGGGGGGTTTTCTGCACGGAGCTTAGAGAGGACACGGGGTATGGTTGAGCAGATCATGTAACAGCAGGAAAAATGAGCATCAGTGAGAACTTTCTGGGAAAATTGCTCAGACTATCAGTGATACATTTTGATAGAACAAGGGGAGATGGTTTTAAACCAAAAAAAGGAGATTTAGGCTGGATAGAAGGAAGAAATTGTTGTTGCTGAGGGTGGTGAGAGCCTGTGCCAGGTTGGCCAGAGAGGAGGTGGCTGCCCCATCCCTGGCACCATTGCAGGGGAGGTTGTTTGGGGCTCTGAGCAACCTGAGATAGTTGCAGATGTCCCTGCTCCCTGCAGGGGGTTGGACAAGATGGACTTGGAAGATCCCTTCCCACCCAAACCAGTCTGTGATTCTGTGATTCTGTATCTGGCATTAAGCTGCTTCAGGCAGGGAGGGTTTGTTTGTCCTTCATGGCAGCACTTTTGATTCATCCCTCAGCTTGCTGACTTCAGCCTTCCTAAGTTTTAAACCCCTGAGGGCTGCCACGACCATCTGGATGGATTTTACATATAACATGTCTCATCAAGCAATATCATGGTGGTTAAACACAGGAAACAGCCTCCAGCAATTAATGGAATCATAGAATGTTTGGGTTGGAAGGGATCTTAAAGATTAGCCTATTCCAACCCCCCTGCCATGGCAGGGACACCTCCCACTAGATCAGGTTGCTCAAGGCCCATCCAACCTGGCCTTGAACACCTCCAGGGATGGAGCATCCACAGCTTCCCTGGGCAACATGGGCCAGGGTCTCACCACATTCAGACTGAAGAACTTCTTCCTTACATCTAATCTAAATCTCCCCTCTTCCAGTTTGAACCCATCACCCCTCATCCTATCACTAGAAGCTCTTGTAAAATGTCCCTCCCCAGCTTTCTTGTGGGTCCCCTTCAGATACTGCAAAGCCCCAAGAAGGTCTCCCTGGAGCCTTCTCCTCTCCAGGCTGAACAAGCCCAACTCTCCCAGCCTGGCCTCCCAGCAGAGGGGTTCCAGCCCTCAGATCATCTTCATGGCCTCCTCTGGCCCTGCTCCAACAGGTCCACGTCTTTCTTGTGCTGGGAGCTCCAGAGCTGGATGCAGAGCTCCAGGTGAGGTCTCACCAGGGCAGAGCAGAGGGGCAGAGTCACCTCCTTCAACACATGACCTTAACCTTTGCTTTGTCATGGGATCAAATCTCCAGAATCTCAGCCAAAACCTGACATTTTATTGCCTGTCCATCACATGTAAAATTTTAACACAAATGATAAAATTTCCCTCACATTTTTATCACCACAGCAAATTGGTGGCACATATGCCTGTAACTGCCTAAAAGCAGACAAATGTACCAAGTGTGTGCAGAACATCTTAAAATAGAAAGTCTTCTGAGAGAAATCATCCTGCAACGTTCTGCAGGACATGGAATTAACCAGCACAAAGTTGAGTAATTGAAGGTATTTTCCCTCTTTTCCTTCACCACTTTTTGTCTCGAAAAAAAGAGACCAAAAAGTCTATGAAGCTAAAGGTAGAAAAATAATTAATACTTGCAACGACTTTAATTGGCTGGCTTTGAGTCTTCCTCATTCTGGCTGTGGGCAAGCTCAGAAGATACAGATGGACTCAGAGTAGTCATAGGACCTTTGAAAAACCTCTCAAAATGAGGCTGGAAATACAGGCCCAGCAAAGGAGGGGCTAAGAGGAGTTCAGGGAGGTGGTGGAGGCCCCATCCCTGGGGACATTCAAGGTCAGGCTTGATGGGGCTGTGAGCAACCTGCCCTAGGTAGAGATGTCCCTGCTGATTGTAGAGGGGGTGGACTGGATGACCTTTGGAGGTCCCTTCCAACCCAAACTATTCTATGATTCTGTGGTTTTGTACTTTTACTGTCTGGATATGGCCACTTGTGTGCACAGAGCCCTAGAAGATGTTCATGCAGTGGACCTGGGTCACCAGCTCCTCTGTACCTCTGCCTACCCCATACTGCAGAATGCTGGGACTCAAGTGATGGGTTCAAGAGTTTTAGGTGGGCTTTCTGTGCACCTACAAGATGTTTTAGGCATCTCTGAGAGCAGGACACTGAGTCAACATGTCCTTTCTCTCCTACACTGCCAGACCCAGCAGGTTGGAGAAATCGGGCTGATTTCCTTGGAAAAAGTCTGACTTCAGAACCAGGGAGAATGACCTTGGAGGTGCTGGTTGATACAAAGCTCAACGTGAGCTGTGCCCATGCGCTCGCAGCCCAGCAGCCAATGTCCTCCAGAAGTGTGGGCAGCATCTGAAGGGGGCCTACAAGAAGACTGGGGAGGGACTTTTCATGAGGGCTTGTAGTGATAGGACAATGGGTAATGGGTTCAAACTGGAAGAGGGGAGATTTAGATTAGAAATTAGGAAGTTCTTCACTGTGAGGGCGCTGAGACCCTGGCACAGGTTGCCCAGGGAAGCTGTGGATGCGCCATCCCTGGAGGTGTTCAAGGGCAGGTTGGATGGGGCCTTGAGCAACCTGGTCTAGTGGGAGGTGGCCCTGACCATGACAGGTGGGTTGGAATTGGATGATCTTTAAGGTCCCTTCCAACCAAACCATTCCATGATTCTATGAAGATGGGAGCAAACCCATCTTGGAACTGGACGATCTTCAAGATCCCTTCTGACCCAAACCATTCTATGATTCTATGACCTTTGGATTTGTCCAGCTGAATCCTCTCCGTGTGGACAATGGGGATGGCCACACGGTGAGGAGGAGGCACAGCTTTCCAGGAGGTACTTGTTGTACAAATAAGCAGCAAGTCCCTTGGTTCCCAGAATGCCAACCCCACAGAAGTGTTTATTCTCAAAGAACAGCAGTGAAAGGTTTTTATTAGATAGCACAAACACAGCAAGACGTGTTGGCTGACATCAGACGAGGGACCTCAAAAAGGAGAACATCCAGACTGGTAAAGCTGGTAAATAATCATGGTTCAAAATGACATACACTGGGAACAAATTCTGTTTTCAGTGATTCAGAAACAAGTTTCTTAAAACCAGCACATTTGCATCAGTGTTGTCAAAACCAGAACTTTCAGCCCATAAATCACAGAATCCCAGCATGATGGGGCTGGAAGGGCCTTCTGGAGATGATCTGCTCCAGCAGCTCCCCCAGAGCAGGGGGCCCAGCAGCGTGTCCAGGCCCCTTGGGAATCTCTCCAGACAAGGAGCCTCCACAACCTCTCTGGGCAGCCTGGCACAGGCTCCAACACCCTCACAACAAACAACCACCTCCTCCTGCTCACATGCAACCTCCTGCCTTCCACTTGGTGCCCGCTGCCCCTTGGCCTGGCCCTGGGCACCACTCACAAGAGTCTGGCCCCAGCCTCTTGCCCCCACCCTTTAGATATTTATAACATTGATAAATGTCTACAGTGACTTCAATACTGTAAAAGCTTCTGTTCTATATGACAAGGGGTAATGAACACAAGCTACTGATGAGGGGTAACAGCTACAAGTCACTTGGAGAGATTCCAAGTGGACACGAGGAGACTTTTTCACAACATGGACAATCAACCATTGGAATCATCTCCCCAGGGAAGTGATGGAGTCCCCAGCTTCGGACACATTTAGGATTCAGCTGGACAGGAGCTGGACCAGCTTGTCTAGACCGAGCTTTGGGCAAGAAAAGTTGGACCAGATGATCTTTGAGATCCCTTCCAACCTGGGATTCTATGAGTTGTTTAATAATAAACGGTTTCCTAACATTCATAATGAGAAATCATTCATAACAATGAAATGAATTAACCATGCATATAACCATTCATATATAACCATATCCTACAGTGCCTGTAGGACACCCTTGCACTGCATCATCGATTATGAACACATAAATTAAGCTTGATAACAGACATTGTTATGATTCTGCAAGAAAAGCAATGGTAGAAGGTTTCTGGACTTCAAAAGTCTGAGCTGGTGCTACGTAGGTAATACCTGCTGAGGCAACAGCAGTTCTGTATAAAAACTCCTTAATTTATAAAAGTTTCTAGAAGTACAGAGAATAACAGAGCAGCAGAAATCACCACCAATGTCTCAACAGCATTGTCCACCTCGAGAGGAGCATCTGAAAGCCTCAGAAAGCTGCAGAGTGCCTGTTTTACCCCAAAACTGAGTCTCCTCTCCCTCCCTCTTTTGAAACTCCAGCTAATTGCAATCCCAGAAGCAGCTGCCAAGGAAACAAAGGTCCTGCCCGATGGGCACCAGGCTCTGCTCCCCCTGCACCAGCAGACACTGGGCAGACCAGAAAAACAACCACCCAGCCATGGACACGCCTGTTGCCACCTCCCCAGAGTCCCCCCCACCTTCTAAATCAAAGTAAGATCTGAAGGGTGATCCAAACTTGCCTCCTTAGCATGTTGCAGCAGGAGCAGCCGAGCAGAGAGGCCACCGGGCGATGGGGACTGCTGCTGCCAAGAGGTTTGTTTGCTCTTGTCGCCAGGAAACCCCGGTGCTGCTCCCAGGACAAAGTAGCTGTGTTTTGCTTTCATGTCCCATCTAAATGGCTGTGCTTGAGTCACCAGCTCTCAGCCTCGTCCAGGAAAGGGTGGTGGGGCTGAGGAGCTGCTGCTCTGCCAGGCTGGCAGGAGAGGGGGCACTGGGGGTGATGAACCTTCCCCAGGAGCACTACTCTGACTGATCCAAGGTGGAGGCTTGGTCTTATCTCTGGAGGTGTGTGGGTCCTTCTGCCTTCAGCTAAGAAGATGCCTTCAGCTCCATGTTTAACATCCACCCAGGAAACCTTTGGTACAGTGGGTTGCCCTTTAAGTGAAATACACAGATTCATAGAATTGTCAGGGTTGGAATGGACCTCAAACATCATCTAGTTCCAACCTCCTGCCATGGGCAGGGACACCTCCCACTACATCAGTTGCTCACAGCCCCATCTAACCTGGCCTTCCAAATGTCCAGGGATGGGGTTTCCAGCACCTCTCTGGGCAACCTGTGCCAGGGTCTCCCCACCCTCCTGGGGAAGAACTTCTTCCTAACGGCTCATCTCAATCCCCCCACCTCTAGTTTTGACCCATTCCCCCCAGTCCTACCACTACCTGACAGCCTAAAAAGTCCCTCCCCAGTTTTCTTGTAGCTCCCTTCCGATCCTGGAAGGCCACAAGAAGGTACCCTGGGAGCCTTCTTTTCTCCAGCCTGAACAACCCCAACTCTCTCAGTCTGTCAGTCTAAAATATGATCACAGGTGAATAAACTACAAGTGATTTGAGGAGCATGTTTCCATATTTGCGGATATTTTCCTCAAGACAAGTTCCACAAAAGCATGCAGAACCTCTTCTGAAGGTTGTTGTCATCACAGTTGACCTGGTAGCTGCGGTGAAGGTTTCTGGTGGTGTCCAAGGGCTTGAGAGCTGATCTGTCAGAAACACTCAACATCGTTCTTCATCTCCAGGTGGGCTGGAGAAATGCACAGTCACAGCCAGCGTAAATGAGATGGGTGTCCAAGAAATGGTAAATGCTTTTTCCATGTGAGGTCTTGCACACAGGGCAGCTGGTGGTGAGATGTAAGGGCATAGGAAAAACAGAGACCAACTCAAATGAGTCCAGAGAAGGGCCACAAAGATGATCAAGGAGTTGAAGCAACTCCCTTATGAGGCCAGGCTGAGGGAGTTGGGGTTGTTCAGCCAGGAGAAGAGAAGACTCTGGGGAGACTTTGCAGTCTTTCAGTACCTGAGGGGTACCTACAAGAAAGCTGGTGAGGGACTGTTTGCAAGGGCTTGTGGTGATAGGATGAGGGGTGATGGGTTCAAACTGGAAAAGGGGAGATTTAGATTGCTCTGGTTGTGCGGATGTGCAGGGGATGACACAGAGCTGATCACACCAAGATGCCAAATGTAGAATGACAGCCCCTTCCTTTTTGTTGATGCTTCTTCAGACACGAAGCGACTGTGATTTTCCACAAACATATGTCAAAAGCAAGTCCTGAATATGTAGGAAAAAAAAAAAGCCCTTAAGGAAATATCACTGAACGTTGGCAATACTTTAACTTGAGAAAACGACCCACAAATCAGTTTAAATCCCTCTGTGGCACTGTGGAGATCAAATGTGATGGAGTGACAGCTGGAAGGTCCCACCAAAGGAAGGCAACCAAAATGAACGTCCAAACATTGAACATCTGGTCACCCCTCCTCAGCTCTGCTCTGGTGACAGTGACCTGCCAACCATCCTAAGGTGGCATTTGGAAGTTCAGCAGTGCTGGGTTTTGGAGGAGGTGAGAGTCGTGGAGCAGACACTTGGGGAAAGACAGTGTGAGAAATCAACCTCCTGGCTGACATAAATCTGCCTAGTGACTCCACCAGGGAAACACAACCCTGGGCAATGTCTCTTCTCAGAGGACAGATGGCATTTTGACATTAATTCGGGCAGAGGGGAACCAAGTCCAACATCCACCACAGCCGACTGCTTCAAATTTGTCTGATCCTACCAAAATACAACCTTCTGGGATGGCTGGAAGAGGAACTCCGTATATACCTTAACACTTGCTGATGGAAAGGAACATCCTAGAAGTGAGGATATTGCCTGATTTACCAACCAAACTGGAGGTGAGCTATTATTAGACACTCAGATCAACTGAGTACTTGGAAGTTTGTGAATAGAAAATAAGATTAAGAACTGAAGTAAAGACCAATATTAACAACAACAACAAAAGTCATGTTTTAAATGAGTTAAGATTATTTATGTAGATTTTACAAGATTTATCTCAAGGCTCTCTGCACCTCTGCTGCTAACAGAAGGTCTAACCTACTTCTCAGACAGAAGGTAGACATGGAGATATATATTTGGTTCTGACATATATATCAATATTCCTTTATGCTCCACGTATCTCATAGAATCATAGAATGGTTTGGGTTGGAAGGGCTCAAAGATCATCCAGCTCCAACCCCCCTGCCATGGTCAGGGACACCTCCCACTAGACCAGGTTGCTCAAGCCCCATCCAACCTGGCCTTGAACACCTCCAGGGATGGAGCATCCACAGCTTCCCTGGGCAGAAGTGGGATGATAAATTTGAGACAAGGAAGGTCTTGAGAGAAATCGTCTTAAAAACGATGAGTCAGGGCAGAAGTTCTTCATGGGGACCCAGATGTTCACATTTAATTTCTTTCCTGGCCTGTTGGAAGAGGAGGAAATGGTTTTGGGGATTTCTTGTTCCTGTTTCTCTACCCATGGAGTAAATCCAAGCTCTGTTCCCAACCCAGAAGAACTAAATTTTGGTAGCAGATGGAATCCAATAAAAGGTGCTCAACAGACAACCTGAAATATAGCCCAAAGTCAATGTTAAGGGAGATCCATAGAGAAGACTGAACAACTGAAAACTGTTATAAAAATGTGGCAATAGCTACTGTATTCTGAATTTTTATCAGGGGATGACCTTGAGAAGTACGAGGTGAACCACATGCATTTGAGCTTTCTGGAATATGTCAACTTGATGCTCTCTTAATGGATCCCACCGGTTATGGACAACATTTAAAACAAAACAGAGAGAAGTGGTGATCAGGAAATCCTGACTGCCTGAGCATGAGGAAAGCTTGAAGTAAATAATTACGTCAATAAATTATCTTATCTACATTGCTCATTCATGCCAAAAATTTTTATTGCTCAGATTGAGTGGTGGA
The DNA here is from genome assembly GCA_013401335.1 of Brachypteracias leptosomus. Taxonomy (NCBI): domain Eukaryota; kingdom Metazoa; phylum Chordata; class Aves; order Coraciiformes; family Brachypteraciidae; genus Brachypteracias; species Brachypteracias leptosomus. The sequence continues at coordinate 85,793 of VYZX01002834.1, read as the reverse complement.
AATTTCTTTTCCCAAACAGGAGAATCAATAAAAAATTAATCATACTTAGATATTAAACTGAAAAGCCTTAAGTTACACTGGAGAATCTGCATTGCTGCTTCTAAGCAACCACAGTAAGATTTTAAAGATATTATTTTGGTTACTTATTTAAATACATTGTCATTAATATACTGTCTTTTTAAAAAAGAGGAAAAATCCAGACGTGCAGCACTGGGTAAGGTTGTTGGGTTTTTCTTCCTAATTTCACAGAATCACAGAATCACAGAATGGTTTGGGTGGAAGGGACCTCAAAGATCATCCAGTTCCAACCCCCTGCCATGGCAGGGACACCTCCCACTAGACCAGGTTGCTCAAGGCCCCATCCAACCTGGCCTTGAACACCTCCAGGGATGGAGCCTCCACAGCTTCCCTGGGCAACCTGTGCCAGGGGCTCACCACCCTCCAGGTAAAGAGTTTCCTTCTAATTTCTAATCTAAATCTCCCCTCTTCCAGTTTGAAGCCATCACCCCTTGTCCTATCACTCCCGGCCCTTGTAAAAAGTCCCTCCCCCGCTTTCTTGTAGCCCCCTTCAGATACCGGAAGGCCACAGAGATGATGTGCTTCATAACCTTCCCTGGCACTGAGGTCAACCTCAGCAGTGTTAGACACTGAAGCCAGAGCATGGCTCTATAAGGGTCTGGTGTGGGTTTGGTTGCCCCACAGAGATCACAAGTGATGGGCTCCTGCCATCAGACGCTGCCCAATGAGACCTTCTGCCAGAGGTCAAGCTTGATGGGGCTCTGAGCAGCCTGCCCTAGGTAGAGATGTCTCTACTTGTGTAGGGAGGTTGGAGAAGATGACCTCTAGAGGTCCCTTCCAGCCTGAAACATTTTATGATTCTATGACCACGTGTTTCTGGAGGCAGCTCCTGCACAGCAGGCTATGTTGAGGGTGGGGATGAGCAGATGGGCTGCTCACGCAGCACACGTGCAGGATGGGTTCCCTTGGTGTGAAAATAACATTATAGCTCATCTAGCCAGGGTCTAAATGGAGATGGGAAGGGTTCTCATGGACGAGCTGCTTGGCTTTCCCCTTGATGGTGCACTTCTAATAGGAAAGTGGGCTGCTCCAAAACGAGGTTTCTTCGAGGTTGTCCATTTACTGCAGCTTTTCACAATCATAGCTGGAGTACTGGATCCAGTGCTGGGCTCCCCAGTGCCACAGAGACAAGGAGCTACTGGAGAGAGTCCAGTGGAGGCTGTGGAGATGCTGAGGGCCCTGGAGCATCTCTGTGCCCAGCAAAGGCTGAGAGCCCTGGGGCTGCTGAGCTGCACAGGAGAAGCCTCAGAGGGGATCTGATCAATGCTGCTCAAGAGCTAAAGGGTGGGGGCAAGAGGCTGGGGCCAGACTCTGGTCAGTGGTGCCCAGGGCCAGGCCAAGGGGCAGCGGGCACCAAGTGGAAGGCAGGAGGTTGCATGTGAGCAGGAGGAGGTGGTTGTTTGTTGTGAGGGTGTTGGAGCCTGTGCCAGGCTGCCCAGAGAGGTTGTGGAGTCTCCTTGTCTGGAGAGATTCCCAAGGGGCCTGGACACGCTGCTGGGCCCCCTGCTCTGGGGGAGCTGCTGGAGCAGGGGGGTGGCACCAGAGCATCTCCAGAGGAACCTTCCAGCTCCTACTACTCCGAGATTCTGTGGTATCCCTGTGTTCTGCATAGACAGCACTGTCTACCCCTGTGTGTGCTCCTGGACTCACACCTTTGTGTCTACTCCTTCCACTTATTGGGACCCATTTTGGAATTTCATTCTTTGGTAATTATCAATGCAGATTAGTGCAATTCTTCCTCTGCAGATGCTTCAATAAGCCACAAAGTCATTAAAAAGTAANGATGGAGCATCCACAGCTTCCCTGGGCAACCTGTGCCAGGGTCTCACCACCCTCAAGGTAAAGAGTTTCCTTCTAATTTCTAATCTAAATCTCCCCTCTTCCAGTTTGAAGCCATCACCCCTTGTCCTATCACTCCAGGCCCTTGTAAAAAGTCCCTCCCCAGCTTTCTTGTAGCCCCCTTCAGATACTGGAAGGCCACAGAGATGATGTGCTTCATAACCTTCCCTGGCACTGAGGTCAACCTCAGCAGTGTTAGACACTGAAGCCAGAGCATGGCTCTATAAGGGTCTGGTGTGGGTTTGGTTGCCCCACAGAGATCACAAGTGATGGGCTCCTGCCATCAGACGCTGCCCAATGAGACCTTCTGCCAGAGGTCAAGCTTGATGGGGCTCTGAGCAGCCTGCCCTAGGTAGAGATGTCTCTACTTGTGTAGGGAGGTTGGAGAAGATGACCTCTAGAGGTCCCTTCCAGCCTGAAACATTTTATGATTCTATGACCACGTGTTTCTGGAGGCAGCTCCTGCACAGCAGGCTATGTTGAGGGTGGGGATGAGCAGATGGGCTGCTCACTCAGCACACGTGCAGGATGGGTTCCCTTGGTGTGAAAATAACATTATAGCTCATCTAGCCAGGGTCTAAATGGAGATGGGAAGGGTTCTCATGGACGAGCTGCTTGGCTTTCCCCTTGATGGTGCACTTCTAATAGGAAAGTGGGCTGCTCCAAAACGAGGTTTCTTCGAGGTTGTCCATTTACTGCAGCTTTTCACAATCATAGCTGGAGTACTGGATCCAGTGCTGGGCTCCCCAGTGCCACAGAGACAAGGAGCTACTGGAGAGAGTCCAGTGGAGGCTGTGGAGATGCTGAGGGCCCTGGAGCATCTCTGTGCCCAGCAAAGGCTGAGAGCCCTGGGGCTGCTGAGCTGCACAGGAGAAGCCTCAGAGGGGATCTGATCAATGCTGCTCAAGAGCTAAAGGGTGGGGGCAAGAGGCTGGGGCCAGACTCTGGTCAGTGGTGCCCAGGGCCAGGCCAAGGGGCAGCGGGCACCAAGTGGAAGGCAGGAGGTTGCATGTGAGCAGGAGGAGGTGGTTGTTTGTTGTGAGGGTGTTGGAGCCTGTGCCAGGCTGCCCAGAGAGGTTGTGGAGTCTCCTTGTCTGGAGAGATTCCCAAGGGGCCTGGACACGCTGCTGGGCCCCCTGCTCTGGGGGAGCTGCTGGAGCAGGGGGGTGGCACCAGAGCATCTCCAGAGGAACCTTCCAGCTCCTACTACTCCGAGATTCTGTGGTATCCCTGTGTTCTGCATAGACAGCACTGTCTACCCCTGTGTGTGCTCCTGGACTCACACCTTTGTGTCTACTCCTTCCACTTATTGGGACCCATTTTGGAATTTCATTCTTTGGTAATTATCAATGCAGATTAGTGCAATTCTTCCTCTGCAGATGCTTCAATAAGCCACAAAGTCATTAAAAAGTAACTGAATAACCTGGTCTAGTGGGAGGTGTCCCTGCCCATGGCAGGGGGGTTGGAACTAGATGATCTTTGAGGTCCCTTCCAACCTTGACAATTCTATGATTCTATAAAAACAAAGATAAAAATACAAGTTTTTAATATTCATTTCAGTAGTGACCCACACCAATTTATCACCTAAATCCTTCCCATGTTGTTTTAAAGAAGCCTTTATTGATGAAGTTCGAAGATCTGAGCAGCAAAATGAGGAGTGGGCTTCAGTTTATCTAAAAGAATCTGAAGTTCTGTGATTAAACCAGTTAAATACACCATGGGTAGCTCGGAGGTGAACCCCAGCCTTGTGCAAACTGGGACATAAGCCAGAGAACACCAAGCAAGGGGAGAACTCACAAAAGGTGATGAAGGTTCAATCTTAGGGCTGTTTTAGTAGAGCTGTGCACAGATGGAGGTGGCCATCAGGCAGGAGCAGGAGAGGTGAGGTACACTGAAAGGCAGAGGGCGTCTTGGTGGGAACCATGGGGTGGCTGGGCCCCAGTGTGGGACCCATGAGCTCCTTCATCCCCAAGCTTCCCAAAGCCATCAGGAGTCCACCAGCACCACCAGGCTCAGGAGAAACCCTTGGGAAGAAAGGACCCGGAGGTGGTCAAAAAATGAGTAGTTGTGGTGCTTTGGGACATGGTCTAGGGGTCAGGGAGATGTTGGACAAAGGTTGGGCTTGATGATCCTGGAGGTCTTTCCCAACCTAAATGATTCTGTGATTCTACGATCAGAGAGAACCACTCCTATGGGAAAATGTAAGAATGGAGGGTGTCAGTGGAAGTGCTGTCCCTAATGAGGGCTTTTCATCCGGTGTCCAAAGAGCCCATCCACTCATGGAGTCAGGCATTTGTCTTTACTCCTGTTCTGCAGGAACGGGGTCCAGATGTCTAACAGTAGCAGAGGATCCAACCTTGCCACCACACACTATTTTTAGAGAGGTGGGTGTTGGGCTCTTCTCCCAAGTACCTAGTGATAGGAGGAGAGGCAATGGCTTCAAGCTGCACCAGGGGAGGTTTAGGTTGGACATTAGGAAGAAGTTCTTCACTGGCAGGGTGGGGAGGAACTGTCCCAGGCTACCCAGGGAGGTGCTGGAGTCACCATCCCTGGAGGGGTTCAGCAAACAAGTAGATGTGGTGCTTGGGGACATGGTCTGGGGGTCAGGGAGATGTTGGGCAAAGGTTGGACTTGATGATCCTTGAGGTCCTTTCCAACCTAAACGATTCTATGATTGTAGGGAGGTTCATGGAGGCTTCCTAATTAGCATGCTCATTATTACATAAGGACTGTGTATTTTAGCATTATAATTACCCAAGGTTACTTCAGGATACACTCTTGGCTCGTCTTTGGTCCAGAAGTTATGGATTTTGTTATTTTATGGGTAAGTCAGCAACAGCAAAGGAACTCAAAAGACACGTGGTTTTGTTTCACACCCTAGTCAAGGTTGAGAACTTCCTCTGATGCCTCCACCATGGCCAACTGAAATGTCTTGATATTTAGCCTTGTTCTTTTGACATCAGAAGCCACATCAGGTAGTATACATGTGTATACTCACTTGAACAGTTTAAAATGCAAAATTTTGGAGCATTAAGTATGTGACAATCCAGGTCACTTTATGCTAAAACATCTAGAAGAGAAAGGTACTGTCCTGGTTTGAGCTAGAACAGAACTGATTCTGCTCAGTCATTCTACTTTTCAGCTCAGTCTCTTCTAAGTGATGGCACCTTCTGAAGTTAATGGCAAATTTTTGCTTCGGGAGTGACAACAGTCCATGTTTAGAGCCATTCCCAAGGGTTGGTGTGAGCAGAAAGGCTCCTGCTTCTTCTTGCTCCTGTGCAGACCAAGGTCACTGCTTCACCTTGTGCCCCATGTTGGGTGCAGTCAGTGAGAGGTGGCACCTGCAGGGAGGAGAGGCCAGGACAGGGGCCCCCAAACTGACCAGCAAGGGACCATCTCATGGATGACACAGTCAGTGTAAAGCTGAGGGACCATGAGGGTCAAGCCCCTTCTTCAATGGCTGGTGTCCGAGGAGGCCTCTGTTCTGCCTTTGATCCTGATCCGTGTGTTCCTGAACCCATCTCCAGAATCCAGCTCCTGAACCCAATTCCCACCTGCTGCTGAGCCCAGTCTGGGTCTTCCCCAGTGCCTGCTCCACAGCACCAGTGGTGATGTTGACATCATTGCCATCAGGGGTTGGGTTCTATGTCGGTTTTGCATATATTTGTATATATTCCATTTTATTGTTATTTTCATTAAAGCTGTGGCAGTTTTCCCACCCATCAGTGCCTCTCCCTTATTCCCTTTCTCCTCCCCTTGGGAAGGGAGATGGGTTGATAGAGACCATCTTTCCCTTGTCTGGTGGCCAGCCCAGCCCCAACACTTAACAGGGCACATTATAACACCACTACTCCCAATTATCAGAATACTGTGCCTAGTGTAATGGGTTATTTTATTTTCATTTTTTATTTGCTGAATGACTAGACACTTATTCCAATTAGTTTTTATAGCTTCCTATCTGGAGGGTATTAGCTCCACCTAAGTAGGAAATGTTGTCTCAATTATCTGAGCTGGACATATGGTCATAATATTTCTGAATGATGAGCATAACAGAAGTGTTTATTAAATTCAGTGGATCGAATAAAACACACAGGCACACCTAACACAGCACAGTAATTAAATAAATACCACTGTGGAAGAGTCTTGCAAGAATATAACTGCTCTATCCCATGATTAAATTAAAGTGCGCGTGAAACGCAGCAAAGCCCAAGCCCAGCTACGAGCAGGATATGGTAGAATCATGGAGTGGTTTGAAGATCATCCAGATCCAAATCCCAATGGCCAAAAGGGGCAATTCAGATCCTGCTAATGCTTTTTTCTCTTTTTAATTTGGTAGGAATAAGATCTACCTTGTGAATAAATTAAGGGATGTGGCTTCGTACTTTTTATTGTCACCCCACTCTTCCCAAGGAGATGCTTTGCCCAAGGTTGGTTACCACTGGAGAAAGATGGTTTAGATATTCACATTGACACAAAGACACACCAGGATAGCACAGAATCTGGTCATCTGCAGACATCCCTGTCTCTAAGTACGTTTGTTCTCCTCTTAACCTTATAATACTGTGAAGTTCTTGTAAATTGTCCTTGAGAGAGCAAGATTTCCTGATAGAGTGAGAGGGGCTGCAAAGTTTAAAATTTTTGTAGAAACATGAAAACATGGAGTAATTAAGCCTCTACCTATTATTATAGATAATATGCAATTAATAATTAAATAATTTTAGTAAATAAAGACCCTAATGATAGGATATCTAAATAAATAATTTTATATTTATGTATGTAAATAAATATCCTATCATTCAGATATTGATTTATTACTATATTTAATATATTGTATTATAGTATATTGTAGTATATTATATTAGAATCATAGAATGTTTGAGGCTGGAAGGGACCTCTAGAGGTCACCGGGTCCAACCTCCCCACACCAGCAGGGACATCTCTACCTAGGGCAGGCTGCGCAGAGCCCCATCAAGCCTGACCTTGAAGGTCTCCAGGGATGGGGCCTCCACCACCTCTCTGGGCAGCCCATCCCACTGATCTATCACCCTTTATTTTATTTTATTTTATTTTATATTATATTATATTATATTATATTATATTATATTATATTATATTATAAATCTTTAAAGCAGATTGACTGTAACTATGCTACTCTATACTATTTCATCCAGTCTCGTAGTGTTAGGCATTATTTATCTAGATGACACAACTCTGTATGTGTTACATTACTTTCATATAGCAAGTCAGACACAGAAATTACAGATTCAGGTAGAGTACTTAAATGCTGCTTTAAAGCAAAGACAGAAACTGCTGTGTTAAATTAATTGACTATACTCTAGCATCATACATTGTACTGAACATTTAGAAAGTGGCTTGGTACTTTCTGACCATCTCTACAGGGCCATATGCATCACTGGTACAAGAAGGTTCAACTCCATTTGCTTTATAAGCATTCTGTTCATTTGCCTGCAAAATAGTAATGAATTTCAAAAGGTTAAGAGACCACCAGCAGAGCAGAGCATGAACACATATTATCTTGTACCCCTACCATACATGACAACTTGAATATTTTCCATAATACAATAGTGACACTCCATGATATGTTTATAACTCACTATGGGTAAAAGTNCCAGATGGGTCATCACTGGCCACCACAGGTCAGGAGCAGCTCTGGCTTCAAGACCTGCTCACATGTGAGGGCATCTCTCTGTTGAGGTGTTGTCTATGTGCTTTAACTCAAATATGGTGCTGCTGCTTCTTTTACCCCTAGAAGCTGGTGAGGGGTCTGGAGAACCTGTCTTATGAGGAGCACCTGAGGGAACGGGGATTGTTTAGCTTGGAGAAGAGGAGGCTGAGAGGAGACCTCATTGCTCTCTACAGCTACCTAACAGGAGGTTGTGGTGAGGCTGGGTTTGGGCTCTTCTCCCAAATAACTAACAACAGGACAAGAGGTGATGGCCTCAAGTTGCACCAGGGGAGGTCTAGATTGGACATTAGGAAGAAGTTCTTTGCAAAATGAGTGGACAGGCCCTGGCCCAGGCTGCCCAGGGAGGTGCTGGAGTCCCCATCCCTGGAGGGGTTCAACAAACAAGTAGATGTGGTGCTTGGGGACATGGTCTGGGGGTCAGGGAGATGTTGGGCAAAGGTTGGACTTGATGATCCTGGAGGTCTTTTCCAGCCTAAATGATTCTATGATTCTATTTATTGTAAGAACGGTGCCACATTTATTTTAGAAATTGCAGTGGTCGAGGCAGGGTCAGTTTTAGCACAATCTCCTCTGTTGGTCAACACGAACTTGTATTTCAGTGTTATTTCTTGAGAGATTCAGTGAAAGCAGGAGACAGCCTTTATGAACTCTGGTGCAGAACGACTCTCTCGATAGCCATGGAGAAGAACAATTAACGTAGTTTCAAACTTGGAGTAATAAAGGTTTGAAATCATCTCCACAGAGAGAGTGGACATGTAGTCATGTTCCTCCGAAGCATCCTGAGACTCACAAAAGATGTCAACATGAAGCCCTTTTTGGTTAGTGGAGAAAGCTCAGGGAAGTTTATGGAGGAACACAATGGAAGGGAGAAATTTGGCTTAAGAGATGATGGTAGAAATTAAATACATTTGGTTTGAGCATTTTCCAGGCAAAAAAATACAGAATATTTTGTTGCTGATAGAGTGAACTGAATTTGATGGAAACTGGCACAGAGTCCAGGATGCAAAAAAGCGCAAAGAAAGACAAACAGAGAGGGGAGGCTGGGAGCACTGCCTAGACACCACCAACACGACAGCCGTGAAAGCTGCCAAGGAAAAGGGAGCTTGCCCACTGCCATCCTGCTGGATGACAGCAGAAGACCTCTCAAGTCCCACCTTTGCTCCCGAAAAATAAAATAGCAGAGTTAAAGATGTCTATCAAAGACATCAGCCCTCCTCAGAACTCAAAAAGTCACTGCTGGAGTCTCTTGGGAGACCATTCTGAGTGCATTGATTTCACATTGTCCTTCCATTTATAGCTCAGGGGTTTTTTTGGCTGAACATGGTGATGCCTTACAAGAAATGTGCAATATTACCCAGAGGAGGAAAAAGCTGCTAGGGAAAACATGCAAAGTTCTGCTGCGCTTGCAAACACTGATTCAGAAGATTCTGTCTTTTAACTGTTTTTTGTTGAAATTGATGAAAACGCCATAAATATAAATTAATATATTTATTGTAGAAAAAAAGTATACTAACATATATATATTAGTGTAAGGAAGACAATGTTATTTAGCTCTTCTAATGGCTTTGGACATTTAAGCACGGGCTTATGAAGATGAGGAGGATGCAGGTATTGTGCAGCCACTGCAGAGGGAGGCGTTTATTATGTTTATTACTAATCCTCTCTGTTAAGCACTAATAAGTAAACATCTCACTAACACGTTTTCCCTAAAATCTAGGGTGTTTAGTCAACTTACTACATGTGAAACAATTTCTCACTGCAACCATCACTCCAAAAGAAAGTGATAGTTGATTGCTCAAGACTTGTGGAGGCTACTGATCTGGCGTTCCTTTCCATCTGTTTCTCAGAATCCCAGCATGGTGGGGTTGGAAGGTTCCTCTGGAGATGCTCTGGTGCCACCCCCCTGCTCCAGCAGCTCCCCCAGAGCAGGGGGCCCAGCAGCGTGTCCAGGCCCCTTGGGAATCTCTGCAGACAAGGAGACTCCACAACCTCTCTGGGCAGCCTGGCACAGGCTCCAACACCCTCACAACAAACAACCACCTCCTCCTGCTCACATGCAACCTCCTGCCTTCCACTTGGTGCCCGCTGCCCCTTGGCCTGGCCCTGGGCACCACTCACAAGAGTCTGGCCCCAGCCTCTTGCCCCCACCCTTTAGCTCTTGATCAGCATTGATCAGATCCCCTCTGAGGCTTCTCTTGTGCAGCTCAGCAGCCCCAGGGCTCTCAGCCTGTTCTGGGCACAGAGATGCTCCAGGGCCCTCAGCATCTCCACAGCCTCCACTGGACTCTCTCCAGTAGCTCCTTGTCTCTGTGGCAAAGGGGAGCCCAGAACTGGATCCAATACTCCAGAGGTGGCCTCCCTAGGGCAGAGTGGAGGGGGAGGAGAACCTCCCTTGACCTGCTGGCCACATTTCTTCATGCACCCCAGGAGACCATTGGCCTTACCGGCCACAAGGTCCCATTGGTGGCTCATGATTAACTTCTTGTCCCCCAGCACTCCCAGGTCCTTCTCTGTGGAGCTGCTTCTCAGCAGGTCACCCCTGCCCTGGGCTGGTGCAGGGGGTTATTCCTCCCCAGGGGCAGGACCCTGCACTTGCCCTTGTTGAACCTCATGAGTTTCCACCCAACTCTCCAGCCTTTCCAGGTCTCACTGAATGGCAGCACAGCCTTTGGTGTATCAGCCACTCCCCCTGGGTTTGTACCATCAGCAAACAGGTCACACAGGACATAGACAAAGTTGGTCACCAGCCTCCTCTGCCTGTAAGGAAGAACCAACATCTTCCCATTCCCATCCTCAGCAGCACATCCTGGTAACCTGAATTCCCAGTACAAAGTATGACAGAGAGGACTATGATATTTTTTTCCTACCTGACAGTGACTTTCTAAAAAAAGAGAAAATTTGGACTTCGATGTATGTCAGGCACAATATGACTCATAAACTCTTATTGTCTTATTACCTCTTTATCATTTGATCAATATTATATATAGGAAATTTGTAAGGGATTAGATCCGTGTTTTTTATGGCTTCTTTGTGCTGTCCCAAACCAGTTGGTGTCAGGTGGGGGTCCACAGAGGTTGTCTTCTGATACATCACAAGGCAGTGAGCACCCTTGTGCATATTCATGAAGGGAAACATTAAAATGTCATTTATCAAATTATTAATTCAGAATGCTTGAAGATGTCTAAAACGGTTTCATCAACTGCAGGAGAAACACTCACTCAGAATTCCTCCAGAATACTGCTGCTTTCGTTGTCCTCCAGCTTGACTTAACCCTGAAGTGCAGGTTGACCTGAATTCAGCTCAGAGAAATGTCATTTTGACTTAGTCCAAGCAGGCATCACCCTGCCTGCTGCCCACATCCAGCCTGGAGACCTGGGTGGATGGCAGATTATGTAGGTCTCCACATGGAAGTGGTGCTTGAAAACAACCTCCTGTGAGTTCTAATTACAGGAGCTGCAGAGTGGTGGCAACCATGGATGTGGGCAGCAGGCTTGCTTGGTGTGGGACAACCTGCTGTTATTAAATGAGCAAAACCTGCCGCCTTGTCCACACGAGCAGTTGATGACCTCAGCTGAGTGTCCCAGGTCTCTTTCAGGTGGGAAAGGTGTGGCCCAGGCTGCCCAGGGAGGTGGTGGAGTCCCCATCCCTGGGGGGGTTCAACAAACGAGTAGATGTGGTGCTTTGGGACATGGTCTGGGGGTCAGGGAGGTGTTGGAGAAAGGTTGGACTTGATGATCCTGGAGGTGTTTTCCAGCCTAAATGATTCTATGAGATATCTCTGTGTTAGAGATGTCCCTGCTTATTGTAGGGGGGTTGGACTAGATGATCTTTGGAGGTCCTTTCTAACCCAAACCATTCTATGAGGTCTCCTGTGGCAGAATTACTTTTGTAGCAGTGAATTTACTAATATACAGAATAATCTCCTCTGAAGGCATCATGAATGTTGTATTTCCAATAAAACACATCCCTTGTCCCAGGAGACACAGCCACCAGGTTTTGCACGAAGTAACTGCTGGCAGTATTTTGTGATTATTCATTGTTTTCCACCTGGCTGTGAAAGACTGAATTAATTAAAGCCTCTCCACGTCCCCATGAAGTAAGTGTTACATTAATTAAAGCACGCACAGCCCTGGAAAGCCTGCCACACATCTGAGGCTGCAGCAGGAGAAAATGCAGGTCAGCTTTCTGTGCCTTAATGAACACAAACGAGGAGTGGATCTTCATGATGGGTTGTTAACATGCTCCAAGAGAAAGGCAGATAAATGATTTTTTATGGGCTCTGCTCCACAGTGTCACCTCCCATTGGAAATCCACACTGGTAAGAAGACACTCTGCTATAAAACTCAGAATAAAAGGGAAGAATATTGACTTTTACATCCATTCAGGCTTCTTTTTGGAGAAGATAGTCGGTCAGTCTTTCTTAATTTAAAAATCAAAATGATGCATGTCACAGAGAGCACAAATCTTACAAGAAGTTGTTATTTGTGTTTAAAATCGTGACTGTCTCAGAAACAGGTGGATTGATTATCTTTGGAGGCTAGCAGTTGAGGGTCAGGACAGACTAGGAGTGTTCCAGCACCATATAATCATCAAATCATTTAGGTTGCAAAAGACCTTTAAGATTATCCAATCCAACCATAACCCTGCTCTACCAAGACCTTTAAGATCATCCAGTCCAACCATAATCCTACTCTACCAAGACAGCTGCTAAACCATGTCCCTCAGCATCACATCTACACAGCTTTTAAATACATCCCACTCCTTGTGATCAGTGATAAAGAACATTATCTGTATTTATTCATATTGTGTTTTCCCTGAAGTTTTCAGGCCAGCTGAACAACCTGCCAAGGGATTTTTTCAGGAAGATGTTAGTCTATAGCACGTTCCATCTCTGATGTTTTGGGTCAGTAGTGTTACCCCCAGGTAGCATTACCACTAACCCAGGACATCAGAGATGGAAGATGCTATATCCTTAAAGCCCTTTGAAGTACAACGTTAGTAAGATCATACATCCAACCCATATTGCACCATGAGGAAAGGAAAAGCAAACAAAAAGGAGTGTTCCTGTGTCCTGTAGGTACTTTTGGGCTCATGGAAGACAGAATCATGGAAAGTATTGGGTGGCAAGGGACCTCCAAAGGTCATCTAGTCCAACCCCCCTACAAGAAGCAGGGACATCTCTACCTAGGGCAGGTTGCTCAGAGTCCCATCAAGCCTGATCTTGAATGTCTCCAGGGATGGGGCCTCAACATCTCTATGACTGCTCAATAGAGGAGGTATTTTCAGGGCACATGTACAAGTTTTTCACCATGAACAGTGAATTTAGAAGCACAGTCAATTTCCCATGAAGTCTGGCACAGGAGGTGGTGTCTCGTGCAGCAGCACATCAGTGGGGTACCACAACACAAGCCTGCATGAGACCTTTGGAAACATGGGTGGAAATGCAGGTGAGGGCAACGAAGCTGGTGAAGGGCCTGGAGAATAAATCTTATGAAGAGTGATTGAAGGAGCTGGGACTGTTTAGTTTGAGAAAGAGGAGGCTGAGGGAAGCCCTCACCCCTCTCTACGACTACCTGAAAGGACATTGTAGAGAGGGTGGTGCTGGTCTCTTCTCACAGGTAATTAGTGATAGAACAAGAGGGAATGGCTTCAAGCTGCAACAGGGTAGAGTGGTCAGACACTGAAATGGGCTGCCCAGAGAGGCGGTGGAGTCACCACCCCTGGAGGGGTTTAAGGGTCGTTTAGATGTGGTGTTGGGTGACATGGTTTAGGGGAGAAGTTTGTAGAGTAGGGTTGAGGGTTGGACTCGGTGATTCCAAGGGTCTTTTCCAATCTGAATGATTCTATGATAATTGGGGTGTCTTCACTGGCAGTACCCAGGCTGTGGGTGACCCACAGCACCTCAGCAGGGACCTGGGGAACCCAGCACCTCCCATCCCAGCATCCGTGTTGCTGGGAAGCAGCCTCTGAACTGGGATTCCCACAGACTTTCAGGGCTTTCAGGATTTCAGACATGCAGCAAAGGCTCATAAACCCCGGATGCTGCTCATCCAAGAGCTTTGCAGCTCCCTGGTGTAAATTGATTTCCAGACTTTCTCTAAAATTCTTCTGGTTGCTTTTTCTGTATGTACCAGCGAGCAGTTAAATGCCTCAAGGTCAAAATGATCTCTGCCCATCATTATGTAAACAGTGCACACCAGCCACCCTTCAAGAGTGCAAACCTACAAAAAATGAACATTTTAGTAGTTGCCTGTGATCCTCGCTTGTAGTTACTTGTACATATATTTTAAGTAAGATTGAATATTTTAAAAATCACTTTGTTTCACAGACTGTAGTCTCCACTTCAGGAACACATTATGCATCAAGTGATTTCCAGCAATATTAAATCATCCATTAGCCCTTTTGATTTATTTGGAAATGTTCACATTAACTTCATTACACAAAAATTAATTTTTCTGTGCACAATTAGCTCTTTGACCAGCTGTTGTCACTGGTTCTTTGAGAAAAACACATGAAAAGAGCTCATTCTGAAACAGAAATCATTAAACCTCATTTGTGATTTCCCAGCAGTGACTGGGTTTCTCATGGGATGAGAACAGGATTTTCTTCAAGGATGAAGAAAAAATAACCGAGAGAAAAGCACATTTGTCATGAGCAAGAAATAAATGAAATGTCTTTTGAAAAAATGTCTTTAAATATCTACGTAGTTTAAGGAAGCAGGAAAATGTCCAAGTGCTGCTTAGATGGATTTTACTTCTATACTTTTCACCATAATATTCCCTCAAGTGTTCTGGCACTTTAAACTTCTTAAATCTGCCACTCAGAGTTAAAATGTGGCATGACAGACTGTGGGACTGAACCCGACAGAATTTCTGGTTTCTCTTGAAATGAAAAGGCAAAGACAACCCTGAAAAAAAGCAAACAAGTCAAAGAAGAGTGAACGAGAGAGATGAAATCACGCCCAGAAAGGAATAAACAGAAAAGAAAAGCAGAGAGTAATCACAGTGCTCGAGAGGATCCGTGGGAGTGAAGCAATGGGAAAGGTACGTGGGCAGTGGGAGCACTTGGGATGTGGAGAAGAACAGAGCATCACAGGAGGAATTTGGGTGTCAGGGGATGCTCAGCTCCTGTATTTTGGGATGTTGTTGGAAGAGCATGTCACGCTGTGAGACAGAGCTACAGCCCAACACAAACACCCCTGAATGCTTGTTCTACCCCACGTCTGCCCACGATGGCCCCAAGGAAGAGAAACACATGCTCACCGTGATGCTCCACGGGGGCTGGCAGAAGGAACAGCCCCTCAGGGGAGTCTCTCATCCTGCAACTACTCGACCTACAAAAGCAGAGAGGGCAGCACCACATTGACCTTGAAAGAGCAAATTCTTCGCGTGCAAACCATAAGGAGTGGAAAATCTGTTATGTAAAACAGCAATTTCTTGTTTCCTTGTAAAGTCCATGAAAGAACGGGTGCTGAGGAGGCTTCTTGTAGCACTACCAAACCTGGTTGGTCCTAGAAGAGAGGATTCGTGCTGGTTAAGGACTTGTCAGTGTTAGGTTAATGGCTGGATTCGATGATCATGGAATCGTAGAATTATTTAGATTGGAAAATACTTCTAGGATCATCAAGTCCAACCTCCATCTTAACACATCTACTTGCATTTTGAACCCCTCCAGGGATGGTGACTCCAGCACCTCCCTGGGCAGCCTGGGCCAGGGCCTGACCACCCTGTCAGTAAAGAACTTCTTCCTAATGTCCAATCTAAACCTCCCCTGGTGCAACTTGAGGCCATCACCTCTTGTCCTGTTGTTAGTTCCTTGGGAGAAGAGCCCAACCCCAGCCTCAGCACAACCTCCTTTTAGGCAGTTGTAGAGAGCAATGAGGTCTCCTCTCAGCCTCCTCTTCTCCCAGCTAAACTATCCCAGTTCCCTCAGGTGCTCGTCATAAGATGTATTCTCCAGACCTCTCACCAGCCTCATTGCCCTTCTCTGCCCCTCAATGTCCTTCTTATTCTGTCGTGCCCAAAACTGTACCCAGTGCTCAAGGTGCAGTCCCACGAGTGCTGAGTCCAGGGCACAATCACCTCCCAGTTTCTGATCTTAAAGGTCTTTTCCAATCTAGGCAATTCTGTGATTCTGTAATTCTGTTTTCTAAATGCAAGCTGCTTTGGATTTTTAAATCATTACAAAGTCCAGCCATAAGTAGCTGGTACAATTTGGGGTGGCCCTTTCAAGGGAAAGGTGTGGAGCACATTTCTGCTCCTTGACTCTCTTCAAAACTGCTCCTCCTTCAGCAGAAAACATGCCACAAATTTGGGGAAACAAGGACAAGCCCTTCCCAGCTCTGGGTTTTCCCTGGGCTTGCATAAATATACACACCCATACAGGTATAATTTCACACATTTAGCAGAAAAAAAAGTTCCTTTATATAAATTAAAAATAATATGCTATTTAACCACATCCAAGAGGCAGTTCTTTGCCTCAAAATGAAGGTTAATTTTTTTCACTTGAGAATATTCCCATTACAGATGACAGCCACTCAGACTACTGCACCAAGCAGATCATCTTGCACAGATATACTTTTTTTCCTCCTAACTCCTTGTTTTCAGCTACTCTACTTTTCCTAAATGTCTGCTTTTCCAACTGAAGTTCTCTGATCATAACTTTCTGGGCAAAAGGGATTTCTTGAAATTTATTTGATCGAAATAAGAACGCTCTTCTGCAAAGCAGCAGACAAGGGTTGGGAATACTTACTCTGATGATGAATAACTGGTAAATTTTCTTTCAATAGCAAAATGACTTTAAGTTCTGCAGGAAATTAGTTTACCTGAATTCAATTACAAGGCTGCTGTCAGATTAGAGGGACAACTCCACTCCTCTTCTTTGACTACCCCCAACTTCTTCAGGATTATGTCCCCAGGACCAGGTGAACAAGTGAAATCCTCTGGCATCTCCTTATGATCTTCTAGTGAACATGCTATAAACCTGAAATCCAAATTATCACTCATTTTCAGTACTGCTCAGCTGCATTTCGTACAGCAGAAACCTCAGCAGTATGAGAGGACTCTTTGCATCTTCTCTACTTTTGCTGGAAACAGATTATAAGAAAATATAATGGAAAATTAGATTTATTTTTGTTTTTAATTTGCAATGCATCAGCTGTACAGAGATAGAGATAAACAGAGAAATCACACTGGCTCCCGAAGACAGCACAAATTCTGAAGCTGTGAAGTAAGAAATTGTTTTCTATTTGTATATGGTGTTGTTAAATACTTAAAATTGATAAGGGAAATGTCAGACTGAGCTACCTCTATTAATTCCATCACCTTACAGGAACATCTATTCACTTTCCACAAATTAACCATGAGTTGCCCCAGCTGCACATGCTCCAGTGATACACCCACGACTCATCAGCCCAGCTCTGTGATGCTTCACAATTCAACAGATGTGACCAGGCCAGAAACTTTCAGCAATGCCCGAGTCCTGCTTTCATAGAATCATTGAATCATTTAGGCTGGAGAAGACCGTTAAGCTCATCGAGTCCAACCCTTAACCCACCCCTGCCAGGGCACCACTAACCCCTGTCCCTCAGCACCACATCTCCACACCTTGGAAACCCCTCCAGGGATGGGGACTCCACCCCTGCCCTGCCCAGCCTGGCACAGCCCACAACAGCCCTGACCAACAACAAATTGTTCCTCAGCTCCAACATCAACCTCCCCTGGGGAAACTTGAGGCCGGTTCCTCTTGTCCTGTCCCTTGTTTCTTGGGAGAAGAGCCCGACCCCACCTGGCTCCAACCTCCTGTCAGGGAGTTGTGCAGAGCCAGGTCTCCCCTGAGCCTCCTTTTCTTCAGACTAAACATCCCCAAGTCCCTCAGCCACTCCTTATAAGGCTTCTTTTCTAGGTTTTACAGTATTTCCTGGTGTATAAAATTGTCCAGCCACAAGTTAAGAGGTTTTTCAGCTTCCTTTTCAGACAGGGTCTGTTTTACATCTACTCAGAGATGTTAAAATCTCACTCTTAACAGCACGTGACAAACCCATAGTAATTACAGCAGTTGCTTAAACATAAAGACAATTACTTGGTTTTGTCTTTTATTGGTGCCTTCTTGTATTAGAGAAGTTCACCCTGACAATGAGCCCTCTGTGATCAGCAATGAGCAGGAAGAAAGGTAAGCTGTAGTTCTAATAACACAAGGAAAACTGGTGCTCAATATTAGCAGGTACACTTATTCTTGATTGCATAAGACAAAATCCTGGGTTAACAACCACACATTGGAAAGGATTTGCCCGTGGTTACCTGCATGTTATGAAACAAGCCTAGATGAATGGGTACATACCCAGGGCTCCACATGCAACATGATGGACACACCTTGCACATTAGAATACTTGGGTTTCACAAAGCTTGTAGGTAGCTTCCATGTCACTGATCAGCCTCCTGAAAAACTCTGTGTGGTTGAAAAATCCCAACAGTTTAATCTCAGCGACTTGGTAACAAGAGTTTGAAAATAATATATTCAGATTACAGTTTCTTGCATGAGCAGGGGAGATTAGTTTGTAGTATGAGGTTGCTACAGATTGAAAGGACTAAAGTTAGTTTTATGCTGCTGATAAAATTATTTCCTCCATCATAAGGACACTCGTTCTTTCCACTCGTTAGAAGAGATACTAAATACAAAATCATTTTAACATTCAGAGGTACTAAATACTTACAAATGAAATTTGAGGTGAACTGTACACAGAATCAATCCCCATCTGATAAACAGATGGCTAATTGGATTAATAATGGACTATGAGTCTCCCATTTACCCTGAGAAGTCCTCCTCAATGGGTGGGAGCTCAAAGAGGGTGATATTCCCACTGCTGCTGTAGTAGCAGTTCTGTTGCTCAACAGTGGCTTCATTTTCCAGAGCTCTCAGAATGGCACTTTTTGGGTCAGTTTCTCACCGTGGTTTGCATTTTTGGGAGTTTACACAAGCAAATAATTGCACATGCAAACACAAGCTGGTAGACATCCAACTGAGATTAGCAATGCTCAGTTCAAAATATAAAATACAATAAATCCTATATATTTATACATGTATTTAGAAGTTTGCACATGGAAGCAGGTAATTAGGTAACAAGTTACATCTGTCATTTTAAAAATCCAAATGCCAAAGAGCACCCGGAAGACATGACACTGCACTCACAGCTCTGAAAATCTGTCTGTGGATGAACATAAAATTCACCATCTGGCTTCTGCACTGTGGATGCCTCTGTGAACCCTCAGAAATGGGTTTTGCCTGGGATTCTGCAGGATCCTGTGCACCAGATGGACCTTCTGCTGAACTTGGCTCTCACGTAGCTGGACAAGAATTATGATGCATTTTGTCAGTGTTGTAAAATGTTTATCATTAGAGGTAACTCGAGCTTACCTTTGAAGTTTGCTACAGCTTCTTGATATGCAGAGATTCTTCTCTCCCTGTCATGCAACTTGAACAAATGCCTCCATGAACTTTGAGAAAGTTGACATCAGAGAATACACAGGGAAAGCAACTGCACAAATCAAACCCATAAACACTGAATTTGTTATGAGCTTCATATTGAAGCTTACAATTAATCATTAATCAAAGTTGTTAAGGAAAACAAGGTCAAAATTGTATTGGTCACTATTTTATACCAAGGAAATACCTATTATTTTTCATGTGTCTTTGTCCACTGAAAGTATACTGAGAGTATAGTGAGTTGGTCTGAAGTATTTGGTCTGAATTAGACGTTGGGAATACAGACATCACCTGAAGGAAAAATCTAACAATGTAGTTGGAAAATAGAGTTGCTCCAGCAGGACAGCAAAGTCTTTGCTTTCCAGGAGTCTTGGTGACCACAGGGAACCACTTCCTTGCTGTTGTTGTCTATTGTGGTTTCTCTTTATCAGAAATGACACCTGGCATTTCACACTGGCTATTTTATGATGCCTACAGATGCAGGCACTAGTAGTTAGGTGTTTAATTACCTACCTGCACAAGTGCATCTGTCAGGGCATAGGGCACAAGTGTGGTGAGGAGCAGCTGAGGGATCTGGGGGTGTTGAACCTGGAGAAAAGGAGGCTCAGGGGAGAATCACAGAATGTTAGTGGTTGCAAGGGACCTCGAAAGATTATCTAGTCCGACCCCTCTGCTAGAGTAGGATCATCTAAAGCAGGTCACACAGGAACACGTCCAGGTGGGTTTTGACTGTCTCCAGAGAAGAGACCTTCTGGCTCTCCTCAACTCCCTGCAAGGAGGTTGGAGCCAGGTGGGGTCGGGCTCTTCTCCCAAGGAACAAGTCACAGGACAAGAGGAACCAGCCTCTAGTTGCCCCAGGGGAGGTTGAGGTTGGCCATGAGGAACAAGTTCTTCCTGGCAAGGGGCAAGGGTTGTGAAGGGCTGGTCCAGGCTGGGCAGGGCAGTGGTGGAGTCCCCATCCCTGGAGGGGTTTCCAAGGCGTGGAGATGTGGTGCTGAGGGACAGGGGTTAGTGGTGCCCTGGCAGGGATGGGTTAAGGGTTGGACTCGATCATCTTAAATGTCTCTTCCAACCAAAATGTTTCTATGATTTTATGATTCTCTAGTCTATGAGGGCAGGAGATAGGCCCAAAGCTATTTCTCCTTTTATCCTCCCAAACTCACTGGTTCTGCGGTAACAAGGTCACAGGGCATCAGTGAATGTGACAGTCATAAAGATTTAGATGGTAGAAACAGTTCTTCCTGCCCCCTTTCCCAGATGTGCTTTAAGTTTGGATTAATGCAGTCAGAAGGGAGATGGATGATGGATGCAGACCCAAGAGGAGCAGCAGATGGCCACCTTGTTTCTCCAGCATGCAGGTGATCAGTAGCTCAGAAAGGTGCAAAGAACAAGGAGAGCAGAAAAATAAGGTAAACTCAAGAAACTGTGCTCAAGCAGAGGCTCTGTAGCTGAGGGGATGGGAAATATGAGAGTGGCATCAGTAACTTCTGACAAGGTGGCAGTTGTCTCGGGAGCCAGAACAAAATAAAAATTAAAAAAAAAAGGGAAGAAAATAAAAGAGAAGTTCATAGTAGTGAATACCCAGTTGAATAAACTAGTAATGACAGCTACATGATGGGTTCTAGTACTGGGGAGGACGCTGGAGATAAAAGATCAGCTATAAACATAGTAATAGCACCAGAGCATCAGAGACAAATATTGGAACTTCAGGGCTGTGATGAAAATATTATTACTTTAAGACTGTTACAAGGGGCCAAGAGCAAATTGTCTGCACCGTGGCTTGAAACATGGGTTCACAAAGCCTGGAAGGTGGCAGTCAAATAAAATTGCAGGACAAAAACTTTATTAGGTTATATTAAATTAGAGCACTGTTACACAGTTACAGAAATCTCTTCTGATTCTCAGCGCTGTCAGAAAATTGAAGAAAATAAGCACAGGGAGAGCCAAATTGAAGAAAATAAGCACAGGGAGAGACAAATATTCTTTGATTTGGGTAACATGATAGGTAGTTATAAGAAAAAGGCTGAATTTACAGACAACCAAGGTACTAAAACTCTCAGTTAAAATTAAGAACCAAAACATTTTTTAACTTCATACCAGATAGCTTTCCATGTCCTTAGACATTAAAACAGCTTAAAAAATACGACCCAGAGGAAAAATCAGGCAGCTGCATACAACCAGATTTATAGTTTGTACAGGCAGTGTGGAATAGCTACTAAATTCACTCCCAATCCAAGAAATTAAAAGCTTGACAACAGCCATAGAAATGCAGAAAACAGAAGTTTTGCAAAGGAATGGGAAAAAAGTTACGCAGGACACTGATCACTGCATTAGGAAACCCTGGGTAGCCTCAAGGAAAGGGTAAAGTGGTTCATGAAAAAACAGCAATTAAGTATTTTGGGAAACGCAGAGCGGGTGGATAGATAAGCAAGGAAGGTCCAGGATGTTGAATCATAATCTGTTCAGCCTGAAATTCAGCAAAGAGAGGTATTTGAGCCCAAACAAAAAGGACAAACAGGCATAGCACTGAACTCATTAAAATAATTTAAGAAGGCCAGACAGACGTGTGTTTGGGATTGACACAACTGTATCTTAAACCAGTTCTCCAGAAGTCCAGCAGTCTAGGATCTGGAGAACAAGGAGAGTATAGAGAACAAGTCTTCTGAGGAGGAGCAGCTGAGGGAGCTGGGGGGGTTGAGGCTGGAGCAAAGGAGGCTCAGGGGAGACCTTCTGGCTCTGCACAACTCCCTGACAGGAGGTTGGTTTGAGGGACATTGGTGCCAGTCTCTTCTCCCAAGGAACAAGTGACAGGACAAGAGGAACCGGCCTCAAGTTTCCCCAGGGGAGGTTGAGGTTGGAGCTGAGGAACAATTTGTTGTTGGTCAGGGCTGTGAAGGGCTGTGCCAGGCTGGGCAGGGCAGTGGTGGAGTCCCCATCCCTGGAGGGGTTTCCAAGGTGTGGAGATGTGGTGCTGAGGGACAGGGGTTAGTGGTGCCCTGGCAGGGATGGGGGAACGGTTGGACTCGATCTTAAAGGTCTTTTCCAATGAAAATAATTCTATGATTCTACATTCAAGAATTTTTACTTAATTACTTATTACTTATTTACTTATCACTTAAAATTCACTACTTGACTGGACTTACATAAAGCCTAATACAAGACCAAACAAAAAGCTCCAAAGACAGAAAACCTGATATATTTACCTTCTGTACCTGAAATCACTACGGTCTATGGAAGAATCTATTCAGGCACTGACAGCCTGTACAATACACAGACGCAAGTCACACATTTAAAGCCAGAAATAATATGAGTTTATATAGATTGTTTCCTTTATTATTAATACTTCCAGAATAGAAGGGTGCCAAAGAAGCTATTTGTATGAGAAATTATAATTAAAGGAGCGTGACATTTTGGTGATTGAAATAACAGAAGACAGCATGATTCAGATTATAGATATCCCTATTTATATGCAAGCTCCAAATGACTCCCCAGTCAGCTTTTTCCTTTCCCACTCCTCCTAATGCTGGTGCTAGGACGGAGGAGGAGATGGAGGAGACCAAATGAGTCCTCTGCAGTCTCTCATCTCCACTGGAATGGAAATTGCTCATTGTGTCGCAGGACGCCGGTGGCGTTTGTGGAAACAGGAGGTGGTGCTAAATGTGAGCAATGCTAATGTGAAAGGAAAATCATAATACTTACATCCTCTTGGGATATTGAGAGCTGACAAAACAAGGAGGTGGCTGGGAGGAGAGGCGAATTTAAGCAGAGATGACCCGTGAATAAGTAGAAGTTTAAGAGACAAAAAAAATCATTTGTTCAATGATGGTTGAACAAATAGCTCTAGATTTGTTTAATGGCAGCTGAAACAGGTGAAGTGTATTGACTGTAAAGATCAGTAATTGTTCTGGGTACTGCAGTATTTAGACTCTCATGTATGATGCATATAGACAGTTCCCCATATAAGTCTACACGATCAACAGGAGACACCTGAAAGAACCACATAGGAATGGAAAAAAGGGCTCACCACTGGTGATGCTTCAACAGAGACCTGAAAGCTGTCAAAGAAAACTGTCAGGAAGATTCACTCTTGGGCATCTGAGCTGCTTAACATCCAGACAAACCTACAGATGCTTTTTTGACCGAAGGGTAGAAATACAGATCAGTGGCAAAGAGTAAAGCTGCTATAGGATGATTTAAGAGGCACTGTGCTAAGGTGGCTAAGGAGTCAGGCTGGATCTGAAGGATGAGATGCTTAGCAACAGAAGATGCTATAATAAGATGAATATGGAAAGTATCTGCAGTTTTAAAACACATTTTTTTACTTCTTCTTGTTTCTAATGCTAAAATAAATGATGTTCTTGCTCTAAGTGGACTGTCAGCTCAGTGGCTAGGTGGTGTGTAAAGGAAGGAAATAAGGAAGACTGAATTTAATACCTGGAGAAAAACAGGAGTTATGGAGACACAGGTCCCAGACTAAGAGAGAATAAAGAAATTTCCCTGAAAACTATGCAAAAACCTGAAAGCAATCCCCTTAGAAAGAGCTTTCAGAGGGACTGAAGGGAAGAAGCTACAGCTGGCCCAGTAACCCTGGCAGATACTGAAGGAAACACCAAAACCTATCCTAAGGAAAATGTTTGAGGAGCAGTGGAAGCATTTTAAGGTTTGCCCATTGATCTAATGCAATATAAACCTGGAATTTTGTAATGATATTAAACCGCTTGGGTCAATCTTTAGAAGTCAAACTTCAGAAGTCAACAAGACTTTTAGTACTGAATCATAAGCACTGATGGATTTTGCAATAGAGGAATAAACAAACCCAGTCTGAAGTTGAGATGAATCACAGAGCAGAAAAGAACAATCGATACACAAATCTTGTTGTGCAAGAACACTTGTCATGCTAGCAACAAAGATTAGACTGGTAGAAGAAGCCAAAATACTGAATACTACCAACTCCTGAAGACCCTAAAAGCATTTAAGGATATAAATTTTTTTACAGACACCTGTTTGCATTATAAAACCACCACAGATACAACATAAAATAGGCCAAGGGTAGTTTGAAATGTTTTATCAAATGTAGACTTGTCAATGTTTACACATATTAACTTGGGAAATACTGAAGATGTCATAAACAAAGTTTAGAATAAGACTGAAGCATTATAAAATGCCTAAATTAGTATTAAAATTTAGCAGTAACCTTATTGTAATTTAGTACTAATGTTAACGATGACAAAGTGAGACAGAACCCACTTAAAGAAAACCAGATATATATTGAGTGGTGCAGATATGAAGGGGAAAAATACCTGCAAGCATCAGAGGGAGCGTGATGTCTTGATGCTGTGGCTCTAGCAGGGGTAGGTGCTGCTTCTCAGTTGCGAGTGTCCTGCTGGATTTTCCACCATTGAGTGTAGGCTGGTTTATGGTATGACTACATGGTTTGGAGCACTGCAGGTGGCTTCCAATAAGCTGATGCTGTGACTTTGTACCCACCTGTGACTCTGCTTTTCCCTCCCTTTAGTCCCAGCAGCTGCATGAGACCTTCAAGCACATGTTGTTAGAGGAACCATGTCAAGCATCAACACAAATCATTAAACAAATGGCTAAGGAGCATTGGCAGAATGCTAGAATCACAGAATTGCCTCGATTGGAAAAGACCTTTAAGATTTAAGATGATCAGAGGGCTGGAACCCCTCTCCTATGAAGACAGGCTGAGACAGTTGGGCTTGTTCAGCCTGGAGAAGAGAAGGCTTAGGGGAGACTTTATTGCAGCCTTCCAGTATCTGAAGGGGGCCCACAAGAAAGCTGGGGAGGGACTTTTCACAAAGGCCTGTGGTGATAGGATGAGGGATGATGACTTTAAACTGGAAAAGGGGAGATTTCGATTAGAAATTAGAAGGAAATTTTTCACTGTGAGGGTGGTGAGACCCTGGCACAGGTTGCCCAGGGAAGCTGTGGATGCTCCATCCCTGGAGGTGTTCAAGGCCAGGTTGGATGGGGCTGTGAGCAACCTGCTCTAGTGGGAGGTGTCCCTGTCATGGCAGGGGGGTTGGAACTGGATGGTCTTTGAGGTCCCTTCCAACCCAAACCACTCTATGACTCTATGATTATCAAGTCAAATCACAGCAATTTGGTTAAAATCTTAGAGACAAAGATGTACACAAAACCAATGGAAATCAATCTCGAGCAAATTGGCTCAAGTTCTAGCAACAGTGCATCCCATAATCTCCATGGTGCTCTGCTAATGAACAGTCTCACTGTAGGAACACACTCTGAACCCTGCACCATCCCCGATTAATGGCAGAATCTGTATTGTCATTGCTGCACCCAACAAACTCAATAGCTGGTTAAAAATACTCAAAAGCTGCACGATGAAGCATTTTGCTCGAGATTGGCTTTGCAGGATGCTATGTTTTGCCAAATTAGAAGAGCCATATGTGGTAGAAGCATAATTATCTGTATAAAATCCAAGAAGAAATGTACTCATTACTGTGTACGTGTGGATGAAGACAGGACTTGTAGCACTGCCTATAGCTAAGGTTGCCTGAAGCTTCAAATCAGATGACATGCTTTCAAGATACTTGAAATCTCAAAGCTCTGAGCTATTCTTCTTGCAATGATCTGTGCTGGGTTTCTGTCTCATGCTGGATCCCAATTGGAAAGTTTCAGGCAAAAATATATCAGCCATGGGCAAGAAGTGTTAAAGAACATGTGGTTGTCTGGATAATACAAAACTTCTTACAATAAGCTGGGGAGAAGCTTCCTGAGGTATCGCTTATCATGACAAGACCTGAAAATCATCAGTGGGTTGCTCATGTCCCATTGTTATAGTGTGGTGGTGGGGAAACCAAGGAAAAAAAACCACCCAAGGCTGTACTTAAAAATTGCATTATAGACAAAATCTTTGCTGTTTGGGTCAGATGAAAAAAAGAGACACAAATTCATAATAATTTATACTGAAGAAGCATTGAGAAAGTATAGGACAAAATGACAGCAGTGAACACATGGAAATGGTGTTAAAATGTGGGTCCAGGCTGAGAAGACCAAAATTGTGTTCAGCCTTTGAGCCCAAGGCCATCTTCAAACAAATATGGCTCCATGGTTGCCTGGTATGTATCTCAAAATATTCCCAGATCTGCTGTATTCCAGATTCTGAATGATGGCAGAAAGAAGAGAGTATCAAAAGGAAGCATTAATTAAAAAATTAGGTGTATTTCCAAATAAAAATACATACAGATAATGACCTAAATATCAGAAGCTACAAGCATTTTTTTTTTTTTTTCAGGAAATAACCAAAACCAAACTGAGATAGGTATTTGATCTAAACTACCAGAGAAAACTGGGGCTTTGGGTCAGTCTGAAAGAGTGTTAGAAAACAAGTATTTTAAAAAGCACAGTGCTTAGCACTGAGTCATACATTTGTTTTATCCGTTTAAATTGAACTAATTAGAGTAATGACATATGTGGATAGATCAAATACAGTTCTGAGGAGATTGATAGTTGTTTCCTCAGAAAATGTGCTTCCTTTTTGACATGTATAATTGATATGTTGGGAATTTAAAAAAAATGTATCTACTATGAATCTCCTTATTTTCATGTTTCAAATACCAGATCATTCTTTTTTTTTTACTTTGTTCAGGTTTTATGTTCTGTTTTATTTACAAAACATTGGAGAAATAAGGTACAAAAGAATGTTTTCACATAACATTTTGTATTTTAAAAGTGCCATTCCCACTTGTACAGGTCTTATATCCATATTCTTGATAAATGTTGAGATTTCCACTTGAATGGAATAGCACCATCCCTGGAGGGGTTTCCAAGGTGTGGAGATGTGGTGCTGAGGGACAGGGGTTAGTGGTGCCCTGGCAGGGATGGGGGAATGGTTGGACTTGATGAGCTTAAAGGTCTCTTCCAGCCAAAATAATTCTATAATTTTATGATTCTATGAATGTTGCATGAAGTCTTGCTGTGATCTTCCTGCCAGGTTTGGCTTCAACTTTAATAAACAAACATAGCTCAGAGAATTCAATGTGCAGAATGACTCATTTTACCATAAAACTGTTCACGGTGGATTGATTTGACTGAATTCTAGAACAAGCCCACTCTGCCCGTTTCAGTGTGGCCATATAGTGCCTTCTGGTCCCAGATCCCCCAGGACAAGTGTTCCTGCAACTAAACAGCCTAAGCTCCTTTGACCTTTTTTCTTTTACAAGCCAATCTACTTTCTGGTTGGATAAAATGGAAACTAATCAGACAGATTTGGAGATGGTGATGCAATGACACAATTTTCAAGTAAGGAAAGCTTATGCTGCCTTTTGTAGAGAAAGATTCAGCAGTCCTGCTGCTGCATTAGTTGGGACCACTCAACACAAGGGTCATAAAAATGCAGCAGAAGCTGGGCTGGAAAGACCAATCTGTGGCCTGTGTCCTCTTCTCCTGGACCAACAGCTTCCATGTAGTATTGTACCTATGAGGTTAGTTGCAATGGTGAATAGATCCACACAAATAACAAATTTCTGGTCTTTTTTTTTTGGATGGGAAAGTGTGACCACCACTGAAAGTCACTGTGATTTAAAGATCTGAGAGTGGTTCAGTTCTTTCTCAAATAAGAAATTCTTCTGTGTTCTTCCTATACCTAATGGCTTTGTGAAGAGTATTCACTTTTCCATAACTTTAATAGCAATTACTCTTTATCTGAAAAGCTGCTTATTTTGAAGCTGTTTCAACTGTAATGTGAAAATAAAGAGTAAAACACAAGGCAGATACCTATGTTGAAATCCTTTAGATAGCCTTTGCCACTCTACCCAGTACAGATGAAGAACCAACTTCATCTTTTCTTTTACTCTGATTCCTGCTCATCAAGTAAATCCATTATTTACAAGAAAAACTTCTAAAAGTTTTCAGCACATTTCTTCTTTGATTCAAAGATGACATCTCAGAAAATGAGGCACATAAGCTTCCTCCAGGCCATGATCCATTTGAGTTTTGCTTTCTGATGCTTTTGCTTTTCGTGTTAGAAGCTGATTGTTTGTATTCACTTCCAGGGATCAAACTAGGTTGACTATCTATGCTTTTCTATCTTAAATTATTATTATTTTTTTTTACTATGACTGTGTTTGGCTTTTTCTGACAGGACCAAAATAATCTCCAGTGGTTCAGAGGTTATTTTGGCTATTTTCTCAAATATTGTAGATTGAATCTGGAAGGCCCTAGAGATTTGAAACCACCCATTTTATCTCGGTACTTTTAATTTGTATTCTTCCTCTTCTACTCAGTAGAAGTTGTATTGTCTGATGCCAGGTGGCAAACTTTCTGGAGAATGGTGAATCAGAATGCAGGTGGCCAAATCCTCAACGGTTGAAAGAAGCAACATTTGAAATGAAACCCACAAGGTAAACTGGAGAAATGTATGGCTTACTGTATGCAAGAAGTATTTATTTTGGTTCAGGTTGTTTCAGGAATGTGGAAACCTGTCCTGAAACCATAGTACCATAAAATGGTTTGGGTTGGAAGGGACCTTTCAAGGTCATCTAGTCCAACCCCCTGCAGTGAGCAGGGACATCTGCAACTATCTCAGGTTGCTCAGAGCCCCAAACAACCTCCCCTGCAATGGTGCCAGGGATGGGGCAGCCACCACCTCTCTGGGCAACCTGGCACAGGCTCTCACCACCCTCAGTGTAGAAAAATTCCTTTCTTCTCTGCAGTCTAAATCTCCCTTTTTTAGTTTCAAACCATCACCCCTTGTCCTGTCCCAACAGGCCCTGATCAAAAGTCCATCCCCATCTTTCTGACAGGCCCCTTGAAGCACTGAAAGGCCACCAGGTCTCCGTGGAGCCTTCTCCTCTCCAGGCTGACCAAGCCCAACTCTCCCAGCCTGGCCTCCCAGCAGAGGCTTCCAGCCCTCCCACCATTGCTGGGGCCTCCTCTGGCCCCGCTCCACCAGCTCCATGGCTCTGCTGTGCTGAGGACTCCAGAGCTGGCCCCAGCACTGCCGGGGGGGTCTCTCCAGAGCGGAGCAGACGGGCAGGATCCCCTCCCTGCCCTGGGGATCAGCTCAGGAGGACACTGGCTGCTGGGGCCGGCTCAGCTCCAGCTCCTCACCCCCAGATTCTTCTTCTCAGGGGTCTCTCCAGCCCTTCACCCCCAGCCTGGGCTGACACTGGGGGTTGTCCTGGCCCAGGTGCAGGACCTTGCACTTGGCCTTGTTGAACTTCATGATCACATGTGGGCCCACTTCTGCAGCTTGCCCAGGTAACTTTAGACAGTGTTGAGCATCCAAAAACGCAGTGATGGGACCACTACTCCTATGATTAGAAGATAACATAATTATTTACACTCCTAAGAAAATATGAGACAGGCGAGATGAGTTTTTCCTCCCTCAAGGAATCTCCTTGGGCTACGCATTTTCCTCTACATCTGTCAAAGCAGGGTCAGATCTGCTCACAGACACACACCTTCGGTACCGGCGTTTCCTGCAGCGCTCCCTGTACCTGCATGAGCCGCCTCAACCTCCCCTCCACAAGGTCACCCCGGGCCGGGGCCGGTGCTTGCCCGGCTTCCAGCAGCCCCGCTGGGAGCTGTGTCCCCTCCCCACCTTCCCCCAAAACTCCGGGTGACTCCCGGCTCCGGGGAAACTGCAGCATCACAGCGCTCCCGGCATCACTGGCCTCCGGGCGCGGTGGCAGCCGCCGGCTGCACCATGTCACCAAGCCCAAAAAAAAAAAAAAAAAGAAAAAGAAATAAAATAAAAAAGTGGGGATGGGGGCAGGATAAGCCCGCTCCAGGTTGCCCTTGCACAACATACCTATAATATATAAGTGGGCGGCCGCTCTGCGCCCCTCTATTAACTTCTCCGCGGGGCTCCGCGGCCACCGGGGACCGCCCGGGGCTGGGTGGGGGGCTCAGGGCGGAAAACTCTCCGCCTGGCAGGGCCGCCAAGGAGCCTGGGGAGAGAGGGGGGGCTTCGTCCTTCCGTTAAGTCCCCGGCGCGGCTCCCTCCCGGCGCGGAGCGGGGGGCGGCGCGGCGGAGGAGCCCCGGCAGCGGGCGCCGCTCCGGCCCGCCCCGCACGGAGGGAAGGCGGCAGGCTCCGGCGGACTCCGCTGTTCTTGCTGCCGCAGCAGCGACGGGAGGAGGAGGAGGAGGATGGAGCCCGGCAAGGAGCAGCGGGCGGCCGCGGGGGAGAAGCCCGGCGAGCCCGAGCCGGCCGTGTCCTTCCAGGCCCGGCTGTGGAAGAACCTGCAGCTGGGGGGCAAGGGCCGGAGCGGCGGCGGCGGACGGACGGGCACCGAGCGCCGCACTGCAGAGCCCCCCGCCCCGCCACCACCGGCCACCGGCAAGGGGGACCTACCGCCCGGCGCCAAGTGGAGCGGCTTCAAGCGGCGGAAGCAAGTGCTGGACCGCGTCTTCTCGTCCTCCCAGCCCAACCTCTGCTGCTCGGCCGCCGAGCCGCTGGAGCCGGGCGGCGAGTCCGGCTCCGCCCTGCGCCGCCTGCGAGAGCACCTGCTGCCCCAGGGCAAGGGGCCGCCGCCCGGCCGTCGCGAAGACCCCGCTGCCGGCGATGAGGGGCCCAAGGGCGGGAAGGAGGGGCGGCGGCCCGGGGCGCACCTGTCCCACCAGAAGAGCTCGTCGCTGCCCAGCACCGCCTGCCTGGAGCAGCTGCTGCAGGGCTCGCCCACCGCCGGCAGGAGGAAGGAGCCGCGGGCGGAGGAGGGCGACGGCAGCGCGGTGAGTGTCGCCCCCCGCCGCTCCCCGCGGGGTTGCGCTGGCGGGCAGCGCCGGCGGCCCGGGGACGGAGGAGACGCGGGAAGGGGGCCCCCGGGGAGGGGAGGTGAGGCGAGGCGGGAACGTGTCCCTCAGGGAGAGGAGCCAGGAGAGCGGCTGCTGGGGAATGAAGGTGAGGAAAGGTGAAGGGAGAGGACAGGAGGGGAGGCGGGAAGGGAGGTGAGGCAGGGAGAACCGCTGCTGGAGGAGAGGAGAGGAGAGGACACGAGGTGGGAAGGTGGCGGCTGGGGAAGGGAGGTTAGCGAAGGTGAGGTGAGGCGACGGGCAGCGAGGCGGGAACGTGTGCCCCAGGGAGAGGAGATGGGAGAGCGGCCGATGGGGAAGGGAGGTGAGGGAAGGTGAGGGGAGAGGACAGGCGGTGAGGCGGGAGAGCGGCTGCTGGGGAAGGGAGAGGACAGGAGGTGAGGCTGGGGAATGGAGGTGAGGGGAGGTGACAGGAGGCAAGGCGGGAAGGTGAGCCCCGGGGATGGAAGGCGGGAGGGTGGCTACTGGAGAAGGGTTGTGAGGGGACAGGAGGCGAGGCGGGAAGGCAGCATCTGGGGAATGGAGGTGAGGGAAGGTGAGGAGAGAGATAGTGAGGTGGGGAGGGAGGTGAGGTGGGAGAGCGGCTGGTGGAGGAGAAGACAGGACAGGAAATGAGGTGGGAAGGTGGTGGCTGGGGAAGGGAGGTGAAGGAACAAGCAGCGAGGCAGGAAGGGAGGTGAGGCAGGAGGGTGGCTGCTGGGGAAGGGAGAGGGCAGGAGAGGATAGGAGGTTAGGCTGGGGAAGAGATGCGGGAAGGTGAGGGGAGAGGCAGCGAGGCGGGCAGGTGGCTGCTGGGGAATGAAGGTGAGGGAAGGTGAGGTGAGGGAACAAGCATTGAGGTGGGAAGGTGAAGCCCAGGGATGGAACGTGAGAGAGTGACCACTGGGGAAGGGAGCTGAGGGGACAGTGAGGCAGGAAGGCGGTTGAGGCCAACTCTTCCCCCAGCCCTTCGCCTCAGGGGAAGAACCTCCTTATGGGGCTCAGGTCCCCGTGTGGCAATGGCTGTCGTGACATGGTGATCACAGGTCCATGTCCGCACTGAGCTGTGGGCATGCTTCAAGGGGTGCTCGTACTCCAAAGTGAGAGTGACCTCCTTCAGACCTTCCTTGTATAAACCATACAGAGAAAAGGTGTCCTGCAGGCTGAAATTGGGGTTTCGTACCCGTAGCAGAAGTTCCTTCACTCTCACACCTTTCCCCAGAGCCACCTTGTGTGTGAGAGCCCCTCACTGCTGGTTTCTGTCCTTGGTGCTTCCAGCACAGCTTTTGCTCAGGTAACCTCCACTTTTCCCTTTATCCGAATTTGAATTATTATTTCACTTAATTTCTGCAGGATACCCGAATGACAAACATTAGTACAAATTTAATAGACAGTAGATAATTAATTGGGAGATCATACCAGGCACTGTTGCACGTGGCTGTGGATTCAGGCTGATGAAATAGTCGTTCTTCCCTTGTTGCTGTGGTGTACAAAGCTGTAGCTCTTCCGACTGCCAGTTTTGGAGTTGAGTGGTGAAGCTCGTGTTGATAGGAGCTGCTGAATTGCAGAATAAATCCCTTGTGAGAAAAGTGCAAAACATATGAGTCGTTCTGAAGTTTGTGTAATTCTGAGCAATCACCCACTTTTCGCAGGAATCGTTGACTAATGTGTATTATCATATATTGTTTTCTGTCACAATTAGGGAGAAATGAGCAACTGAAGTTAAAGGCATGTTCTGTCTGTTGTCAGAAAGAAGGTGCATGAATATATTTGGCTTCTGCCAGGGCTACAGGAGCTGTAGTTGTGATCTAGTGAAGAGTGCTGGTGGTTCTTGCAAGCATCCCTTGAGGTCAGTCATGCTGACTGGAAGCTGCTGTGGTTGTCCCTGCTATAATTCACGTTTGCAAATCTTTTAAGTCATTGCTTCTTGATTTGGGATATTTTTTGATAGGTGTTTATGAAGTGGGCATTTCCCTTCAGTAGTCAGTTCCCCCGCCCTGGCTCACAAGAACATTTTGCATGTTTTTAAGTATTATTGTTCAAGACTACAGGATATTCTTCTGTTTTAAAGGCTGCTACACCTAGCAATTAATAAATATGAAAATGTGGGGGTTTTTTCAGCATTGTTCTGCTGCTGTGTTCAGCAAAGAAACAGCACATTTATTTACAAGACAGGTCAATTTTTCTTTATTTGTGAGGGCAGTACTTGCTTGGAACAAGGTACAGTCATCACATTAGGAAAGAATACTGCTAATCAAAACAAAGTGGTACCCAAGCTTTCTAACACTTGTCTTTAATTAGTAGGATTATGGCCAGTTCCTCTGAGCGGTTTCCAATATTAACTTGGGCTGTGCCTGCATACCAAACCTGGTGGGTTTTATATTAAATAAAGCTTGTTACGTCCCTTGTGTGTTGGTGGAGTTTGCAGAGCTGCTCATCATGATGTTTATTTCAGAGGGATGATTTGAAACAGCTGTTTTGCTATTCCATAATCACCACACCCTCTGCTCCTCTACAAGTATAATCTCAGATTATTAAATCTGATTTAATTCACCAGTTTCATTGAGCTATGGGATGGTTGGGGAAATGAGACTCAGACTATAAAGCACTGTTGGACTATCTTCAGTTGTTTCTGGTACTCTTCAGCAGTCCCACTGTGAGTGGCTGAAGTTTCTAATTCAATATATTGCAGGAGTCAAGTCTCTGACAGTTATGTGCTGCACCCCCAGGGCAGTAAGGTCCCTGCCTAACTTCAGTCATGGTATTTACAACCTGATTTCTAATCCAAAATCCTCGGTCTGGTAACATGAGTTTGGAATAATTTCCATTTCTTAAATCCAGGTCTTACTTAGAGCAGCACAGACTTTCAGAGGTGTCTGGATTTTTATTGCCTAGCAGCCTTACATGTCCAAAGATCATAAAAAACCTCTAGGAACCAAGAGAATCACAAAAATGAGATTAAATTATCTTGAAGTAAAATAATACTAGAGTTAAGATGTATTTAAAATTTGATTGAAATGCAGGGGCAAGAAAATGCTACCACGTCTTTCAGATCAAGACTGTTCAATTTTTTAGCAAATCCATACAAAAAAAGATCTATGATTTTAAGGGAGGTGGTGGTGAAAAAGAAAATCCCATGAGAAGTCAATTTTCTTGTGCTTTTAAGATGGAATAATACAGTTATCACGAAGAACGAGCACAAGTTAGTGTGGTGGATAGGAAGACTTTCAAAGCTGTGGATTTAATCTTTGAATGTACATTTTGACAGAGCTGTACCATTAAAAAATAATTTTAAAATAATTCGAGCTAATTAAAATGTGGTAGTGCTACATTGCATGGGACATGGGCAATCTAGCAGAGTCCTGGTTTTCTGAATGTTGAACAAAGCTCTTGCAGTGGGTAGAGTTAGTACCTTGGTTTGAGTAAAGGTGCACACTTAGGAATGGAGCCTTATGCAAAGAATAATCATTACATTTGAGTGCTAAATGCTGATTTAGTTCTCCCCCAAAGACTGAATACTTCTCAAAGCTGTTCTTGAATAGTTTTGGAGAGAGAAGGGCATCGTAACTACTGTATTTGTTGGCAGAAAACTTAGGATCCTTTTAAAGGGTAGCCAAAGTGTAAATATGGTTTATTAGGACAAAGAAACATGTGGAATTAAACATCATTCTTGTTCTGAGGAGGAGCAACTGAAGGAACTGGGCATTGTTCAGCCTTGGGAAAAGGAGGCTCAGGGGAGACCTTCTTGCTCTTGAGAACTCCCTGAAAGGAGGTTGGAGTGACATGGGAGTCAGTCTTGAGGAAACAGCCTCAAGTTGTACCAGGGGAGGTTGAGGTTGGACATGAGGAACAATTTCTTCCCTGAAAGGGTTGTCAAGGCCTGTCCCAGGCTGGCCAGGGCAGTGGTGGAGTCCCCATCCCTGGAGGGGTTTCCAAGGTGTGGAGATGTGGTGCTGAGGGACAGGGGTTAGTGGTGCCCTGGCAGGGATGGGGGAATGGTTGGACTTGATGATCTTAAAGGTCTTTTTGAATCAATATGATTCTGTGATTCTATGGCTCTTCTAGCTTCCAAAGGCCATGTGACAGGTTTGCTTGGCCAAACCTTTCTGAACCCCAGACATAGTATCCAGTCACCTTCATAGACCTGAAAACTGCAGGACATGTGCTGCATCCTTGAGGGAGCAAGCTGAGGGTGATCGAATCCTCCTGGAGCATTTCACGGGCAGAAGATGACAACAGCCCTCCAGGGGTTCTGCTGCTCCACAGGACTTCCAGTGGTTGAGCGTGCTACCGTGGCCCAAGGCAGTGCAAGAAGGGTTTTTCCACTTGCTCTTGTAATTTGCATCTCCTTGCCAACGGGTGCTTGGACTCATCCAGCAGTGGCCTTTCTCCTGAATGTGAGATGTAGCCTTGCATGGGAAGCTTTACACCACTTGCAGTTTGTCATAATCATGTAGTGAAAACCAGAAGGGTGGAAATATCACTGTTTCTTAAGATCTGCAGTAATAAAGAGCCTACAAGTGTTTCATCATCTTAATCAGAGAACATGGGTGTGCACATATGTCGTCTTGTATCAACAGTGGATGTGGAGACTGCTTGGGGAGAGGGTTCCTGACTGAAGGTCTGGAAAGTCTGACTGCTGCAGTGAGAGCTCTTGTGGGCATGTTTCCGCAGGGTGGGTTTTCTTGCAAGGTAACGATCTGGTAGCAGCAAACTTTGTGGGTGTTCAAAGTATGTCTGAGTTGATCCATTAAGCTGAAAGAGTGGAGAGGTTCGAAACTGCCCGCCTCCCTGTCTGTCTCAGTTTTGTGGTTACAAGGGTAAACTGGAGGTGTGGGAGTTCTCTGGGGTTATTGCAGGGAAGGAGGGAAGGAAGGTTAGAGCTGCCACTCAACCTCCAGGTGCATAGCCACAGAAGATGAAGCTTCCTCAGTTTTGCTGCACACAACTATTTGCATAAGTAATAAGCCTCCTTTAGAAGGTACATTTGTGGGTCTTCAGGGTTGGAGATTGGCTAAAAGTGGCCTAGATTGCATAGCACAGTATGATGCAAGAGAGAGATGGAGGAAAGCTGGAGATGTGTATGCACATATAGGGTGGATTCTCACAATTATGTGTAAGTATTGCTCAATAAAGCTGTTGTATGAGAGTGATCTGTGTGGTGTGTGAGTGGGTCTGCAGAAACACCTTAGTTTAGCGACCTGGGTTGTATAAGGAGAGGTTGCACTTTCAGGGCAAGGAGCATGATGTCTGGGAAGGAGAAGGGGAAGAGTAGTGATGAAATAGAAACAGAGGCAGCGCTGTGAGGAGGCATGACGAGAGGAGAGGAGAATTTTGAATGTGGTGTGGAGGGGGCTGCAGAGACAATGAAAACCTGGCTGGCATACCGTGCACATTGTTCTGCCTACACCAGAATAAATCTGTATTTGGCTGAGAGCCACTGGAGCCGGTGGAATTACACAGGGGAAAAGTTTGGCTTGTTTGTCCTAATTGGTGTATGTCACAGGTTGTGTTTCAGTAATTGATCCAGCCAATGAAGGCAAAAGAACAAAATAAAGACAAAAGGCAGGAAATGTCAGTGAAAAGCAACACAGATAATGTCATCCAAGAGAATCTTAATTGCTACTTCAGATTTCTAAGAAACTGCACTGGGAAAGGTGAAGGTAGTGAGGAAAATCACACACTTCTGACTGTCAAGAATCACCTTTTCCTGAGATGATGCTGGTACAAAACAAGAGGAGTTGGATGGAGCTAATTTGCGCAGGTGTTGGGGACATGATTTGAGGGCAGCAGTGTTCTGAGAATAAGAGGGCAAAATTTTAGGGAGCAGGAGAAAGGTTGCTCTTGGGGATCTGGCCCCTGCATGAAGGGAGTAGGTAGGTGAGAAAATGTTTAGGCTGGGTCAGAAGAGCCTTGAGCTTGCTAATAGAAATTACATTGAAATAGCAAGGAATAAAAGGCTGCTGCTAACGTTAATTTCCTTTTAGGAAAGCTGTTGCAGTCTCTCAAGGCTGTTTGTTCCTCCAAGAATTTAATTGGACATCTGATTTTATCAATGTTCTGCATTGCCCTGTTTCATCATTACAGTAATTTCTGATAAAAGGTTTATCTTCCATCAGCTTGAGCTGCATGAATCAATTTCTTAGGCTCTTCTAGCCTCTGACCAGTCTGAGCTTACAGTATGTTAATACTGTGTGTGCATATTACTGACATGAGTACTGTATTTAATTATGTCTTGAATAACCTCTGTTTAATTAACTAAAGAATCTCTCTGGAGCTTTCAAAGTGAGATGCATCATTTTTCAGAATTGGCCAGTTTGCTTTTATCCTTGTGTGAAATACTTAGATATTTTAAAGTGAGCTAAGTAGCAGCTGTTGGTTTACTGTTCATCCGTGACCTCATTTAAGCTTTACTTTATTTTTTTTTTTACCTCTGCCTTTACTGCTTATATGTAAAGATGTTCATAGTAAAATAATTGTACTGAGAATAACAGATGGTTGGTGGATAGGAACTGCAACTGTCCTTGCTTTGAAGGAACAAAAAAATACTTATTTTTTACCAAGTGATTGATGAACTTTAGTGTAGGGATTCTAGCTGAATTTCAAGTGCCGGTGTCAAAACTCTTTTAGTTCAGTGTACTTCATGTGTATATTTCATAACCTACTGAATTGTGTTGAACTTTTTAAATGTGCAAAGGCAAACACTTAAACATGGTTGTAGCATTAAACTTTTTCCCAAGAAGTGTTGAAAAGTGTTCTATCCCTTTTGTTGAAATGTTGGATGCAGAAAATTATTAGGCATACCAATAAAAATTATCATCAGTTAGTATACTGTTGCAAAGAGAAGTGCTTTTTAGTGTTTATGACTAAAACAGTTTTATAACTGCTAGGATGTCATTCAGCACCAAACTCTGTAGGTAGTTCTAACTGTTTTGTTGTTGTGACGTGGTGCTAACATATTATTAGACCCAAATGTCATATTTTCTTCTCCTCTTGGGTTAATTGCTGGTCTTTGGCAAGACGACTGAGAGCTCTGCATTGATCTGAAGTCTGAATTTAGCTTCTCCTCTCGAATCTTACTCTCAGTCCTAGATCTCAGATATTATAAGTGTTATTGATCTGAAGACTGAATTTAGCTTTTCCTCTCTAATCTTACTCTCAGTCCTAGATCTCAGATATTATAAGTGTTATCTTTTAGGGAATTTTAAGAAGGTAACTATAATGTGAGCCCTGGGGCTGATAAGTTTAAAAAAGAAATATTTTCCTCTTCCCTTATAGAAGAAGGCAGAATTCCCCCAAACTTTACCTGTGGTAGACTTAATTTATCAAAACCACAAACTCAATCACCTTTAGTTCAGTATGGAGTTTTGTTTCATGTAGAGTTTGTGTTCTGCTAAGGGAAATAGCAGTGTGTGTTCCTTGTATTTCTGTAATGGTGAACTGATAACAAACCATAGCAAGCACACAGAGAAATGATCCTCTTGTAAGTATTGAATTCTTGTGGGGTGACTGATTCGTACCTTGCCACCAAGCCAGAAGTTTCCTATTTCAAAAGCTTAGAGCTATGATAGACCATCACTGTCAAAAAATCTAGTTCTGAAAGTTTCAAACTCTGCATGTGCGAAGTGGGACCTGGGGCTAAAGCTACTGCAGTACGAGGATATTTGTCAGTAAAGCCACCTTATTGCTCAGTTTCATAGGAATGTTTTTTTGGTGGAGAAGAAGACTATGTCTCCACAAATCAAGTAGTTCATAAGAACAGTGAGCAGTCTTCTGCTGCTTTGTGCTCTGCTTGGATGTTGCTGATATGCTTTCCCATGTGGTCAATTGACCAAATAAAGTCTGTAGCTTCAGATTACTGACCAAATAGAATTTGTAGTTTCAAATTCTTTTAAGTTCCCAAGTGCTTAATCCCTTCCTTGAAGAGAAGTAATTAACTATATAGGTGACTGGACAGTGATGAATATATATAAAAGCCCTAAAATAGATTCCTTTGCTTGTTTCAAACAGAGTTGTTAACAGTAATTAACATGGAACAGTGCCATATAGGATAAGGATTTTCTTGAAGAGTAGTATTTAACAATATGCTGCAAGGTGTGTAGCAAAGTAATGTTGAAAGGACTTGTCTTTCTGTTATTGTTTATTGATATCTACCACAACAGGATAATGGTACTGTAAGGTAAATTGATAATTTTTGTCTCTGTAGCAATACACCCAGCTCTGCGTTATTTGTGTGTTTCTGTAGACAGTGAAGTTGACATAATTTTGCATTTGTCTGAGAAGAGATTCATCAGTAAGCCATTAACAAAACATATGATATTCTCCCTCCAAAAACACGAGTTGATTTTCCAGGTGGACAGATCCAGTAACTTGTAATTTAGGTCTGGCCTGTTGATAGAGCATATCAAGGGAAGGGCTGTGAGACACTTGTGGTTTGTTGGTCGAAATGGTTAGGTTTAGTTTTGCATCTCAATGAGAAAGTGGAGAGGAAGCAGCACTAATTGCACCATACCAAGTTTGGACATGGCATCAACAATTCAGAGTATTGTCCATGAAATCCTACTGCTTCTAGAGCAATGTCATCTTTCAACTTGTTTTTAAAGAAAAAACTAGGTATGCGTAATGCTAGTGTTAAACTTTCCCTGAGAGAGTAATGATTTGGTGATCTATTTGTGTTCCTCTGTCATAATTTTTTTTCTGTTGAAGGTCTTATGCATCTGCAGTCATTAACACCGATAGCACTCTGGTAATTACTTGTCATTTTATCCGTACAAATGAGGGTTTATGTTTAGAGCATACTTTTTCCCATTAAGCCCAATTGTTGCTCAGATCCACTTGAGACTTAGCATCACTGATGCTTAAAATAAAACTTCTGGCTCTTGTTGGATATGATGCAGTGCTTGTGTTTTACATGCTCCCACTTTCTGCAGCAGGGATGGCCTTTAACTGCTAAGTTAAAAAGTTAAGGTCCTGTCAGGAGCAATGTGTTTGATGGTCACAAGATGGGGGTGCAAGATGGAAGTCTTGAGCCTGTTCTTGAGTTGGAATTCTCCAGTAATTGCAAGGCTGAGCATTTTTGTTTCCTACCAAGTGGGAAAATTCTGGAATAGATGACTGATGTTTTGACTACCTTTTTTCAAAGGGATTTTGATCAACGTACCCTTCTTCTGCCTCTTCCCCCCAACTCCTGCTTTACTGAAGTAAATATTATTTTCTTAGTGTCCCTCTGTAGATAAATAGTTCATATTTCTGGAACTGTTTCTTTTTTTTTTTTTTTATAATTTTCCCCCAGAAACTTAGTAGAGCAAAAACCTGGGTTGATTGCAAACCTGCTGTTCTGATAACGTGTCTTTTCACAGGTGAAATACATGCCTTGAATGTTGGACAATGTTGTGTCCAGATAGCAGCACCACAAAAACACATCTAGAGCTTTTGCTGTCAGTAGGAAGGGATCAATATCTGGGACAGATTTTGTTGAGCTGTCAAAATGTTGAAGTATTTGCAGCGCTTCCTCTGAGCTGTCATTTCATTTTGATATTGGGAAGTGCGAGCCTCTGTGAGCAGAATTTATTCCATCCGTCAGCCTGTATTCTCTGTTCTTGATTACTTATTGGTTTAGATCTTTTTAAAATTATTTTTTAGATCAAACCCTTCCTGTTTTTCCCACTTCTGCATTACCTCTGTCATACTAAGATCACAAGTTGCTGCAAAAAATCCAGAGGCAACGACACTGCATACCTCTGAATGAAATGCTGTACTTCAAACTTTGCTCGAATACGTGTAAATCTAATTATTTATAGCATTGTAGTTTTCCTCTAGCTTCCCTCTGCTCATTTGAAAGGGGAGAGAGGAAGTAAATTTCTTTCCAGAAAAACAAGGCCAATTTAGTCAATTGCTTAACCACTGTCACTGTTAAGATGCTTTATAAAACTCAGTTTCCAAACAGTGTTTGCAGTGCTGCAGTGTTCAAACTTCTGCTCTCAGTCCTATTCTGGGGAAGTTCTGCAACTGTTTCTCAAGAAAATTGTATTCAAGAATGAGTCATGAAATGTGATACGGGGTGGATTAGATGTGGTTTTTTTTGGAGGAGGGCTGAGTGCTGGTTACATAAGGGAGTTGGCTTTCGTCTGAGCGCCAGGCGTGCGATGGGTAGGATGCCATTTGTTTTTGATGTATCT
Organism: Brachypteracias leptosomus; assembly: GCA_013401335.1. Taxonomy (NCBI): domain Eukaryota; kingdom Metazoa; phylum Chordata; class Aves; order Coraciiformes; family Brachypteraciidae; genus Brachypteracias; species Brachypteracias leptosomus. The sequence goes on along the minus strand of VYZX01002834.1, from coordinate 44,731 downwards.
GGCGGCATTTAATTTACTCTCTGCTGGGCTTGTGATCAGGTGACCCCCTTAGACAAAGATGAATAATCCTTTCAAGGCTGGCAAATGTTTGATGAACAAGATAAAATTAATGTGCCTCACAGATTCCTTGTGCAGTATATCCAATTAAGCTGCTCAGTACCTTGCAGTTAATGAATGTGTGTATTGTTTTCTCACCTTGTGTGAGCTGCTCTGTTTCATATCTCTCATGTAAAAGATCCATGTACCAGTGAGACACTTGCTGCTTCTGATGTCTGTTATTAACTCAGCAGCTAGACCGCCCTGTAGCAAAGGATAAATATTTTATCGAGTTTTTTAGACAAATACCAAAATCTTCTGTGTGGTGCCAGAGGGGTTAGAACCCAGACACTTCTCTGTTGCCTGTGTTTGGTTAGGGTGGCTCATGCCCCAGTTCATCTCATTAGAAGAAGAGCTATAGCTTATGTTCTTGTTGGTAACTGTGAGCCAGGTTCTCTTTCTAAGCCTTTTCTACCCTGTTCCAGAGCCTAGAGCAAAGCACATGGCGCAGGACATGTAGTTTCAGTCTGTGCTGGCTCTCTGTGATTCTAGATGCTGAAAGACCCCATGCATGGGAAAGAACTTGAGATTTTTTCCAGAAAATAACTCCTGTCCAGTGCGGACATGACTTCAGCGGTGGTGAAGCTCCTGTGCTCTGTCCAGAAAATGTAGCTAACTTCCAGGAGCTCCTAGATTCTTTTTTTATGCCCAAAGTTGGAAAATCCTACCTATTCATTAAGCACTGGGCTCAAAAAAATCCATCTGATTCTATCTGGCAAATGGCTCTAAGTTCTTGGAGAGCAGGGACAGAACTTTTTAGCAGAAAAAGGGAAATGCTGACTTCCTGCTTTTGTATTTGCTGTGTAAGGACTGATTATCAAAGGAAACCTCATTCACAGCAGAGAGAAAGTCTGAAATTCTAGGAGACTTGATGAAAAGCAGAAAGAATTGTCAAACTCTGTTAGCTGAAGGTGAGAAACGGAGCTTCCACCTTTCGTTTTAAGAACATCCGCACTCTTAAAGGCTTATTGCCCTCTTTGGCACAGACTTTCTATATTTATAAATAACTCCATTTAAAAAATCTGACCATAACTGACGTTATTTGGGTGCTTTGATGTTTTGCATTACTGTAGTCAGTATAGTATCAATATGAAAACTGTTTTATGCTACAAGAATTGGCTTTTTGTAATTTGATTTCCTACTACATTTTAATGAAAATAAAAGTAATACCATGTGGGAATCAGCTGGAGCCTAGGAAATGTGAAGGAATAAATGAATATTCGTAATGTCACCCTTGTGTTATGCATAAAAATCCGTCTGAGTTACAAAAATTGGGAATTTTAATCTTTATCATGTTTAAACATTTTATGTCTAAGATTCAGCTAAAAGATGTAGTTCAGTAGGCAGGGTAACAGTTAATCCAGTTAATCTCATGCAACGTATGTGCTAAGATTTACATTACAGTGTTTTCTGTGAGTTAGTGTGGAATAACAGTAATCATCTTGACATGCTGGATATCTGCATTTCTGAAATGGTCAACAGAATGAAGGAATTTCCTTTTAAAGTTGTATCTACACAATTTGGGTGAGGGGTGGTGCTTGGGGTGGTTGTCATCTGCTCTGGAATTTCTGTATTTCATGGATCTCCTGCAGAGGTAGTTTCTTAGTCACCTAATGCAGAAGAACTGAGCAACTTCCCTGTTTACAGATACCTCCTTCTGCTAACGAAAATAGAAAAATGGAATAGGAATCATCTTTAAAAATCCAATGTAATAGAAGGTATGTTTGTTGTATTCTTAATTACACCTCTTTCTACTTTTCCCACTACACCCTTTTTAGCACTGTATCATCATGCAAAGTGCTGCAAAGTTTAACTGTTTCATTCTTGCTTCTTTTGCTTCCTAATTTTCTTTAAACTTGGGAATTTGGAGAAAATTCTGTTCTTTCCTGTGAGCATGAAGCAGTAGAAAAAATTGTCTCTAAAATAATCAGTACTCACAAACGGAGCTTTTCAAGGGCATTCAAGGTTCCCCTGCCCCCTACAAAGGTGGTATTTTGAAGACTGCAGGTATCTCAGGCCTTGCTAAATAATTTCAGATGGTCAGAAGCCAGATATTAATCACAGCCGTACAGTTTTCTGCTCTTTCTGCCAGTGTTCTGTCGTGCTGTTCCTCCAGACAGACGTGAACTTCAGGCCTATTTGTAGCAACATTTTGAATAATAGAAGCTGTAGTTAGTCATGTATTGCCAGGAGCCTTTGTCAGTCATAGAACTGCTGGCTAATACTGAATTTACTTGATCTTTTTAACTGGCATTTTTAACTATGTGCATCTTGGAGTTGAAGATCACAAATGACAAAACTGAGGTGGTGATTAATTTTATTGTTCAGAAAAGAAACACCAGCACTGCCACTTAAGGGATTATTGGCCAGTGGCCATATTATGTGATCTATACTCAAACATCTGTACTCTGGCTTGGATCAACACTAGTGTGGTCAGTATGCCGAGGGCAGGGGTCATCGTGCTGGACTTAGCACTGGGGAGACCACACCTCAAATCCTGGGGTCAGTTCTGGGCTCCTCACTCCAAGAAGGACCTTGAGGGGCTGGAGTGTGTCCAGAGAAGGGCAAGGAAGGTGGGGAAGGGTGTAGAGCAGGAGTGTGGTGAGGAGCAGCTGAGGGAGCTGGGGGGGTTGAGGCTGGAGCAAAAGAGGCTCAGGGGAGACCTTCTGGCTCTGCACAACTCCCTGACAGGAGGTTGGAGCCAGGTGGGGTCGGGCTCTTCTCCCAAGGAACAAGCAACAGGACAAGAGGAAGGGGTCTCAAGTTGCCCCAGGGGAGGTTGAGGTTGGAGCTGAGGAACAATTTGTTGTTGGTCAGGGCTGTNCTGGGGCCAGCTCTGGAGTCCTCAGCACAGCAGAGCCATGGAGCTGGTGGAGTGGGGCCAGAGGAGGCCCCAGCAATGGTGGGAGGGCTGGAAGCCTCTGCTGGGAGGCCAGGCTGGGAGAGTTGGGCTTGTTCAGCCTGGAGAGGAGAAGGATCCAGGGAGACCTTCTGGTGGCCTTTCAGGGATTCATGGGGCCTGTCAGAAAGATGGGGACAGAGTTTTGAGCAGGGCCTGTTGGGACAGGACAAGGGGTGATGGTTTGAAACTAAAAGAGGGAGATTTAGACTAGAGAGAAGAAAGAAATTGTTGATGCTGATGTTGGTGAGCCCTTGTCTCAGGTTGCCCAGAGAGGTGGTGGCTGCCCCATCCCTGGCACCATTGCAGGGGAGGTTGGTTGGGGCTCTGAGCAACCTGCTCTAGTTGCAGATGTCCCTGCTCCCTGCAGTGTTAGTCTCAATGAGCTTTAAATGTCCCTTCCAACCAAAACCATTTTATGGTTCTATTTTTCTATGATTTATTTCCTTGAAAAATGCAGTGGAGTATCTGTACCAGAGTTTTGTGTGGTACTGTTTGGAGAGGTCATGACACCGAGGAGAAATGGGCCCTAGACAACACAAAAAGCATTTTGAAATGGAGTGGATATGGAGGACAAAGCTACTCAGAATCTTTGCAAGTCCCTTTCTAAGGAAAAGAATATCAGTCAGTTGCTTGGTCTGTCACTCAGCCCTTTTTCAGGAGAGCAGAATGACTCCATTCTGTTGAATTGCTCTGATATAGTTGATGTGATGTGTGTTCCTTTTACTGCTGTTGAGATAGCTGATGAGTGATGGAGGGAAAGAGGTAGGGTAGTAAAAGTGGGGTTACAAGCACCATTCCTGGGGTGCAAAGGGAGATGTCCAGTCACAGGCAGGTGCTTTGGCCTGTGAACTGCTGTCAGCTGTCGCTGGGAAATTTGTTTTAGCCAAACAGGTTTGATTTGATTTCAGAGTTTGGTGAAAACAGCCTGTGAGAGTGTGTGTGTGTCTGTGCATGTGTGGAACAGGGAGAGGAGTAGGTGAAGGGGAATAGACAGAGAAGATGAGCAAAAACTCTGGTATTAGGCAGAAGTCCCTTCTGCTTGCTCTCATTTTCATGTCTCTTCACAGAGACAATAATTTCTGTACAGATCAGATGGTTTATGTGCTAGTAGCAGAGGCAAAATAAAGTCCCAAGAAGTTTACCTAGATATTTCCAACATCTCTTCTGGTAACTTGTTACTGGTAACTCTTAATTCAGAGTTCTGGATGGAATGGGGGTCCTTTCACTGCCCTTTATCACCATCAATGTTTAATCCTGTTTTATGTGGACCACGTGTACTTTCAATCATCAGTAGCTCTTCAGTCTTTCTGTCTTATTTATGTAACACTCTTATTAATGGTTAGTGTTACAGGTCATGCAGTGCCCTGCCATTTAGTTGCTTGATAAGGCAGATCTGTAGGTCTCAATTATTAAACCAGCACAGACTTCTGCTGCACAAGGGTGTGATGACAGGTGGCATAGTGATGCCAGATTGCAGAAGGGTTGCACTGGTGTGTCACTGTCATGTTATCTGGGTACAGCCTTCAGGAGCTGCTGGTCTGTTCCTTTCACTGCCCAGAGCCTGCAGGCATGCTCTCCTTTGGGAGGCACTCAGGAAAGGAGACAGGAGAGTTTTTCTATCATTACAACTTTCTAGGGCATCCTGGCTGAGGTCGTCATCATTTGTTTTTTATGAATTCATCAGGGAATGGAGTGATTTTCATCTATATATAGTGCATGATGAAGTCAATATTTCAGCACTTTGAGGTTTGGCAGGAAAAAGGATTGACATATTTTATTGACTGAATTTGCTAGGAGCAGGGGTGAAGTACAACCCATGAGCTTTATTTTTAAAATATGGAAAGGTTTATTACCATGTTGCTGAAATCTTTCTTGTTGGGCATAAGGTTAAGGTATTAGAGACTTACAGACTAAAATTATTTGACGTTATCCCTGTTCTCAGTACCGAAAATGAATGTTGAGGTTTGAGAAGGCAGCATTGTGAACGTGCTTTTCTTTTTTAACAGATCTTGTTGAAAAGTGAGTTATTCTGTGACCAGAATATTTAAAAACTTGAAGTTTTATATATTGTCTTCTGTCTGAACTATTCGATATTTAGCTTACCTGTCTTGTGAAAAGTGTTAAAAATATTTAATTTGTCTTGTGCTATATGTCCTTATATTGTGCAAACTCCTTGTCACCTGGTGATGTCCCTGTTTAAAAGAAGCAACAGCTACTGCAAAGCTAGATAATGAATTTTCATAAAATTCAGGATTGCAGCTCAACTCTCATCAGCTAGGTATACTTATTCTGGTCTATGTGCTGCTCATTGTCCACGTTATGGGATGTGAATTATTTGTTGTTATATAATTTTATGGGAATCATCCTTTCTGCCTTCATTGCACTGCATAGATGGCACACTGTAGTTGTTTTTAATAATTTGTCTTCAAATTTTCAAAAGTTCCCTGGTATCCAGTGATGGGACACGTGGGAATGGTTCAAGGCTGTGCCAGGGGAGGTTCAGACTGGCCATTAGGAAGCATTTCTTTACTGAGGGGGTGGTCAGACCCAGGACCAGGCTCCCTGGATAGGTCCTCAATGCCCCAAGCCTGGCAGTGTTCTAGAGGTAGTTGGACAATGCCCTTAACAACATGCTTTAACTTTTATTCTTTAATAATGTCCTTTAACTTTTAATTTCCAGGTTTTGGTCAGCACTGAAGTGGTCAGGCAGTTGGACTAGGTGATAGTTGTAGGTCCCTCAGAACTGATATCCCTTCCTTTTTTCCTTTTTTCCTTTTTTCCTTTTTTCCTTTTTCCCTTTTTTCCTTTTTTTCCCTTTTTTCTTTTTTTTCCCCTTTTTTCCTTTTTTTCCTTTTTTTCCTTTTTTTCCCTTTTTTCTTTTTTTTCCCTTTTTTCCTTTTTTTCCTTTTTTTCCTTTTTTTCCCTTTTTTCCTTTTTTCCTTTTTTTCTCCTTTTCTCCTTTTTTCCTTTTTTCCTTTTTTCCTTTTTTCCTTTTTTCCTTCCCTTTTCCCTTCCTTTTCCCTTCCCCTTCCCCTCCCTCCATTTTTTAAAAATGGGAAAAGTTGCAGAAGCACTTCATCTAAATATAGAGCAAAATAGCTCTGTTCCAGTTGTTCAGCAAGTTTAGGGCCTTTTAGTGTTCACTGCATTTGTTCAACAGAAAAAGATGCATTTTCATAAAGGTCTCCTCTTAGACTGTCAGAGGAATTGCTTTCCTAAATAGAGCTAAATGTCAACTGAGTTGCAATTCTCAATCCACTGTGTTTTAGCTTCCTTAGAAAAACAGAAAATCAATGTCATTTCTCCTGTTTGGGAATCTGCTGTTGTAACCCATGGGAGAAGAATAAACTAGCTTTATTTATTAATTTAACATCAGGAAGGACCAACCTGCTTTAAGTAACACTTACATTTTATTTGTGCTGCTTGATTGCCTATAATGGCAAAGTGCCTTGAGGCCTAAAATACATTAAAGTCTGGCTTTTTTTTTTTATTTTTTAAAATGACACTGTGGCTTCCAAAAAACATAACTGAGCAAAGTTAAACACATCAGTCTTTTTCCCATGGGGAAGTCAAGCATCAGTTCATGAGCTGCCTCAAGATGAAGTGACTACAAAAAGTGAAAGACAAGATTATTACTGGACTGGCCATTATAACAATGAGCAGGGAGAGAAATCTTTTGTGCTTCTTTATGGCAGATGTCTAATACTGTTTCCTGCAGTGCAGCTGTAGCCACTGCAAAGAGAGGCCACTCAGATGCTCTCCTAAGACCTCAGAGCTGGGTTCTGCATCACCTCAATCATCGATGCCCAGATGTAATGTCTGTTTATAATTGGTAAACGTGAAAAGACAGAAAATCAGCTCTGTCAGTCTTCCTGCCCTTGCTCAGTCCCAACAACTTTCCCTGGGTTTGTATGTTTGGCTTTTATAGTACTTGATACCAACAGGGGGCAAGATATTTCTTTGTGATCTGAAATGATTGTATGATGATTTGTCTGTTCTGCTTGTCTTTACATGTAAAATATGTCAGATGTTTCTGGTTTAGAGGTCGACTTCTTTTCACAAGACTGTTAAATTTATCTTTGTTGTATTGATATCAGTTTTAAAATAGACGTGCATGTTGATCTGTGCTGGTCTAGCAGTATTTTTCTTAAATATTTTCCAATACTTTTCTGTGAGATCCTCTGCGACTTCTTAAAATGCCAAGAGAAAAAAATTAGGCATGTAATAAACTGATTTAGGAATAAGCTGCTCTCCAAGTCAAGCAGCTTTCTAGCCCACAGAGTAGCTTTCCAGTACAGTTACTTTAAAAACATGAAGCATACTTGCTGAATGACCCAGTAAAGGCAGCATCACATTAATGTGCTCTGCTTGTAAATACGGGGCTGAGCTGTGGTTTGGGAAAAATCTGTGTACTTCCTGACGTATGTGATTTGAATGGTGATAATGTACCTGTTCTGTCAGGAACTCATGGATTTTCTCACTGGTTCATTTAGGGAAAAGAAGTGTTCTGATTATTGGCACTGTAGTTTCTTAGCAGGTCAATAAGTACAATCAAAATGCTTTTATCAGAAGTGCACTGAGTTTTTATTTTAAACTTCAAACTGAAATAATCCATTTTTGTGTTATTACCTAGGGATGGTAAGGCACAAACATACAGTGAAATGGAATGTGTTGTCCACAGAAGTTTAGGGTGAGATATAGTCACAGAATGTGATAGTGGTCACAATCAAGCAGCAGGGGAGGACAATGAGACAGTTAAAAGCAGAAGAATAAGCAATCATCAGCTATTCTCTTCAGTAATTGCTGTTTCTAAGGCAGCTCCTTAGAAACTGACATATGTGATACTTATGTAAAACTGATTAATTTATTTCCTTGCCTGTCTGTGAAATATGATGTATGGAAAAATTGTCAGACTTTTCCTTCAGGATGGGAAAGATACTAAGATAGTGATGGACTTTTTCATCAAGTAAGGAAAACTGGATTTTCTTTTTGAGTGGAATCTGGCTCTTCCCCCCAAAGTGCTTGTTTTTCAAAACTGGACCATATAAAAGAGAACTTCAACCAGTGATGTGCTGGATTGTCACTGGGCTTGGGCTATACTTATTCATTACACTTTCCCATCTTCCTGCATGTTCTGGATGTCTTATGTAGGATCCATTTTGTGCCAGCAGGGTGAGTTAATCGACTGGAGCTGCTGGAAAATGAATTCGTTTCACTTAGTGGGCACAAAATTGCCTGGATCTAATGCATGGGAAGGAATCCTTTCTTGAGAGCGATTGAGAGGGATGCCAAGTCACTGTAGTACGATGGTTAGGGCATTTAAGTGGGTGTTAGCTGATGTTATTAAATTCCAGCTTCAAATTTGGCAGAACAAGATGCATTTTAACTTGTCTCAGTTACATTGTAAGGTTGTTCTGCAGTGGGATATCGAGTTAATGTGTTTAAAGGGCAAGGGGAAACGGCCTCAAGTTGCACCAGGTTTAGATTGGATTTTAGGAAAAATTTCTTTACTGAAAGAGTGATTAAGCATTGGAAGAGGCTGACCAGGGCAGTGGTGGAGTCACCATCTCAAAAGGGTTCAAAAAACATGTGGACGTGGCACTTCAGGACATGGTTTAGTGGTCATGGTAGTGTTGGGTTGATGGTTGAACTTGATGATCTGAGAGGTCTTTTCCAACCTTTATGATTCTAAGTGTTACCTCCTCCTGTTTGTTTTCTCTGGTGTCCTGAAGGGTGGTTATAGACCAAGAATTTCTGCCTTAATGGCTTTGCTGAGGCTGCCTGGGTGAGAAGATACTTTCTGTGAAGGTACTGAAGGCGATTCAGAGAAGGGTTCTGAACAACTCTGTGGTGTCAGATATCTGAAACCTGGATATCTGGAAGGCTTTGCTGGTGGAAATCAAAATACAAAAACTTCACTGGTACCTACATTTAGATGGTACTTGACCAGGAATGCTGAGGGTCCTGGTGTCAGTGTTGAATAAATGTTCCTTCAAGTTCAGCTGTGTCTCATTAAATTCCTCCAGTGGTAAGTTTTAAGCCATGGCCTTGAGTCAAAAGGCTGTCAGGAATATTTGATAAATAAGAGAGTGATTTTTTTCATTTGGTTCAGTTCAGAATATTGCATAAGGACTTGTGACATAAAGAGAAACAATAGGTATGAATACGAATACCTTCAAATCCCAGGATCTCTAACACTTCATTATAAAAAAAGTGTTAAGTGCCTGCAGAGATTACACTGCCTCCCTCATGCAAAGATTTTGTTTGGGCAATGTCATCATTCTTTTGTGTCAGGAATTGGAAATGACTCTGTCCTACAAAATACTTTCAAAATTTTGATATCTGAAATCTTTCGTCAAGAATTTCTCACCTGTTTTGGCTTATTGCAGACTTGTAAGTCACATTTCTGACCCAGTCCTGACAGGATATATTTTTGTAGTCTGTAGTGTTGTGTGCACTATATTTAAAATCATATCATTTCTATGTAACTGTAGCCTTTGTGCGATGCTGTAGTATCTGACATGTTTAATATTGTTTGTTTGTGCAGTCAATATTCTTCTAGAACAAAGGAATTGGTGTAGCTAATTGTGTATTTTTGGTCAAAGGAGAGCATGGGAGTTTTGAAGTGGAAGGTTCAATATTTTTATGTGTAAAATGCTATGGATTATTTGTGAAAATGAAACAACACAGGCTTTCTCTCTCTCCCCTGTGATTTAGCAGCAGCTCAGCACTACATGTGTGCAGGTAATACAGCAGATTTATTCCAGAGCCTTTCCATGCCTGTGGTAACCCAGGAACCCTCTGGGCCATGAGCTCTAATATTTTGTTGTTCAGTCTCAGCCATTCTCTTTCCTTGCCCCTCCTCCCCACGCACACATCTTAACTTTTGTTTGCATCGTGTGGGATTTACCTTCATTTGATTTACTTTGTGTTTTGTCACTTCAAGTGTGGGCTCTCCTAATGGAAATATGGTGAGTGGTTTAAATGTACACTTATATTTAAGATAATACTTGCTTAATATACATGATTCATATTTCTACCATTTCTCCCCCCCTC